>OY856409.1:687535450-688135450 GCA_963693085.1 Alisma plantago-aquatica
GGTGCCTTGGAATCCGCTGCGTCAAAGGTCCATCTTGACCCCAATACTGATTGATGAAGCTAGATTCATCCTTTCGAGATGTAGCTACTGTGTGAAGTAGCTCCATCTGTGGTGGCGCCTAGTACCGATGCTCAATAGAAATGAGCTGGAGGGTGGTAGTGCCTAAAGAGAAGCCATATGCCTCTAGTGTAGTTCTGCAAGCCCCTTGTAAGTCCTAAATGTGGCTAAGGAAGAGCATAGACAAATGCCCCAAAACCATCTCGGAAGCACCAACTGCAGAAGGGTAATGAGAAGGGAATGAAGAGAGGGGTATTTGAGGGTGTCAAGCAATAGAAAGTGATGGGGAAAAGACGTATGGTGAGGAAAGTAAGTTATAAGGAGAGTTAATCATTGAAAATGTCACCAAGAAGGATGCTATTGGTCGTCACGGGATTGGTAGGTCTTGCAGTGGTTGTGCCGTTGTGAGGGTTGAAGAACACTCCACAACCATTGGGTGAGAAAGGGCTAGTCTGTGGGTATAATCCCATGAACCGGAATGGACAAAAAAAGAAGAGAGATCAAGGAAGCACATATATATATATGGGTTACGTGCCCATGGGCCTAAAAGCCTCCAAATCAAGTTACATCCAATAAATTGTTGATTAAAAGTGTAGTTATATAAATGATCAAAACTTTTGACACATAGCTCCAATTAAGGCTATTTTTGTACCATTGGAAATATAATTGAGAACTCCACAACATATACATATTAGAGAAACAAAAGAATAAAGTGAAGAGGATAAATTTATCTTTTAAGACGGTGACACATAAATGAATGATACAAGCTTCAAAATGTAAATCAATGTCACATATAGTAAAATCGAGCATTGATGTGACAAAATTGAGGTTCTCCAAACCCCATATATGAAACTCATATATAATAAAGAAAGATGAGTCATGATAGAGAGAGAAAGTGTACAATATAAGAGAGAGAAAAGTCAGGTCATCACACCCTTCCCTCCTTAAAAGAAATTTCATCCTCAAAATTTGCTCAAGATTGTAAAATTATGTCTAGGTATCCAACCTTAGGTGTCAAGGCATTCCCTACCATGGGAGGAACCCTTATATTATCATTATCAAGAGTGTAACCATCTCAATTATACATATCACTTGGTTCTTTATCATATAAGTACATCATCTTAACATTAGGGTTCGCTAATCCTTTCCCTATTAGTGGGTTTTTGTTCATGTACTTGTACGAGCCAAAGGTGTGTTATCAACAACTTTTTATCGAATAGAAATGTTCATTATCATGAATCTCAAACAAGATTATCACAAACTTGTCTTTTATCATTACACTAGATTTCATGTATGGTTTAGTTTTCTCCAAGTTATGCTATTCATTACTAATTATGTTCATTATCCCTCATTAGGTCCAAAATTAAGAAAACTAGTCTTCAAGTTTATTTGAGTTAATGCCCCTAGAGAATCCTCATACTAGTTCATGCTTTTGAATCTACATCTTTCATGTGAGGTATGATTTCATTTTAGGTCTAGCTTATATCAGTGATTTTGTACATATATCAATTTTTTAGCTGAAGCAAGATTAACATTACCTCTCATGTATTGTTCAAGGAACAATAATAATATCAATATCGAGGTTTTGTAATTATCACACTTGTATCTCAAAGGAGTTACACAAGCTCAAGCCACTCAAGCTAACACCTATCCATGTCCAACAATACATGCTAAACACAACCACCTATCCATTACAAAAAATTTCTGCCCAACTTTCAAAAATAGAGGGCATCACTATATTCCTATACATACAATCGCTTATCGAAGTATGAGGCTTATCCTAGATATCACATATCATAATCACCATCTTAGGTTTTTGGAACATCTCCCTCACCTAGATGGAAAACATACATATATCAAAATGCCTCTGTCTCTAGGGTTAGATCTTTTTGTAGGAAATCTAGGGTCCAACATTATCAAGGGAACCATACACTAGATGACTCACCTCATACTTATAATTCATCTAGTTAGGGACTCATCATCATGCATTGTATTGAGCATATATTTTAACATTTCACATATATTGGAGTTTAGGTACTCTGACCTTCTCTCGTGGCGGGTTGACTCATATCAAACAATCACCCTTTTTGTATGTCCCAGCTAGAGGTCCTCCTTTATAAAGCAATTAAGACATATGTTGGTTTCAAACCATATTTCACATATCATATATCAACATGTACAAGATTAGGTGCAAGCAAGCATGCCAACCCACTAGCTATGTTTAGCACATCGAACAAGTCACATGTACAATACAAGGTGCTAGGTTTAGCTTGGGTTACGTGGTTGAATTCATCTCATATCATCAAAACATATGTGACTCTTCAAAAACAAACTTAGGTCATATTGAAGCAAGCTAATATTGTAAACATCAACATCATTATAAACATCACCATCATCATCATCATCATCAACAAAAACACCATCGTCATCATCATCATCATCATCATCATCATCATCATCATCATCATCATCATCATCATCATCATCATCATCATCATCATCATCATCATCATCATCATCATCATCATCATCATCATCATCATCATCATCATCATCATCATCATCATCATCATCATCATCATCATCATCATCATCATCATCATCATCATCATCATCATCATCATCATCATCATCATCATCATCATCATCATCATCATCATCATCATCATCATCATCATCATCATCATCATCATCATCATCATCATCATCATCATCATCATCATCATCATCATCATCATCATCATCATCATCATCATCATCATCATCATCATCATCATCATCATCATCATCATCATCATTATCATTATCATTATCATTATCATTATCATCATCATTATCATCATCACCATCATCATTATCATCATCATTGTCATCACCATCATCATCATTATCATGCTAGACCATCTAGGATACTTACTAGCCTAACCTATACCATGGATATAGACAACTCTATGTGACGACCCGACATCAAATCAATCCGTCACCAATAATAATCACAGAATAACCATAAGCAGTGGATTAAAAAATAAATCACTAAAAATTTAAAACCATTTTGCAAAGAGATCCTCTTCTAGGAAATTCTTAATGGTCATGGACCTTCCTTGGACCCCTCCAATGGTGGAGGAACACTAGGATCATTCTCATTATCTCTCATCCATCCAAGCATGGTTCAAGTACCTGAAAAACATGCAAAGAACGTCCATACATGTGTTTGACAGAAATATGCATATTGAGGGAGCTAACGTGCAATCTAACAACTTTAGATGTGATTGAAGTACTGCTACATCCTCAAAATATTTGGTAAATTTTAAATACATACACACACACACACACGCACACACACACACACACACACACACACACACACATATATATATATATATATATATATATATATATATAAGACTTTGTTTTTATAAGTAAATTCTCAAATTATATTTGATAGAATAACAATGTTGATCACTTTGTGTAATGGGTGCAACCCATGGCCCAAAATGAGGCCCATAAGACTATTTTCTTTGCAAATAGGTCCATGGAGAACAAGTTAAAGAAAGAAGTGTTTTCATGCATAAATAAATAGTAATGACTTTGTTAATTATTAGATAACTAAAATTTAAGATAATATACAAATTTACAAAAGAAATAAGATATGTGGTATTTTAGGCAATTAATGAAGTAATTATTTAACCTAGATTGGAAACACAAGTCTTGAGGCATCAATATTATTATTGTGAATGGGTTTTTGGTAAACTTAAAGATAATAAGAGAAAGAAGAGAAATTCAAGAAATGGGGAGGAAAAGAACATTCCATGAGTTAATAGTAACTTCTAATGAAATGTTTATAAGAGCAAGCGTTGTAGATGAAAGATATCCCGATAGATCCCACAATTATATATAAGTTGGGAAATATATTAATGAGTTACCATAATTGATTTAAGAATATGTTTAAGAGAGAGATAAAGAATCACCGAGACTTCAAGTCCTAAAGAATTGGGAAACAGTTAAATAAGAAGATTGCCCAATATGTGTTGTATATTTATATGCATTCCTTATAGATTTTTGGTGCATTGGTTAAGTAATATTGGTAATATTATTTAATAAAATATTTGAAGAACAAGTGGTGAATATATATGTATTTCTAGAATGGAAACCTATTAAATGGTTTCCTCTTTGCAACAATGCATTATCTTTATAACCATGAGGGAGAGAGATACTTATGGCAAGAAAATAAGGACAATATCTTTTTGACAAGTCATGTATATATATACATGTATAATTAACCAAGGGACAAAAGAAATGGCAAGTTACTATTTTCTAAAAAAGGAAGCAAGCCTCAAAGAGGCAAGGCCATAGAGAAGGTTATGATAAGAGTAGTATATGAGTGTAGATCTTCATCCATCTCAGGGAATACCCCTTCCCTTTTGTCACCATAGTCTTCTTCCTTCTAACATATAGGGTTCTGCCTAGAACTAATATCTATGTTTTGCTTCCTATCAACTCAACGATAGCCAACCCTAAAATTTATGCTCCTATCTACGATGGTGGTCTTAGATTCTTGCAACTTGACGATTGCAGACCCAATAATTGGTGACGAAGAGGCGTCATGATATGCATAGATTTCCAAGCAACTCCTTTTACCTTGTCTTCTCTTTATCAACTTGAACCTCCTTGGAAGCAACATCGAAAGTGAGGTATGATAAAGGGGAGGTAGAATAGGGTATGACAAGGTGAAGAGAGATGATGATATGAATTCTTCCCCTACCTATGCTGACGAGTCAGAGATAACAGTGGCACTACCTTGCCCTCCTAAACCAAGGGCCAGGTTGTAGGACATGCCATCATTGAAGATCAGAGAAGGGGCCGCAAGACCAGAACCCAGGTGGTGGCAGGTGAGTTCTTCCCATCTATCGGCTACGGTCGCGACTCCCCAATAGAGTGACATTTGGGCGTGGAGGATGGACGCGCAAGGAAAGGGAAGGGACAAAGTCAAATGACTTCACTACCCCTACTCTCACGTTCAAGGCCCAGTGATGACTATGTCATTTTGTCTAATCCTGAGTCGAGTTCTGGCAAGTTACTAATAAGGTATAATGTTGATGTGGTGGCCTCTAAGTGGCCTAAATACATTAGTCTTGAAAATATTCTTGAAACTTATATGTAACTCAAATGAAAACAAATTACATACAAAAATTGATTAGAAAAATGAGAAAAATGTGAATAAAATATCAATGATGCCTAAATCTGATCTCAATTCTAAAAGTAGAGAAAATATGTCTTAAAGTGGTGATTATGCATATAAACCCTAGTTTTTGATGAATAGACATGTTATATATGATTCCTTGAGATGTAAACTATTAATGTGGAAAATAATTATAATTTAGCATGATTACTATTGTAGTGATGGTACTAAGGTTTGTAATGTGAATAATCATGCATATAAAGAATTAGAGTTAAAGATCATAACTTGCTATGATGTTAATGAACTTAATATGATCTAAGTAAAGTATATTATGGATCTAATGATTAAGTTTCACCTAAAGTTTAATATGTGATGGAATTAGGGTTTGTATCCTTATTCCTTCACAAAATCTTAGACAAATCTAAACCCTAGATTAGGACCTAAGTAGGGTTTTATCTAATTAATGTGATGGTAACACTTTAGGATTTACATACATGTAGATTAAATGTTGAATTGCTTGGATCCATTGATTGGACTGATTGAATATACTTGAAGTATGATTGCATAATCTGTATAGTTCACCATTGAGGCACAAGGTTACAACTATGACTACTTACAACATCGATTGCCAAGGTTTGTCAAGTGTTTCTCGAGGATTAACTAAATAAATTGTTGGTTTTTTATTTACATTCTATTCATTTATAATGCCACGATGAGCACCACATAAATAAAGATATCATATTCTGAACCCTAAGATAACATGCTTCGAGGGGTGATGCACATGATCCCTGGAGGGACAATGGTCACACCTCATATGAAATATCAAGTGTGGGTTAGAATATGAAAAGAAAATGCCAGTTCTTATTTTGCAAGTAATTGATTGATTATATGTTGTTATGTACTTGCACATTTTGGCATGCACCCCACATACACAATATATTTCGATATGTTAATATGTGCTTTGTGTCATGCCATTTTATATAAATGCTAAATATGATGATATCAATATATGACAAACCAGATGAAATTACCTGAAGACATTAAAGCTAAGTAAAGGAGGATTTGATAGATACTTTTTCTCATATGTACAATTCCAATGATAGAAATTCATATAACTCCTTAGAGGTGCATCTTGTAAAAAATATTTGAATTACTGGAAATTATTTTCTATTATTTGTTATTTTCTAAATCTAGATCCTTGGGAATTTTAGGTAATGGCTCTCAACTTTTTGGGTATTTTCTTAATTGGGGGATGCTGAAAGGTGAAGTCATTATGAGTGCAATAAGACATAACATGAAACCCTAAAACAGGGCTGTATCACCACCCCAAACTTAAAACATACTTAATTCTCAAGTATGCTACTCCAACTCAACCTCTCTTCATTTTTTCAACAAACAAGAAATGACAAATGATTTATAATAGATGTATAATGACTAAATGGGCTCAATAATGACTAGATCTGTCAAAATGGGTCATTGACTCACGGGTTCCCATGGGCCGACCCGTGTAATACATGTTTGGGTAGGGGTTTTGACCACCCATCTAATAATGGGTCAAACCGACCCAACCCATTTACTAGGCGGGTCTCATGGGTTGACTCGCGAGTACCCACGGGTGACCCATTTAAAAAGGACATTAATTCAAAGTTAAATTTTATAGATGAGTGCTTATGAAAATTTTAGAGATAATTATATACCTAACGAGCATTTTAATATATCATGTTTTATACTTACATGTCATATATATTTGATATACTTGAATTTACATGTATATTGCATTTGCTTTGTCAATATTTATGTATCTGCAATAGTAACAAACATTTCTACTTTATACTGACATAATGATACGATCATCCTATTTTTTTCTTATATTTAAATTACACTACCTTGTTCCTATGTGTTAAACATCTACATGCACAACACATTGTTCCTATTTCATATTTTACATCAAACATAACAATTGAGTATTTTTTAGTATTTTAAACACTAATTTATAACACCAAAATGTAGTTTTTATATATGTGATGTGAAATGTAATAAGCTAAAGGTTGTAGTTTGTGTTAAACACAAAAAGAGAGACACATGAAAAAAACAATATAGAAACTTATATTTATATTATTTTTTACAAGATCTTTGAATTTTATTACAAGTTACATAGGTACCCATGAATTGATCTGTGACCCTCCATGTTGGGCTTGGGTGGTATGACCCATTTAGAAGTGAGTCTTTTCTGACCCGCACCTGTGAGACCCACACTCACAATGACCCAAACCCAACCCAACCCAACCCAACCCAACCCAACCCAACCCAACCCAACCCAACCCAACCCAACCCAACCCAACCCAACCCAACCCAACCCAACCCAACCCAACCCAACCTAACACACCCGTTTGATAGGCATGATAATGACTAACTATATGTATTCCACCTATCTCCTCTCCTCTTTCACAAACCAATCATGATTAAAGCACATAGCATACAAACTTCACATATAGGTCATAGAATACACAATCAATCCATATAGTTGTCATATAACTCTGAGTAAATTGTTTCATAGTGGTGATAATGGAAAATGATTAGGGTTATTATTTTACCTTCATGCATTCAATATCATATGTCAATCCACACTAAGTGACCTACGTGGCAGAAAAAAAGGGAAAAAGTGATCTATGTTTGATGTTTCCTAGCTCAATGGACATCAAATAAAAGAAAGGGTTGTGGTAGGGGGTTTGAGTGCTACTACATAGATGCACTCATATGTTCTTTATTTATATGCTATTACATAGGAGAATCTTTCATTTTTTTGTATTTTATTTTTCATCTTTTTCTTTTCCTTTGGTGTAGATAGGGCACATGGTGGTGAGAATGAAATGAGGAAATATAGATATGGCCACCCCAAACTTTTAGAGGTGGCCAAAGATGAATATGTGCTCTTTGGCATCCTTTCATGAGGCGGAGAGATAAGAAATGATGATAGAAAAGTGAATCAAAGAGGGATCACTAGTGTGTGTTTCAACATGAGATCTCCTACATGAAGGTTATTCCAACCATTTCATCAAGTAATGACATACCACATGGATGAGAAATATGAAAACCACAATTTTATCATGAGATTCTACAAACCATAAGCTTTTGCGGCTTGCTTAAATCACAATCCAACTAAGAAATTCACAAGCATGAGAGAGGTGATTCACATGTAAAAAGTCAAGAAGTGAGGCCATTTACTAATAGATCATGATAATGTAACATGCATTTATCAAAGGTCAACATTTTCAATTCTACAAGTAGAAATTGGGTCAAAACATGTTTTTAGGTAAGAATTCTAAATTTGGGCAAATTGGCCAAAATAGTGCCAAACTGCCTTCAATCACATCTAACCCTTAATTATGGAACAAAAATCAAGAAATGAGAAAATATTATCTACAGACATGCAATCATTTCAAAAATCTATATGATATGCAATGCATGACAAAAAGAGCAATTTTTTTTGAAAATGACACAAAAATGCAAGAAAATGAACTACATGGTATGCATGCATGCAAATCAAGAAAAAACTAGATTAGATAGAAAGAGAAATAAAGAAAAAGTAAATGATAGTATGAAATGCAAAATGAGTGAAAAGAAGGGTGTATCGCTCTACCACCTCAAACTTTTGAATCATGTTGTCTTCAACATGACACTAGAGTCTAGGAGTGATAGGGTTAACAATCGTGGCTGCTATGGTACTTTGGTGGTGCTCCTCCTTGTGGTGGTGGGTACCAGTAGTAGATGCCTAGTAGTCCACATGTGGAGGTGTATAGGTCACATGATATCCGTACAATGCTCCCCACCAGTTTTCCCCCCATTGGGGGTTCCTCTACACCTATGTGTGCCGAAAGAGATACATGTGGTTGATCTGATGGTGCATCTATTGATGATCCAACCACAATGCATCATGTGTCCTATAAAATCTCTCTTCTGTCCTCAAGCGGCCCTCCCAAGTCCTCTGGATGCCCTCCATCTATGCGTGTATCATAGACATGTCGTAGGCATTCACTGTGGTTTGCTGTAGAGCTGACATTTCTATCTCTCATCTCTGTACCCTATGAGCCTCTATCTCCTCCACTTCTCTCCTCTAATCTGTTGCCTATGACTCTCCTAGTCCCTTAGACAGATCTATGGGGTGTTGTTGCCACGTGTCCAGGTATCCAAGAATGTGGAGACCGACAATACTCCTCTAGGAGAGGGGTAGCATGGTAAGGCAGCTCAAGTGACATCTCTTCATATAGGGGGTTGACAAGGTATATGATCTTCTTGTCAATAAATGAAATCATGAATTAACATATCAACCCTTCAACCTTGGTATTTCTAGACAATTCATGATCTAGGGCTCGGGGAATAGAAGTCACAATTCCTCCCATCACAAAATGATTTCTTCTCTTGGACGGGTTTGTCCTGGGTGATCAATAATAAGTGACCATAAGTTTAATGCTTCCTTTGTGACATCCATCCCAGAACAAACAGACCTTTCTTAGTTTAACTCCCTTGGTTTTCATACCGGGCAAAAAGAGTATTCGCTAAGACCTTCTACACATATCTCAAGTAAGGGGTTATGGATCAAGGTGGTTTTTTATTTCCCCGCTATAAAGTTTCTGTGTGTGGTGAACCTCTCCCACATAGTTGAGTAACTTACATTGTCCTAGTTCGTCTTCTCTTTGTAAAGGAGGGCTGCTGGTTCAGGGGTGGGAATGAAAATTTTATTGAGAAAGGAGGCGGTCATGGGGTGAGTCTCATTCCCCAATGTGACACTAAGGGCATCATGTGAGACTTGCTCCAAGGTGGCGAAGAATTGCTAAGCTTCACATAAGTTTCCTCAATAGTCGTTAATATATCAAATAAACTCAATTCACTCATGAATTCCTAAAAATATGACCAGATACCCAAAGTCTTCATTGTCTCATAGCAGGCGTAGTGAGTGGCAATCACCCTACGCGTCAAGCACTCTAGATGCCTTGAATTCTTAATATGACTAGTTATCACACTTGGGGCCTCCTCACACTATTTATTTTGCACCTCCTCATGCGGTTCATCTTGCATCTCTTCATCCTCATCATAAATAAGTAGCCACCTTCTGGCTTGCGGTTGCGATTGTGGATGGGAGCAGCTGAAGATGTCGAAGGTCAGGCTATTGAAGTAGACGACCAAGCCAATGAAAGTGGTGGTGCCGCCCTTGAAGAAATTGAGGGCTGGTCTACCACATCCCCTTTACTCTTTGGTTGAGTCATAGATTCCTCCACCATGGGATCTACTGATGTATCCAAGCCAGTCACCACCATACATGGTATTTCATCATGAGAACTGGAGGGGATGGTGGTGGTGGAGGAGTGAGAGATGCCGCTTGGGCTGAAAATGACCCTTCTTTGTAACTACGCTGGTAGGAAAGGATGTCATTGGTTATTGACACCACTTTCTTTATGATTTTCTTCATTTTGAGAGGATTTTGGTGGAGAAACGTGGAGAATTAGGTTTTTTTGATGTACTAGATAGTTGGGATGGAATGGAGAGAAATGGACTGATTTGGTGGTGGAGATGGTAGGGAAAATGTAGGTGGAGTTAGGAAGAAGGTTGTGGAGTGCTTGGGGGTTGATTGGGGTTGAAAGGAGGAAGAAATCAAATCTTGGAGGTGCTTGATGGCTGCCACACAGTCATTGGAAGCGTGGAACATATGCGTTCTGTCAGGGGGTCGAGAAATGAAATGAATTTGGGCATTCTATTTGGCTAACTTAAGTGATGGATCCACAACAACACGTCTGTGCTGCGTGCCACACTCACATTGGATGGTCATCTCCATGACCATGCTAGGTCACATGGCCTGTGGTGTCTTTCTTGTCACATGGCCATGCTAGGGGTCTGCTCATGCTTTCTCTATTTCTTTAATATTCCCTGTTGATCTGAGTGTCTCACCACAACCGTTCCATGGTACCATGGTCGCGGTGAGCACTATAATAGGAGGTTTCACATTGAATTTCATCAAAATATCAATTCCTTAAACCAAATGATTTTTTCATCAAATCTCTTCCACATTATAGCTGATTTTCTTCATTTCACCACTCTTTCCACTTGCACATCTAAAATCTAAACAAAAACTATTTAAAACAAGTGTGTGTTTTCTTGGAAAAGTGTAAAATAACCAAAAAGTATAAAAAATGAAAGGTTGGGTGAAAAATTCCTCAAACCTAGGTGTTTTGCCTCCTACTAGTGTTAATTTTCATGCCTTCATCTGAGCTTCTTGTAGATTCTTCAATCATTCAACCATTTGGAATCATTGTGTGTCCACTCATGCAATAAACACATCTTTCATTTGCATTAAAATGATGTTCCTTGTCCCATTGACCACGAAAGATATCATGAGGTCTTTCATCTGAATCTCCTTCTTTCAAGTAGTCAACTGAACTCTTCAAGTAACCATGCTCGACATCCTCATATGAGTTTCTCCGGGTTGGGGTCTTGAACATATTGATTTTTATCTCCATGTCCATGAAAGAGGTCGTCATTGTGCCACTATGCACATGTATCTCAGCATCAAGTGTAGATAAGAATGGCCTTCCCAAGATGATGGGAATCTTCCTATCCTCTAGGTCCATGTCAAGAATAGTGAAATTTGCTGGGAAGCACTGCTACCCCTTTCTTTGTCTATCATCACCAAAACATCATCCAATCTTCCTCTAGACACCTTGGTGGAATAATCTACCAATTGGAGAGTACAATGATCCAATATCAACTTGCCTAACCCCATCTCCACATAGACACTATATGACATTAAATTCACATAGATTCCAAATTAAGAAGGGATTGGTCTGTGCGATGTCCCTCTATGTATCTAGTTATGAATGGGGCTCCTGGGTATTTTCTCTTCACAGAAACTGACTATTGGATGATAAATCTCACTTGTTCAATCAACATAATTTTCTTAGGCATCCTCCCCATTGACATCCTTTTGATAGTACACATGTCCTTGAGAAACTTGGCATAATATGGGATTTGCTTGATAGCATCCAACAATAAAATATTCACCTTCACTTTCTGAAACATCTCTAGAATGTCAACATTATATTTTTGCCTCCTTTTTACATATGGGGGTTCATCCAATGCTTTGGAAAATAGTGGCTCACTTACTTTTGTAACATGTCCTTCGTGTGACATGACATGAGGTGGAAAACTAGGGATGGTAGAACTTGCAAATGGAGAGTGAGGCGGAGCACCCGATATCACATACTCAACACGAGGTGTTACACTATCATCTTCAACAATCTCAAATAAAATATCACCATGTGGCTTCCATTGCCTTATTTCATCACCATTTCTTCGACTTGTGGGATGTTTAAGAGATCGTCCCCTCCTTAGAACTGTCACATGACTACCTTTCTCATGGTGGAGAGTGGGAGTGAGTTGTGTCCGTGGAGGAAGTTGAGGTGGAACTTGGTATAAGAATTGAGGTGGAGGAGACAATTGAGGTTGATAAATGAAATGGTAGGATGGTTGTGGTGATGGAGGTGGTAGAGGCGTATAAGACTTAGTATGGTCTTAAAAGTGATATATGGGCTGCACTTGCATTGGAGGTGGACTATAGAAAACTTGTGAGGTACCCATTGGTCCACTTGATTCATTGAAATTCATTATGGGTTGAGAGGGTAGCTTTTGTTTTTTTCTTGAAAAGAAAGAATTGATGACATATTCTCTACTTTTTCCTCAAGCCTTGTCACATTATTTTGCACATCATCAAAGCTTTTCAACCTAGAGAGAACTTTATCCTCAAACCTTGAGCTATATTTTGGACTTTATTATTCTGGGTAGCTTTGAGAATGAGTTGTCTTCACTTATTCACCAAAGGACTCAACAAAATTAATTGAGTGACAAGGAACACTTCCCACTTGGTTCTTCATAAAGCTCACCCTTTTGCTAAGAATCTTCATCATTTGTGGTCTTGAATCACTATGAGATGGAGATGTCACAACAAAGGGGCGGTCACCATCATTCATCATGCTAGAAGCTCAGATGCTTGAGCTTTTCACCAAATTCTCAAACAAGGGCCATGTCTCCTCAGGTGGTTTAGCCATAAAAGGTACTCCAAAAAAAGAATCCACCGTATCTTGACACATTGGAGATATACCAGAGTAAAGGGACTGACCTAGCTTGCATAAAGGAATTTCATGGTGTGGACACTCTCTCAACATCTTCTAAAATCTCTCCGAAGCATCATGGAACCGCTCAATACCCACTTGATTGAAACTCACTATGACACGTCACATTTGTTTCAACCTTGCAAAGGAGTAGAATTTCCTTAAGAAGGCATTTTTCATCTCTTCCCAACTCATGATGTCTCTTCTCGATTCATATCAATATCTGGCTTTATCTTTGAGGGAGAATGAGAAAAAGGTCAACCTAATTGAGTCCTCACTGACTGTCGGTGTCTGGAAGGTAGAGCATACTTCAAGAAAGGAGTCCAAGTGCTTGTAAAGGTTCTTACTCTGAGCTGTAGAAGATGGGTAGGAGCCCATGAAGACCTAGAGGGATGGATAACTTCTCCCCTGACATTTGATCAATTCTATTAGCAATTGTCGATTTGTAGTTTCTAGGTATGAATTATTCATGAAGTGGCTTGTGATGTGCATCTGACCTTCCATCTTGTCTTCTACGAGTTGCTTGTCACATGCACAAAGCACAACAACCAAAAAAGAGAGGACAACTTAGAAAACTAGTATGCACAATAATACAACAAATGGAGTAAAGAACGACAATGATGTGGGAAGTAGGAAAAGACCAAAGCAAAACTAACTAGCTAGGCCAAGCGCCTTTCTCCCCGACAACAACAATATTGGTGTGTCTCTCCTAAGCCTTGAGGATGTACACATAAGTCAATTGATTTTGATTAGATACGATCCTAGAGGCTTGAACACACTTGGAATCTTTTATAATTTCTAAGGCCTTAAACTAAAAAACCTACTTAGACTAACACAGAAGCCCACAAGCACACATGATCGTCTTATAGTATAGGCAAGAGGCAGAAATAGGGTTGATCCACTGGGAGAAAAGGGGGTGCTAGAGCTAGGTTAGTTTGAGCTAGGTTCCTACTGCAGAGTCAAGGGTTTAAGGGTTTGAAGGTTGATTTGTCTAATTACACTAAGGGTTGAACAAACAATTAAAATGTAACAAGAATCAAAATCCAAATTATCCTAGACAATAAATTCTAATGAGCAAGAAAAGACAAGCTAAGAAAGAAAAGGCAAGAAAAGGTAAGAACAGAGAAAATTACACTTAAGGCAAGTGAGAAGAGATCTCTACACTACACTAAGATAGAAATTGAGACTAGAAGGCAATTAAAGACCTAAACTAGTAAGATCAAGGCAAGATCAAAGCAAGAATCTAACTAAGCATGTAAAGAGCTAAACAAGTAAAGACTAGCTAAGCAAGAAGGCAATTAGGGTTTTAAGGCAATAAAAGGAAGTGTGAGTTGTATTAGGGAATGCACATGTCAATTGGGTTCAGGGTGGTAACTTGTAAACATTATTCTTTCATTTAGATTACCAAATCAAACAACAAGCTAGATGTTAATGAATTGTCCTAAACTACTAACTGGACATGGATGACATAGGGTGTGTATAGGGGAATTAGTCCCTATCACCTCCTACCCACCCTTACAAGGCCCAGTTGAATAGCGTTTGGGTGGAATTCAGTTAAGATCTAGTCAAGCCTAGGTTTCTAGGATAGAAACTCTTAGGGTAATTAGGGGTCGAGGGTGGTAAAACCTCACACACCTAAATTCTAGATTTGAGAAGGCTCCAAGATAATTACACTAAATGCTTCTATATTAAATACTTAGATCTCTCACTTAGGTATAGGAGAAATGATTAGCATGTAGGAATGTGAATAGATAACTAGGAATCTACTAATTGGACCTATGAGCAATCCCCAAATTAGCTACATATAATCAATTTTGTAGAATCCTTGGTGATTTCAAGCACAAACCACAAAGCAATTTATGGGAAAGGAGATAGAAATAAAAAATAATTATTAGCAAAAGAAATTATAATATGTACATATGACTTCCTCCAACATGGTATCAAAGTAACATTTTTGACCCCAAACATGCCACGTAAGGGACCTAGCTACTTTAGAACAAGAAAATATAAAAATGGAGAAGAAGGAGGTAGAGGTATACATGGAGCTCGGTTTAGATGAAGAAATCCTCATCTTTAACAGCTGCAACATCGAGCTCCTTCCTCCTCCAAGATGGAATGGCAGAGAAAGGTGGTGGAAAGTGGTAGGAACCATAGAAAGCTTGGATTTTGGTGGTAAAAATGGTGAAATGGAATGGAAATGAGGTGGAATGGCTAAGGGGAAAATGGTGAGCTAAGAGGGGGTAGGAGGTAGCTAACCTCAAGTTGCAACTACCACACATGTATATATAGGTGGTGGGAAAGTACTAGGTCAAGTGGGGGTAGAATGGAGAGTGTAGCGTAGAAAATTGGGTAGGTTTTCAAGTAGTATGGTCATGCTGGTTAGCACCACCATGTTGGATAGTGAATATAACGATCATGATGGAGTGGAACAATCGAGGTGATAAATGGAAAAAATGATAGGTTGTTTTATAGTTTTTGAATGGCTAGTGGCACAACCGTGGTGATCACCACAGTCATAGTGGGGTCACTAGATACATAACCATGGTGAGTCACACAACCGTTATGGGCTGGAGTATGTTGGTCACACTACTGAAGACGAGCGGGTTGAGGTCTGTCCAGCACAATCGTTCTAGCTTGTACAGATGTGCTGTGGTCTTCATGGAATGGTTGTGCTGGCTGGCAGAGGCGCGGTGCTGATCTTCTTTTCAAGACTGAAGTGATGCCCTCTCTGTGATTTTTAACTTGACCAACATGGCCGTTCATTGGCACCACAACCATGTTGAGGTCTTTAGTTTCACTTTGCTCTTCAACTTTGGATTTTGATGGCCGTCTTTGCTTCACTTGAGTCTTGTGCAATAGGGTAGGTTGGGGAAGCTCTTGGACCTTCATTGGACCACTCCAATGATGGAGGAATCCTAGGATCACCCTCCTTCTCTCCCGTCCATCCAAGATTGATCTAAGTACCTGAAAAACATGCAAAGAATGTCTAATAAATACATTTGACAGAAATATACATATTGAGAGAAATAACATGAAATATAATACCTTAGATGTGATTCAAGTGTAATACGACACAAGATGAAGCCCTAAAATAAAGTTGCATCATGCATGTCTTAAATCCATCCCTTTTATATGTATACTAGGGTTAGTGCCTAATCAAGACTTATATGTATATTTGACTAGTTATAAATATATTAATACATCTTGACTATTGTTTGATTGATTTTGGCTAATACATCCTAAAATTTCTAGATTTGTGAAGTAATGGCTTATTTAATAAATATATTAGATTTCGGTATGTACAGTTATCTTACATTTCTACCCATATGTTCTTTTGTGGAATCTTGTTTCAGTCATTCTTATATGATTTTCCACGGAAATAATTTTACTTCAAAAAAAGTGAACCATTGAAACAATATCAAATTGGCATGATATTTGATGTCAGTTGGGAACGTTTGATTATTTTAAAATTTTGAAACTAATAGGAACCAAGCATTGATCATTAAGATGCCAAAATTTAATTAAAGACTAACTGACCAAAACAAGTCAAGGCAACGTCTAAGTTACTTGCATTGGCCAAATTAGCCCCGACAGTTTGCAATCAAAGCGGCCGACACAAAAACGACGCTCATGAGTTTTATTTGGTACATTATTGAATTCAAAAATGAGTGTTATACACCAAATAGGTCCTAATTAATAGAAAGAAAACATGGTCTTAACAATACTATTGAAGTAGCACATGAATATAGAAATTATCTTTTTTTTTTGGATGACCGAGAGAACCCATCCCGGGCGAAGCCGACATGGTAAACTCTCGAGGCATGAGAGGGTGTAGTCCGGTCACCCCCTCCCGTGCCTAATCAACATGAATTACCGTTCACAAAGTGCCTTCGGTGAGGTTTGAACCCGGGTCCTTCATTGGGACTTATCGAGCTCTTACCACCCGGGCTACTATGGCCGGACTCAAGAAATTATCAAGAAAGATTAATGCATAATTGTCTCACGCATGTGAAGATATAGAAGAATATAATTATGCCAACTCAAGCCTGATCCCGATTGATTACAGTGAGAAACCAAGGCCAGATCGACTTCAAAAGAAGAGGCGTTGTTTAGGGTGTCTTATTACAGATCTCAAGAAGTGTATGGAGAAACCCTAGCCATCAAAGCCAACATTATCAATATGATGCCTTCAACCACCATTGTCAGAATCTAAAAATCTACTATTTTGTAGTCATACATAACATAAAAAACCAACAAAAAGAAAAAAGAATACATAACATGAAAAACCAACAAAAAAAACAAATGGTCTAAAGAGCGGTTCAGGAGCATGTGAAAATTTCATGTTGTCCATCTTCTCAGTTCTCTAAGGACTTATTTGGTAAGAATGGAGTGATTGGGAAGAGAGGAGAATGATAAGGAAGGAACAAGACATGATCATGTTTATTCTTAATCACATGTTTTGTAATAAATCACAACGAAGAGAAGACGAGGAGGAAAGACGTGTCGAAAATCTTAATTGTAACTTTGAAAAGAAAGATGCAAAAATAACAATTGCGTTGATAAAAAAATAGATGTAGATTTTAGAAAAATAAAAACTTTGAGGCAAACTTAAAATATATTAGTAGAAAATAAGAATAAAATTTGACACGTAGCACTGATGGAAGCTTGAAACAAATAAAGAAAATGGTAGAGTATTTTGAAGAACATGAAATTTTTTGTAATTATATATATATATAAATACTTAAATAGAGATAGGGAGGAAATTAAAATACTTAAATAGAAATGGATAGTGATACATACACCTTGAATTAGATTTCCAAACAAACCTAAATATGCAGTTATATGAAAGTCATTAACGATTGATCTAGTATTTTTGTAGCCCAAGCCACCGCGCGACTGTCCATCATGCCATTCACCATTTTCATTAACAAAAATTATGGCTAGTAATGCGGCATAAATCTAAGACTTGATGGGAGAGGTCCAAACAACACAAGAGAAAAATGAATGCCTGTGGAGGCTCAAGTCTGATCTTACAACTAGTTACAAGAAGTCACACACATACCCCCTCCATTCTATATGATTTAATCATATAGCATCAATGTGAATGATTCTTACACACATACCCCCTCCATTCTATATGATTTTAATTATATATCATCAATGTGATTGATTCTTTAGTTGGTAATTCAAAACGATGTTATTTTTTTTAATAGAGGTGGTAAATCCCAAAACGATGACGACGGTGTATCCTGATGGCTTTGATAATCAACTATCTGTACTGGAGGTAGAAGCCTCCACTAGCCGCCGAGCTTACCGTTGGATGCAGAAAGATATGGATATATCGATGGCCAATCTCAGTGGTGGTAACTGCCTACTTTTTCCTACTCTTTTGGCTTCTCGATTGGTGCATGGCCGAAAAAAACCAACCACGATTGATTCGGGCATTGTGATCCGAATATTTATGATTAGAATACTCTTGCGCTCTACTGCCATGCACGCGCCCCACCATTCGCTTGGACAATGTCACTACAACAAACAGTCTATGATAATTACGATATTTTAACCACTCCACAAACAGCGTGGCTCAAATAAGAAACAGAACCCAAACCACGCCCCCCCCCCCCCCTCTCTCTCTGTTCTCGGTAATATTATGGCGAGGGTTACTAAGACGTAATTCAGATTTTTCCTTTTCAATCTTCTTTCATCATTCTCTTTGGTTAATCCTCGACTCTAGCGTGCCAGACGGTCGCACTCCCCTTTCGCTTTCAGCGCCACCTGCTCAGATCTGCTGCTTGCATCTGATTCCTCTTCCTGCCATGGGCCAGGGGCTAAGAGCCACATCAACATAGAGCATTATGGGTCCAATCTCCTCACTGTGACCGGCAGAGTAGTCAAGACAGAATTGTATGAAATTTATTTTTTTCTTTCGCAACTAAATTTGCTACTTCGTAATCCATCTGCCTGTTGCTTGTTTGTCACACATGTCAAAGGGGAATGTGGTGGAGTGTAAATCAAAGACCTATTTATGTCCTAGAATAATTGAATTTGGATCTGGGTATTAATTCATGGTAGCCTCTCTTTTGTTGGTGTGAATTTCAACCTTGTCTTAAATGGTTCCTTCGTCAAGAATTTAAAAAGGGCCTCCTCTTAGTTTATATCTTAATGTCGAATGCTAGTTCTGATAGAGGCAAGTCATCATTAAACTTTTTTCTGCTACGGCACTTAACAATACTTTAGATGAGGCACACAAATCTATAGTACTTTGTTCGACAAATTTACTACTGGACAGGGTCTATGTGTGAAAGAGTGAAGTGGCATTTTTTTAAGACAAAATGGTTATGTCTAATGGCTTATTGGCATATTTTGTTTTAAAATGATGATATTGAATAAAATATTCTGAACCATTTTGAGAATTCTGAAACTTCTTATATGACTCACATGAATTGTCCAACATATAGAATGATTAAAACTTTTACCATCTCAATAGTACAAATTGGAATAGTCACATGATGAATAAAATTTTGACCTTAGTTTTAGCAAAGGAGGTAGACAAAAATCAACAACATATCTCCAAAACAATTAACAAAGTAGAAATGGATTTTGAACTCTTAGAACTCGAGAGAACTAGAGCAGAACTTTTATTTAGAGGATGTGTTTCCATACTCTTCTTTTAGATGAACACTTTTACTCATACTCAACATAGGAAAAAATGAATGATTGTAATGTTTTACACATAGGGGACTTATCTTTGATAGATTACTTAGATAAAAGTGCACTAATACTTAAGACATATTTGTTTCTATGAAATTTGTGTAGAATGCAAACTCTTCTTGGTTCACAGAAAAGAACAGGGGAGGACATTTCCTATGATTTCACAAATTTGTGGCTACTGTTAGTTATGGAGAAAGACAGGAAACCACGACTGGTAAACACTAGGTGAGGAATAAATATGCATTATAACAACAATCATACTATCTCATTATGACCATATTATTTGAATTATAATATCATGTTTAGGATTTTCTTTTCAAGTAATATGTTGTTGTTATTGGACATTGTGTTAATATTTTTTATTACATGGTTGACAGTCTTGTGTCTGCTTGCCTCTTTTTTTTCGATTTTTGGACTACCCCTGCCAAGGCGAAGAGACACAAGAGCTAGTGGTACCATGTTTACTCATTGATTTGCATTACAATTCTCAATTCAATCCCATTATTTTTTCAATTCTTTTATTTCTTTATATTATTCTACTGTTGCAGATACTTTTTTCGTATAAAAATTTGGCAACTTGTTTATCATTGCTAGGTCAGATATGATTTCTTTTACATAAGAGTATTGTTGCTGATGTATTTTTTCCTTTGAAACAAAATTTAAAATGTTGCATTTTAACATGACATTGTTTCGAGTCGAAAAGGTTTGAAGCCAATCTTAAATGTTAGGGAATTATTTATATTGTAATTTACAATATGATTGGCATACAAAACAATTATGAATGCCCAAATTATACATTTTAAATACTAATATATTGTGATATCACAGAAATACTTAATACTTAAGCTAAATTACCTAGACCATAGTACAAAAAATGGCTAACTCTTAGCAAAGATTTCAATAAAAGAGTAGATCTAGTGCTCATTATTCTATAAACAATTAAACATTACTGTAGAACACACATATAATATGATGGTGCCTCAAATTTATAAAATGCTATTGTTATTGGTTTCAATATTATTATTTTGGCTTGAGGAAATGTTAAATATATTTTATTTATAACTTCGATCACAGAGATCGGTTTCCGGTCACGTAGCTTCATAATAATTTTGTAAAGCTTCTGCATAATTTCCTTCCGATTGAGCCGACATATGTTAAGGTTGTTCGTTCTATTAAAAAAATCTCCGCTCCAGAACTGTACGTGAGATTTTCATCTTATATGGCTCCTCCCTATTTAATTGATTTATATCCATGTTTATTGATTTTTTTAGCACTAAGGGACGTAAAGATGAAAATGATCAAACACTACCATTTATCCTAATGCACATTTACTTATGGTAGCACATCGATATAAGGAACACATACCTCGTAGAAAACACTATTCAGATACCTCTTAATATATAAGATATGATTAATTTTGCTATTTCTTGAAACTAATTCTAGTAATAGATTGTTATTACCAAATATTTCTTTGTAATTATCCTAAGTCTCTTAAGAGAGTTATTAGTTTACTTAGTTTTCTCATACAAAAGATATAATGTGATAGTTGCAAACAATTTTAAGGAGAACCATATAGATGCCTAAAGAACCTCATATCATTCCCTCATTCTAGACTGAACATTTGATTATTAATATCTATTTATTTATTAACGTTAGTGATAGGATAAATGAACCGACATCACCGAGCGACCATGCAGGAGATGTTATCAATCACATACTGAAAGTAGGGACAAACTAGAAATTCCATTTGTATCTAGCCTCTGCTAGCATCACCACGACTAGGGTGATGGTATAGTCACAATTTACTATACAAGCACAAATATTTTATGGGACACAACATATGAGAACATCGACCAGTGGCACGACATAGGTTGATGCAACCATCTGCTAAGAGAAGTAGAGATGTACATGCTAGCTCATCCTCATCATTGTTAGATCACTAGCGCCATTGGTAGCTAGATTCATAAGGGAAGTGTCTTCTTGCTTGTTCTTGTCAGTTTTAAGCTCATTAGCTGGGAGTAGACCTTCTTCATCTTCTTTGTTCTCGATGACAATAGGCATGATGTGGCTTGGGGGCATAGGGTAGGTTGGAGTCCATCACCATGCATTACCAGGTTAAGCATACTTGTCGACGTGCTCACCTAGGTGGTTGCCTAAGCAACAAAGTGTTACATGGTCTCGTTGTGAGGTATCCACTTGAATAAAAATAGTAAAAGATGTACTTTTGGCCGCTTTGGCGTTTGAGCGAGCATTTTTATGCCTTGGCACCTTCAACGTTTCTACTGGATGTTGTATTAGAGTCGGGATCTGATTAGGATCCACCTAAAGTATGAAAACACCCAACACTCTCCTCTCCCCTCCACACTTATGATTCCCTCCCCATCATGAACCCCCAACTCGGTTGTGTGTTCCCTCTAATGCTCCTGCTGCCCTAGCTGGTAGAAGGAAGTAGAATCCCTACTATCAACTCTCTTGTGTTGTGGAAGGAGACCCCCTTACTTTGTTGCTGCCTTGAGGAGGATTGGCCTAGAACCTGCATGCTACAACAAAAGTAGCCAACCCCAATAGCAAAAGTCAACTCCTTCAGGTAGGCTTGCTTTTTTTTGAGATTTCTTCTCCCAAACTTTCTTCCCTCTTTTCTTACTGATCGTCCCTCAACCCCTCCCTACTTCCTTTCTTCTCTCTCTCTCTTTGCTCTTCCACCCCCCCAATGTAACCCACTTGTTTTTACCGACGGATGCCTTACTTTTATTTTTTTATTATTTTTGACCCCCCCAAATTTTCCTTCTTATTTTTATATTAATCGGCCCTCATTTCCCCTTACTTTCTTTCTTCTCCCTCTATTATTTACCACTCCCATATGTGATGTGGAACACATCTTGAAGAAGAAGAAGAAAGAAGAAGATAAACATCAATTCCCAAAAATTCAATTCATGTTCAACTGCCCGGACATGGACCCGAAGGCTGGATTTTATAACACTACATGACTTGACTCACAAGCAATGGAAATAAAATCCTATTTAATAAAATTTGAAATTAAATAAAACCTAAAATAAAGAAAAATATAAAACATTGACAACTAAGCACACAAACTAGATAATTTGTACTTAGGTCCCTAAATATTGAAACAAAGCAAAAACAAGTAGAATAAAGTCTAATGTGTCCTACATCAAAATGCAACCGCTTGCTGCAGCTACAGACGTCTGGTTTTTTCTTCTTCTTCATATTAATTGATCAATGCCACCTAATTTTGTCCTTCATGTCTCTTTACCTCACATTCTTCTTCCTCCCCAAGATCTCCTTCGTCACTTAAATCCCAAGTACATGTATGGTTCTCTTCTTGCTTGCTCAGGTATTAGAGTAACATCCTACTTTTTTCCTCTTTTCATTTTTAAAGATTGTACTAGAATTACAAGCTTGCAACTATGATTGCCTATTTTTGCATTGCTTCACTCTCATCCCTTCATTTTAATACATTTTCTCCTATTCTAATTTCACTTGATTGTATACTATTTGAGTCACCCAGGCAATGCTTAGTCGTGACTAGTTATGCCTTGCCAATGAATTTTTCAAGCCATGGTCCAAATACAAAACAAACTATACAAAGTTAGGAGTGGAGGCTAGGGCGAGCATTGCGGTGATGTGCCCCTAGGGCCTCTCCTCCTGTGCACGGGAAGCGGCGCGTGGTGCACATCCTCAGAGATCTCCTCTGTCAGTTGGAGGGTCAGCGTGGATGGCGAGGGACCTAGCATAGGCCACTTCCCCACCATCTTAGCCTTTGTCTGGGATGATATGCATCGTCGTTATTGGCACCAGGTCTTCTCCATCAGGGGTGCTGAGGGTCCTCAGCTATGACTCAGACAACTTTGGTTGTTCCATGGGCATCTTGTCCCCCTCCTACCCCCTTCCCCGATTTTTGATTTCAGAGTGTGACTAAAGGTGACACAGGTGGCATGGGGACAGGCAGGTGCCCTAGAGGCGTCCCTTGCTGGGGGGATGGGGCGGTCGGGGGATCTGTGGCCCTAAGCGGCATCTAGTGGGCTTGTTGGTGGCCCTACATCCTCTCCCCTGTCTGTTGGATCTAGAAGGGAAGGAGGTGAGCATGGAGGTGGGGATGGCTGTTGTGAGGGGTTGTGCATTACAGATGGGTGTGGCGAGTGTGAGGGGTGTGTGGATCCTTGTCTTGTTGATTAGGTCGCCTTGGTCTCGAGTAGGGAGGGGGAGAGGCTCCTGGGGGTGGGTGATGCCAGTAAGGTGTTTGGTGTTTTGTCTCAAACATTTGGCCCTGCTCCTATTGTTAGGGTGTCTGGATGTGAGGCTTTGGGTGGTGTTCAGAGGACAATGACTGCCATGGGGGTTTCGTCAGGGTTGGGTCCCTTTGTGTCCCCTAAAGGCGGAGATCTCAGAGGATGTTTATAGCCTTGTGCATGAGGAGGTCGGTGGTCTGGCTGGGGGGGTGAGTGTGCTCTCAGGGTCACACACGGTTGAGCATGTTGATGAGCCGGTGGTTTCCCTCCTGGGATGTCGTCGTATCCCTAGGGATGCTTGTTTTAGATCCCTACAACAAGGACACTAATGACTCCAATGCGTTTCCGCATCGGTTTGTTTCTGGTGTCGTGATCCAGGTCACCTGGCGCGTGACTATGAGGCTTAGCGGTAGGTCTGGAGGTGTCCCCCATCTCCTAGGGATTGGCATTTTTGTTGCCTTCAAAATGGACACTAGAGGTGTTGTTGTTCTTCCCTGATTATGTGCTTCCGTTGTAAGTCCACTGGTCACATGGCAAGGGAGTGTCAACTGTGCAAACCAGTTGCATAGGTCCAACAGTTTGAGGCTGGGGTCCTATCAACAACTAAGTTTGTTGTCTCTAGCCCAAATATAGATGGTTTTGCAAGTGATATAGATGATGATGACTGGGTGAGGTCTATAGCTGGCTTCGGCGGAAGGAAAGGTGGAGGCTATTTATGATGAGAAAATCTCTTAGAGAGTGTTTGTTTTGTTTTTGGGAGGTTGGTTTGAGGAGTTTTGTTGGTCGAGGGTGGCTTTATGTAATCTAGATGACATCACTTTGCTTGCTTGAGGGGAGAGATGAAAATGATTGACCTCAGTTTGATATAAAAAAAGTTATGCCTTGCCGCAAGGCGTTCAGTTGGAATGTCGTGTCACCTTGATGTCTTGACAAGTATGAGGTTAAGGAATTGGTTTATCATTCACAATTTCATCTCTATTTTTTGTGTATGTGGTGAACTCTTGTTAATTGATCATTTTGATGTAGGCACAAAGAAGAAACAAAAGACAATGACAAGAAGAATGGGTAGGCACATAGAAGTGATAAGGGGCAATGCCTATAAATGAACATGAACCTATTGATAAGAGTTAGAGAAAGGGATCCATGACTATTGGGTTAGTGTTGCAACATTTAGGGCATTGGTTGTTGGTTTGTATGGACAGAGCGGGTGGCAACAAAAGGGGTCAAGCTCCTCGCTGGAACTACTGAGGAGGTCGAATGGTAGGATTTGGTGGCCAACTGTTTAAAGGGAAGGGGTTTACATTTTGGCAGTAGGTCGAGTAAGACCAGGGAAGCATGAAAGGGGGTTATATGTTTAATGGAAACAAAATGGGTAGAGGGAGGGATTTGGGTTTGGGTTGTAGCTTTACGACTTATTGAAGGGGAAAAAGAGGTGGCATTAGGTTGTAGCTCAAGAATTGAAAAAAATGGAGAGAAAAAAGAAGGCATGTCTTCTTCTCCTAAGATCATTATGAAACTATGACCCAACACATATTCTTCTCCAATGTCATTTGTATCTCATCTCCCTCTCCACGTTATTGTTTTTACTATTTTTACTATATACTATCAACAACAATATTGACAATAAGGTTCTGATGTATGCGCGCCCACCTGGGAGCCTCCTAGGCATACAAGGTCGGCTCTGATGTCCCTCTAGCCGCCAAGCATTAGATGCCAAACCCAGATGGGTTGTTGGGTAGCCTAGGTGGCACTCATGGCGTCAAATGGGCTTGGCTTGCTGGTATTTTAAAAAATAAGTAATAGAGAGAGAAAATGAGTAACCTAGCTGTTACCTACTCCCCTCTTGACTTCCCTACAAAGCTGATGCATGTTCTAACCCCCGTCAACAAAAAATAAGGTTTTTAATTTATCCTCTTCTCATCTTCCCTCCTCTTCCTTTATGCTTCTCCCCCTCACCATCTTCCTCTCTCCCCCTCCTCTCTCAAGTTGCTAGCCTGGAGTTGTTGGCTTGGACAACAACAAATGTTGACGACTGCTGATGCATGCATTAAGCAGGTATTTTTTGTGTTTTCTTCCAGCTATTGTCTCCCTACTTCCTTTTCTAAGACTTCATCCTCCTCTTACTACACCTCCTCCCCCTCCTCTTCCTCTTGTTTCTCTTCCAACTTCTTCTTTTTTATTTTGATGTGCACTTCCCCTGCCTCCTCTTTCTCTTCCTGCCTCTTCTTCCTCTTCGTGCCTCCTCTCCTCTTCTTTTGAATGTTGTCGTCCACCTCCTCTTCCTCATCTTTTGAATGCTTTCGTTCACCCCCATCCTCTCCTCTCCCCCCTTCTTCCTCTTCCTACTTCCTCTTTCTTTTCCTTTCTTTACTATTGTCGACCTCCCCTACCTCTTCTTCCTCTTTCTCTTCTCGCCATCTTATTTTTCCTTTTTATTATTGTTGTGTACACCTCCCCTGCTTCCTCTTCTTCTTCCTCCTACCCCTTCTTCACTTATTTTATTGTATAAAAATATATATTATACATAATACATTTAATAATGTAAAAAGTTTAAAAAATGTTTAGGAACGCCTAGGCCTCCATCAGGGCTGTCTAGGAGGTCATGGGCAATGCTAGGCCGCCTCTTCATTTAGACAACCATGTGGTAAGGTGAGAAATATTTGAGTCTATTGGGGTTGTATCATACTAGAATGTAACAGGATTGCATCTTCCTTGTAAGTAGCAGGGATTGTAGTAGCCTAGAGGCATGTTTAAGTTTACCCCATCTAATTAACCCAGAAGTTATGTCCAACAAAACTAAAGAATGAATTTGAGTTCAACCCATGTCCAAGCAGACAATGCAATGGGTGTATCTCAATCTCATCTTTAGCATCACCTTCATATTTTTACATGCTAGTGTGATGATAGGATAGAAAGCATGGACACTTCTAGGAGGCTGCCAACACTTAGACTAGCCACAAGTGTCCTCCATTTGCAGCAGTGGCTGCCAACACCTAGATCAGCCATAAGAAGTAGCTTCATTTCCCTCTATGGACTCCTTTCCTCTTCTTCCTGTAGATTTTCTTTGCTTTTTCCTTTTCTCCTTCCTCTACTTCCTACTCCATTGGTCCTCTAATGTGTACACTCTTCCACGCGCCTCTTCTTCCCAATCCATTGAAAGCTCCCCCCTCTTTTTCCCCCTTTCAACACACAGTTCTCCTTACTTTTGTCTCTTCCCTCTACCCTCCACTCCTACATGACTACTAAATGTGTTAATGTCCTCTTACTTCACCACCATCACCACTACCAATACATATCTCCCCTCCATCACTTTTGCTTCCCCTCATTTTCCTCGTACTCCATTCCATTAGTATCTTAACTAAAAAAATGTTACTATTTGTAATTAATTTCTAATGAATTTTCTCTAGTTTGTCATTCTTGGATATTATAATATATCATTTTATATGCTAATTTGATATTTATTAGGATAGTGGGTTTGAATACATATGTGAATATAATGTGGGTATTTTAGTGATCTTTGTCTGTGCTTGTTGATAATTATGGATCTTGTTGTGTTTTACAAATAAATTTTATACATACACGTCTAAAATTGTATACATGTGTATGTATATATATTGTTGTGTACAACGTCATGTCTGAGTCATATATTTTTGAAAATTGCCATGTCATGTGTCCGTGTTCATATTTGTGTCAGTGTCTCTATTTCTTAGATGTTAGGTTTTCAATGGTCAGAGTTGTAAAACAAATAAAAGAAAATCATTACACACTAATATGTTACATTTATATAGTTGATGCAATAGTAATACTCATGACTGATATAATTTACATTATAGCTTAAAGATAAAAATTTGGAATATGACCTATCAAAGAGCTGATTGGAAGTGGCTGCCAACACCTAGACCAGCCATAAGAAGTAGCTTCCTTCCCCTCTATGAACTCCTTGCCTCTTCTTCCTATATATTTTCTTTGATTTTTTCCTTTTATCCTTCCTCTGCTTCCTACTCCATTGGTCCTCTAATGTGTACACTCTTCCACGCGCCTCTTCTTCCCAATTCATTGAAAGCTCCCCCCTCTTTTTCCCCCATTCAACACACAATTCTCCTTACTTTTGTCTCTTCCCTCTACCCTCCACTCCTACATGACTACTAAATGTATTAATGTCCTCTTGCTTCACCACCATTAACACTACCAATACATATCTCCCCTCCATCACTTTTGCTTCCCCTCATTTTCCTTGTACTCCATTCCATTAGTATCTTAACTAACAAAATGTTACCATTTGTAATTAATTTCTAATGAATTTTCTTGAGTTTGTCATTCTTGGATATTACAATATATCATTTTATATGCTAATTTGATATTTATTAGGATAGTGGGTTTGAATACATATGTGAATATAACGTGGGTATTTTAGTGATCTTTTTTTGTGCTTGTTGATAATTATGGATCTTGTTGTGTTTTACAAATAAATTTTATACATACACGTCTAAAATCATATACATGTGTATGTATATATATTGTTGTGTACAATGTCATGTCTGAGTCATATATTTTTGAAAATTGCCATGTCATGTGTTAGTGTTCATATTTGTGTCTGTGACGACACATCCCGTTACCACACAGACGACGAGGTGCCACACGAAAACGTGCGGAAAACACCATAAACCACTTATTACAAAAAGCACGGGTTAATTAAAATCGATTTCAGAAAGCAGATAAACCAAGAAGCTATTACATCCATATCCTTGTTTTGTAAGAAAATAGGTTACGTAAACATTTACAAGTCTTGATACGTGTCCACAACATAACGAATCAGCTGTCTTGTCATTCACATGAGTTCATCACCTATTTATATACACGACGGGCCACATCCGACCAACAACAAGATATACAAAGCTTCATTAGCTACACATCGTGAAACAACGTCAAAACGCCTCCGAGGACCCGAGAGTACAGGGATGACTCTAATACTCTACTACAAAACAACCAAAACATTAGCATGTCCATCTCTTGCCTTCTACTGCTCGTCTTGCTGCTCGTCCGCAACCCCACGACCACCACCATGCCTAACGCGAACACCTAAAAAGGTTGTAACCAACGGGGTGAGACACACAGTCCCAGCGAGAAACATAACTCCCCGTCATAACCATAAAACCTCAGAAAGGTAAAAGCCGCAATAGTAGATAACTGATAAAATGTACAATAAGAGCAGTCTATAGAGCAAGGTTGTTATTACCGTTGAGCTTACCATGGTGTACGGAAGGCATATAACCAAGTATTTCTTTATGAAACATGATTGACAAGATAAGATTTATAAGATCTTACCACATAACATAAGGAACGTATAAGTAACTACAATGTATAACAAGATTAACTACACACGCAAGGCTTCAACCAATGTTCCGTGTTTTGCCTTAAGCAATAAATACTATTCGGCTGGATTACGTGTTATTATGCCCTGAGGAAGTGAGTCGCACCACTCAAATCCAACTGACGGCTGTGAAACCCGAAGCCTGTGCCATACAAGGTCAATGGAAGAGCCGGACTCCACGACCTCCCACCTCATGGTCAGTGCACGAGAACCAAAGTAGGACTGTAGTCTCATGCTTAAGTGGCCTCAGCCACAGGGTCAGCTCCATAGGCTACCCTTTCCCTAGCCCACCTTGGTACAGGTCTCGACGCTAGTATATCTGAGCCACGAGCCAGTTCACCATGCTCCCTGAGCCATGAACACATTCATGCTCTATCTCACTGATCCATGGGCCTGTTCACCATGCTCTATCTATCCCGAGTCTGCAACCGCAACTGCACTCGAATCCTCTCTATTTTAGGCTAGGATAAACCTCACATATTCAACAATATGCGCTCCGGGTTATCCCGCAAGAGAACCCGTTTCACCATCACCAGCTACTGACGATGATGGATCTATGGCCAGGGCAAACTACATGATATGTTCCACTATGATTAGTTAGTATATTTTAAGTGAGTTGTTGAGGCAACCAGGTTGTAACACATGCATAACATAAAGTTACATTGTAGTCACGACTATCACCATATCTCGGGATCTCAATCCCTCATCACAAGAAACTACTGCCTCATAAGGCATTCTAATCACTAGGGATAACAATCCCAGATCTCATCATCAGAGGATAACACCTCAACTAGGCACTCTAGCCAAACTCAGGTCCTTAGACCCTAATCACCTCATACTGGAGATGCAGATCATCTTATCAGCAAGAGTGACCATCAAAGCAGTGCTATTCAAACATATATACTTCATAACCCTTTACCTGGCTATGCATCCACATAAAACACCTGCATGGTTAGTATACACATTCATAGAGATATCTGAAGCCATCCTGGATTAACAGAAGAATCATGCTATCAAACATAGGGCAACATTGATGATTATGTGCTTTATCAATTATGCCTCAACATGTGACCATAGACATAGGCCATATCATCATGTGAAATAGCTCATATACTTCCAAGCTTATCATATATATATATATATATATATATATATATATATATGATTCAAGATGATCATAAACACATGTAATGTCATGTTTATATAGGTATGTTCTACTATATCAATTACCTCACTACTATCAAACGTGTCAAAGGTTCACAACCATAAACCAATCGTGATTGCATGAAAAAGTTCTAGCATATAGGTTTTCCGGAAGGAACATGACCCTCACTAGAAGTGCCCACTACCCTCACAAGAAGTGTGACGGGCAGGGCACTCTCACTAAAAGTGGTATCGGGCAGGGTAGACTCCCTCATATCGCCCAAGCTTCTAGCCATGTATCGGGCAAGGATAACGGGCTACCACCTCAAGGAGCGTCGCGCAACCAACTGTATCGTGCAACCAGGATATAACGGCCACAAAGCCTAATGTGCAGCTAACTCTATGGGGCATGTTGTGCAACAGGTGTGTTGTGCACTAGGGGTGTCGTGCACTAGGTGTATCGTGCACTAGGTGTATCGTTCACTAGGTGTTAGGGGTTGCAACGGGCGACAACTATTATGATGACTAGAGCCATGGCGCCCAGGCCAACCCTATAACGCCCACAAAACCACACATCATCCATCGAGACAAGGGCACCAAGGGAAGCCTAACGTCCAACCATTAGCCTCATCCATCAGTCAACACACAAGGCAAGAACCAAGGTGTGACGCCCAACACATCCTCCTCATAACGACCCAAAACTCAAGCGCACGAGAGGTATCAGGCAGCACCATCCCAAGGCCATATCATGCAAGATACAACCCAACAAGATCGTCTTCAACCTCAAGCACAAGGGCACCAAACCCTAACCGATCAAGAAGATGGCTCACCTCTCAACAATCAAGAGAGAGGGGTCTTGCACAACTTCTTATCACCGCACAGACAACCACAAGGATCTACCCTAGAGAAGGTCTAAAACCACACAAAAGCTCACCTTTCTAGTCCATGGTGAGAGGAGGGTGTTGCTCAAGCAACTAGAACACAAGCTCACCTCTCAACTTAAATGAGAGAGGGGTATTGCCCATATTATTAGAACTCAAGCTCACTCCTCTAAACCAAGGAGAGAAAGGAGTGTTGCTCAACAAGGAAACCTAAAACATGGTTCAGCCAACTAAGTGTAACTTAAGCAAGAAGTTATCTTAGAACATACATGGCCGATATGAGCACAAGAAACATACAAGAACATAGAAGAAGGTAGTATGGATAGGGTTAGGAGTTATGTAACCCGACTTAAACAAGCTCCAATCTCCACCACAAGAAGGAGAACAAAGCACTCTAGGGTTTGACCACCACTTGAGGAAGAAGAAGATTCCAAGGAGAAGGATCGACCACCAAGCTTTGCAAAGGTAGAGGTGTCGTGCAACCAAGGGAGAGGGGAACTAAGGAACTAAAGGGATCCTTAGCAAGAGAAAGGGGACACGTATATAGGAGAGGATGGAGGAGAAATCAAGGTAAGATAAGGCAAGGTGTCGCCCACCTAGGGACACTTGTCCATGGGCAATGCCACCACTCTAACTTGCCTTAAACACATGTCCAAGGCCATTGCCACATGCAAGCATCAAGCACCAAGTGTCCACTAGTGGTGACACAAATGAGGTCAAAAGGGTCCATGGTCGACACACCTCAACCCATGCCCGATAGCACCCTGGGCGGCACACCCAGGCCGATACAAGGCACTCCTGCCTGACACAAGGTCCAACAAGGCAGGGGCAAGATTCAAGCAAGGCATCTCAAGGCCCAACAAGCTCATCCAAGCCCAAAACAACTCAAGCAATGAGCCCCACCCTTCCTCTCAACACTAGAGGAAGCAAGGAGAGAGAGAACACCTCTCAAGGTGACAAACTTGCTCAACAACCCTAGACTTGGGTTAATTGCAAGTAGCACCTCCAGCTCTCAACAAAGCACAAAAAAACCCTAATCACCACTAAAGGTGATTAGCAAGCAACTAAGCACCAGGGTTAAGCAAAGCAAACATGATAAGCCCTAAACAGAGGTCAGTGTCCTTACAAGCTATAACCCTCTACAAAGGGATTTCATCCTCGAAATTCGAAGAGAAAATCGAAGGATACTTTTTCCTCATCTCTTCCTCAAGCTCCCATGTGGCTTCCTCAACGCCACGATGGTGCCAAAGAACCTTACCAGAACCAGGTCCTTCCTCTTCAGCTTCTTTACTCTTCTGTCAAGGATCATCACAAGACCTTCCTCATAGGTCACATCTTCATCAAGCTCAACCTCGACTGGCTGTATCATTGTCCCTGTATCTGGGTGACTTTTCTTCAGCATGCTAACGTGGAACACTGGATGTAGCCTGTGCAACTCTGGCGGCAACTCTAACTTGTAAGCTACCTTGCCAACACGTGCTATTACTAGATATGGCCCCATATACCTGGGTGCTAGCTTGCCTTTCCGGCCAAACCATAGCACGTCTTTCCAAGGTGAGACCTTGAGGTACACTTTGTCTCCTACTTGGAAATCTAAAGGTCGTCGACGATTGTCTGCATAAGACTTCTGCCTATCCTGTGCCGCTTTCAACTATTGTTGTATCACTTTGATCTTTTCTGTTGTCTGCTGTACTAACTCAGGACCTAAAAGCTGATACTCACCACACTCATACCAACATAAAGGAGATCTGCACCTCCTGCCATATAGAGCTTCATAAGGAGCCATGTCAATGCTCCGTTGGTAACTATTGTTGTAGGCGAACTCTATCAAACTGAGATGTACATCCCAACTTCCTAGGAACTGCAAAACACAAGCCCGAAGAAGATCCTCCAAAGTCTGAATAGTCCTTTCAGACTGTCCATTTGTCTGCGGGTGAAAAGCGGTGCTAAACCTGAACTGTGTTCCCAACGCTTTGTGCAACTGTTCCCAGAAACGACTCGTGAACTGAGGACCTCTGTCGGAAACTATCATTGTTGGTACATCATGCAAGCATACTATCTCATCTACATATATACGAGCAAGCTTCTCGGCTATATATGTTGTCTTCACAGGTATAAAATGGGCAGACTTCGTCAATCTGTCCACTATCACCCAAATGGAATCATGATTCCTAGCTGTCTTGGGCAGACCAACTACGAAATACATGGTTATGTGATCCCATTTCCACTGCGGTATCAGCATGGGTTGCAACATACCTGCCGGCTTCTGATGCTCAGCCTTGACTTACTGGCATACCACGCACCTAGCCACAAACTCAGCTACCTCTTTCTTCAAGCCAGACCACCAATACATGTCCTTCAGATTGTGATACATCTTGGTGACTCCTGGATGCATAGCGTACATTGATGTGTGTGCTTCCTCGAGCACTAGCTTCCTCAAATCATCAGCATCGGGGACCACCATCCTATCATGATAGCAAACTAGTCCATCTTCGGACTCATGGAACCCATCACACTTTTCGCTACCGAGCTCTGACTTGATCAACTGCACTGTATCATCTGTTTGTTGTGCCTCTTTTATTTGCTATCTCAGCGTAGGCTTGACTTGCATATGTGCCAAAAGTCCTGCTAACAAGGAAACTTCCATCTGCCTCAAGGAGACAAACATATCCCGTCTATGGCATACTAAGGAACTCAACTGTGCCTTTTCTGTGAGGAGAGAAGAATACTTTCGCCTAAGCGCGTAAGCTACTACGTTTGCCTTACCAGGGTGATACTCGATGGTGTAGTTATAATCATTGATCAGCTCCATCCATCGACGCTGTCGCATGTTTAGCTCATTCTACGAGAAGATGTACTTTAAGTTCTTATGATATGTAAAGATATGACACACTTCCCTGTAAAGATAGTGTCTCCAAATCTTTAACGCATGAACCACTGCCGCCAACTCCAAATCATGAGTCGGATAGTTCTCATCATGTTTCTTAAGCTGTCGCAAAGCAAAAGAAACCACATGGTCTTCCTGCATCGAAACACATCCTAAGCCCTTCTTGGAAGCATCACAAAAAACAACATAGCCTTTTCCAGGCTCTGCTAGCACTAGCACTAGAGCACTAGTCAGCTTCTCCTTCAAATTTTGGAAAGCTTGCTGGCAACGATCATTCCAGATAAAAGGTACATCCTTTCTAGTTAACTTTGTCATTGGCAACACAATCACACTGAAGTCTTTTATAAACCTTCGGTAGTATCCCGCTAAACCCAGGAAACTACAAACTTCAGTCGGCGTCTTCGGCTGTTCCCATTCTGCAACCGACTCCACCTTCTTCGGGTCCACTTTAACTCCTTCTGCAGATATCACATGACCCAAGAAAGTTACTTCCTTCAACCAGAACTCGCACTTACTAAACTTGGCATACAACTGATGCTGGCAAAGGAGAGTCAACGCTTGTCTAAGATGCTGTTCATGCTTCTGACTGTCCTGACTGTAGATCAAGATGTCATCTATAAAGACTACAACAAACTGATCTAGAAACGAACGGAACATCCTGTTCATCAAATCCATGAAAGCAGCAGGCACATTGGTTAGCCCGAACAGCATAACCACAAACTCAAAGTGACCATACCTCATCCTAAAAGCTAACTTTGGTATGTCATCCGTCTTAATCCTTAACTGATGATATCCGGACCGTAGATCGATCTTTCAAAACACTGTAGCACCACACAACTGATCGAACAGATCATCGATCCTTGGCAACATGTACTTGTTCTTGATCGTGACCTTGTTCAACTGTCGGTAGTCTATGCATAGCCACATCGATCCATCCTTCTTCTTAACGAACAACACTGGTGCACCCCAAGGAGACGTACTTGGTCAGATGAAACCTTTCTCCAACAACTCTTGTAACTTCTTCTTTAGCTCTGCCATCTCTACTGGAACCATCCTATACGATGTTTGTGCAACTGGCTGTGTTCATGGAACCAGATTGATCTCGAAATCAATCTCTCAGGGTGGAGGAACACTGGGGAACTCATCAGGAAACACATATGCAAACTCTCGAACCACTGACACCTCCTCAAGGCTAGGACCTTTCACCTTGGTATCCGCAACGATATCCACAACGTGAGCTAAGAATGCCTTACATCCCCGTCATAACAACTTTTCTTCTACCATTGCTGACACTAGACACGTCGGAAGAATCTTCCTATCTCCTTGGAAGATCCACCTCTCTCCACAAACATCAAACACTGCCTGCTTGGAACCACAGTCCAACACAACCTTATACTTCTCTAAGGTATCCATCCCAAGGATCACATCAAATCCACGCATATCAAGTGGTATAAGATCCACTTGTATACTATGTCTCGAAAAAGATAGAACACAAGATGGACACTTCTCTCGAAGCATCGAGGAACCATCCAGAGGGGTTTCTAACAACAAGCTATTTTTCTTACAACTAACAGGTAACAGACAGTTATCAAGCATACTATGGGCGATAAAAGAGTGCGTAGCACCCGGGTCAACCAAAATAGATATAAAGCAAGAAGAAGACAAATCAGAATGAGATAACTCCATCTGACCTGCCACCACTCGCAGGTTGACTATCGCCTCAAGCTGACTCATAACATAGAATCGAGCCGTTGCTTGCTTTCTACATCCTCTGCTTCCTTGAGCAGACGATCCCGCTTGTGATGCTTGACCGCGTCCTCACCCTTTTCTACTACGAGGTTGCTATCGGTCTGACCCTTGTTGATTCTGCCTCAGCTGCTGTGTCACTTCAAAATCTTTACTTGGGCAATTCGACTTGAAATGCCATGTCTGTCTGTAGATATAGCATGCCCTATCCTCAAACTGTGGCCTTGATGGCCCTGTCACTGCCACTGAAGCTGTACTATGTGCTTTTGACGGTGAAGAAACATATCTTCTTCCCTTACACCGTCAGAAACATATCTTCTTCCCTTACTCGGAGACCACTGTGACGGTGTACTGGAACCTCTTACCCCAGAAGGTGCTGAAAACCTCAGCTTCTTGAAGCCACCAAACCTCTGTCCCTAGAACTGAGCATGCCTCTTCTTAGACATGGATTCTCTTTTCTCTCTGACTGACCGTTCAATCCTTCAGATAGACTCCACAAACGTGGAAAACCATTCTCGGTTCTCCAATGCAGAAGCAGGTGTTGTCAGCTCAGCACTCAGGCCTTTCTCAAAACGTCTGATTCACTTGTCATCCGTCACTGCCATGTGAGGACAAAACCTCAACAGATCCATGAACTTGGCTTCATACTCGGTGATGTTCATCGCTCCTTGGCGAAGGCGCTCAAACTGGATGATCTTCTCGTCCAGATACGTCTTCGAAAAGTATCTGCTGATGAACTCACGTCGGAAAACCTCCCAACTGATCACCTCATCGGGTCGCTTCTCCTCCTCGATGGTCCACCAGTGACCAACACTACCCTTCAGAAGGTAGACAACATGCTTGACTTTGTCTACTTCGGGGATGTCGAGGATCCGGAAGGCCTTCTCAAGACTTGTCAGCCATAGATTTGCATCTGCTGGATCAACCGTCCCAACATAGTCCGAAGCTCCGACTCTGCGAAGCCGCTCAAAGGTCTTCCCAATACCCGATATTCCACCATAGGGAGCCTGTGCTCTCAGCGGAGGCACTGGCAATCTTTCTACCGTGAGATTCATCGTAGCCATCACCTTCCCCATAAGCTGTTGGTAGGCAGGGTTTTCGAGAATGGCTGGGTCAAGTTGGGGGACCTCAGGCACCCGATCTCCATGTGCCTGCCCTTCAGCTCCATCAACTGATGCAGCATTGCTGCTCTCGGCAGCATGTTTTTCATGATTTCCAGACATCTTGGCTTTTTCTTCCACTGAGGGCAGAAGATAATCGTAAGAAAATCTGGAGAACTCACAAGAACATACACAACCTAGTCCTAGATCCATGTAGACTCAGCGAACCTAGGGCTCTGATACCAAACTTGTGGCGACACATCCATTTACCACACAGACGACGAGGTGCCACGCAAAAACGTGCGGAAAACACCATAAACCACTTATTACCAAAAGCACGGGTTAATTAAAACCAATTTCAGAAAGCAAATAAACCAAGAAACTATTACATCCATATCCTTGTTTTGTAAGAAAATAGGTTACATAAACATTTACAAGTCTTGATACGTGTCCACAGCTTAACGGATCAGCTGTCTTGTCATTCACATGAGTTCATCACCTGTTTATATACATGACGGGCCACATCCGGCCAACAGCAGGATATACAAAGCTTCATTAGCTACACATCGTGAAACAACGTCAAAATGCCTCCGAGGACCCGAGAGTATAGGGATGACTCTAAGACTCTACTACAAAACAACCAAAATAGCAGCATGTCCATCTCTTGCCTTCTATTGCTCATCTTGCTGCTCGGCCGCAACCCCACGACCACCACCACGCCTAGCACGAACACCTAAAAAGGTTGTAAACCAACGGGGTGAGACACACAGTCCCATCGAGAAACATAACTCCCCGCCAGAACCATAAAACCTCAGAAAGGTAAAAGCTGCAACAATAGATAACTGATAAAATGTACAATAAGAGCAGTCTATAGAGCAAGGTTGTTATTACCGTTGAGCTTACCATGGTGTATGGAAGGCATATAACCAAGTATTTCTTTATAGAACATGATTGACAAGATAAGATTTATAAGATCTTACCACATAACATAAGGAACGTATAAGTAAATGTATAACAAGATTAACTACAAAAGCAAGGCTTCAACCAATGTTTCGTGTTTTGCCTTAAGCAATAAATACTATTTGGCTGGATTACGTGTTATTATGCCCTAAGGAAGTGAGTCGCACCATGCAAATCCAACTGACGACTGCGAAACCCGGAGCCGATGCCATACAAGGTCAATGGAAGAGCCAGACTCCACGACCTCCCACCTCTTGGTCAGTGCACGAGAACCAAAGTAGGACCGCAGTCTCATGCTTAAGTGGCCTCAGCCACATGGTCAGCTCCATAGGCTACCCTTTCTCTAGCCCACCTTGGTACAGGTCTCGGTGCTAGTATATCTAAGCCACGGGCCAGTTCACCGTGCTCCCTGAGCCATGAATGCATTCATGCTCTATCACATTGAGCCATGGGCCTTTTCACCATGCTCTATCTATCCCGAGTCTGCAACCGCAGCTGCACTCGAATCCTCTCTATTTTAGGTTAGGAGAAACCTCACATATTCAACAATATACGCTCTGGGTTATCCCGCAGGAGAACCCGTTTCACCATCACCAGCTACTGACGATGATGGATATATGTCCAGGGCAAACTACATGATATGTTCCACTATGATTAGTTAGTATATTTTAAGTGGATTGTTGAGGCAACCAGGTTGTAACACATGCATAACATAAATTTACATTGTAGTCACCACTATCACCATATCCCGGGATCTCAATCCCTCATCACAAGAAACTACTGCCTCATAAGGCATTCTCATCACTAGGGATAACAATCCCAGATCTCATCATCAGAGGATAACACCTCAACTAGGTGCTCTAGCCAAACTCAGGTCCTTAGACCCTAATCACCTCATACTGGTGATGCATACCATCTTATCAGCAAGAGTGACCATCAAAGCAGTGCTATTCAAACATATATACTTCATAACCCTTTACCTAGCTATGCATCCGCATAAAACACCTGCATGGTTAGTATACACATTCATAGAGATATCTGAAGCCATCCTATATTAACAGAAGAATCATGCTATCAAACATAGGGCAACATTGATGATTATGTGCTTTATCAATTATGCCTCAACCTGTGACCATAGACATAGGTCATATCATCATGTGAAACAGCTCATATACTTCCAAGCTTATCATTATATATATATATATATATATATATATATATATATATATATATATATATATATATATATATATATATATATATATATATATATATATATATATATATATATATACGATCATAAACACATGTAATGTCATGTTTATATAGGTATGTTCTACTATATCAATTACCTCACTACTATCAAACGTGTAAAAGGTTCACAACCATAAACCAATCGTGATTGCATGAAAAAGTTCTAGCATATAGGTTTTCCGAAAGGAGCATGACCCTCACTAGAAGTGCCCACTATCCTCACAAGAAGTGTGATGGGCAGGGCACTCTCACTAAAAGTGGTATCAGGCAGGGTAGACTCCCTCATATCGCCCAAGCTTCTAGCCATGTATCGGGAAAGGATAACGGGCTACCACCTCAAGGAGTGTCGCGCAACCAACTGTATCGTGCAACCAGGATATAACGACCACAAAGCCTAACGTACAACTAAGTCCATGGGGCATGTCGTGCAACAGGTGTGTTGTGCACTAGGTGTATCATGCACTAGGTGTTAGGGGTTGCAACAGACGACAACTATTCTGACGGCTAGAGCCATGGTGCCCAGGCCAACCCTATAACGCCCACAAAACCACACATCATCCATCGAGACAAGGGCACCAAGGGAAGCATAACATCCAACCATTAGCCTCATCCATCAGTCAACACAGAAGGCAAGAACCAAGGTGTGACACCCAACACATCCTCCTCATAACGACCCAAAACTCAAGCGCAAGAGAGGTATCAGGCAACACCATCCCAAGGCCATATCATGCAAGATACAACCCAACAAGAAAGTCTTCAACCTCAAGCACAAGGGCACCAAACCATAACTGATCAAGAAGATGGCTGACCTCTCAACAATCAAGAGAGAGGGGTCTTACACAACTTCTTATCACCACACGGCCAACCACAAGGACCAACCCTAGAGAAGGTCTAAAACCACACAAAAGCTCACCTTTCAAGTCCATGGTGAGAGGAGGGTGTTGCTCAAGCAACTAGAATACAAGCTCACCTCTCAACTTAAACGAGAAAGGGGTATTGCCCATATTACTAGAACTCAAGCTCACTCCTCTAAACCAAGGAGATAAAGGAGTGTTTCTCAACAAGGAAACCTAAAATATGGCTCGGCCAACTAAGTGTAACTTAAGCAAGAAGTTATCTTAGAACATACATGGCCGATATGAGCACAAGAAACATACAAGAACATAGAAGAAGGTAGTACAGATAGGGTTAGGAGTTATGTAACCCGCCTTAAGCAAGCTCCAAGCTCTACCACAAGAAGGAGAACAAAGCACTCTAGGGTTCGGCCACCACTAGAGTAAGAAGAAGATTCCAAGGAGAAGGATCGGCCACCAAGCTTTGCAAAGGTACAGGTGTCGTGCAACCAAGGGAGAGGGGAACTAAGGAACTAAAGGGATCCTTAGCAAGAGAAAGGGGACACATATATAGGAGAGGATGGTGGAGAAACCAAGGTAAGACAAGGCAAGGTGTCGCCCACCTAGGGACACTTGTCCATGGGCAATGCCACCACTCTAACTTGCCTTAAACACATGTCCAAGGCCATTGCCACATGCAAGCATCAAGAACCAAGTGTCTACTAGTGGTGACACAAACGAGGTCAAAAGGGTCCATGGTCGACACACCTCAACCCATTCCCGACAGAACCCTGGGAAACACACCCAAGCCGATACAAGGCACTCCTTCCCGACACAAGGTCCAACAAGGCAGGGGCAAGGTTCAAGCAAGGCATCTCAAGGCCCAACAAGCTCATCCAAGCCCAAAGCAACTCAAGCAATGAGCCCAACCCATCCTCTCAACACTTGAGGAAGCAAGGAGAGAGAGAACACCTCTCAAGGTGACAAACTTGCTCAACAACCCTAGACTTGGGTAAATTGCAAGTAGCACCTCCAGCTCTCAACAAAGCACAAACAAACCCTAATCACCAATAAAGGTGATTAGCAAGCAACTAAGCACCAGGTTTAAGCAAAGCAAATAGGATAAGCCCTAAAAGGAGGTCAAGGTCCTTACAGTGTCAGTGTCAGTGTTTCTTAGATGTTAGGTTTTCCATGGTTAGAGTTGTAAAACAAATGAAAGAAAATCATTACACACTAATATCTTACATTTATATAGCTGATGCAATAGTAATACTCATGACTGATATAATTTACATTATGGCTTAAAGATGAAAATTTGGAATATGACCTATCAAAGAGATGATTTGAAAAGAAGTATCCATTTAGCCGACCCAAACATGGTTGGAATTGACACTTAGATGATGATGATGGCTCAAAGATGAAAAGTAGTTGACTTGCATTGAGTTTCGTATTTGTTAAGTATACATCTATAGTTACCTAGAAATGGTCATGGTTTTGGGAATTCTTTTGTAACTAATCTTCACTAGTGGATATGGATGATTTGTATCATTGTCATATCAATTTTTACTGATTTTAATTATCAAAATCAAAACAACATGAACGTGCTTAGTGAAATTTTCTTTGGTGAATGTATTGTAACTATCCACAGAATAATATGAAGTAAATTCTTAAATTTGAAGAAACTCCAAAAAGAATGGAACATTCTTCTACACAAATATGACATAATTTACAAGGTAATGTTATCACTAAAGTAGTATTGCATGTCTCATGTTGTTGAGAGCTCAAAACAAAAAAAGCACACACATTCAATTTTTTGTGATGTCCAACTATTAAGATTCCACTACTGCGGTAGGATCTGAATTCACATGTTTCACTTACTAACAAGGTTGCTCCACCTAGGGCCTGTTTGGTTTCTTGGATTTTTCCATATTGGATTGTATTTTGGCATCCATTTGTAGAAAGTTTATGTTTGGTTTACAGGATTCTAGAAACGGGGCTAATCTAGAGATTTCCAAACAAAATAGGAATCTCACATTTTGGTTTCCATCAAAAATCTCCCGGATGCCAAAATCCAGCTATGGCTGGCCCGTGGACCCAAAAAAATAAATCATATATTTTACAAATCCAGGAAATCAAACATAAAATTTGTGTTTGTGGGATTTTGACAATGCATTATTTTGTAAATGTGGGATGGCATAAATGTAGGATTCTTGAAAATCCAAAAAACCAAACATGCCCCTATCATGGAAACTCACATTCCTTCAAAGACATGATGTAAAGCTCTTACTACTCATAAACATTCATAACCTTTACAACGTACATGGCTTATGTAATACACCAAGTAATGCAATATTTGGCAAAAGTAGACGATTCATTCTTGCTTAGCATAAGATACATCCATTTTTAGACCTGAATGGTGGATCAATAACATGACATGCAAAGATGAATGCATGCTCCATTCATATGAAGTTCAAGTATAGATTCATCTATGAGTAGATGTGCAAATGACCGATGTTTTGTATCTAATTTTAATGCACATTGGACTATTCTTTTTCTATTTATTGATTGAACAATGAAATTTACTATTAGCTACTTATTAGAACAATTTGATTTGTGTTATATTACACTTTTCAAGACTTAGTTCTTTTTATCCTCGAAGAGATCAAAATTAAAGAAGGAAATGTTTTTATACATGTTCTTGTTCATACTTGTTACCCACACTCTTGGGGATGATTATGTCCCTCTGGCACACTATTTTGTAAGAAATGGATTAATCAGTAAGGAATGATGGTTCTAACCAATTTATACCAACATATTTACTATATATAAGATTTTTATTCAACTTTAAATAAGTGAGATCCTTGTTTTTATATATATATATATATATATATATATATATATATATATATATATATATATATATAGAGAGAGAGAGAGAGAGAGAGAGAGAGAGAGAGAGTCAGGCTAGAATACACTCAAGTGTGTTTGTATATCAAGACTATTTTCTAGCAAAATGTTAACCATTGATCTTCACCGTCATACTATAACTAGGTTACATATAATTTTTGAGCCCATTTGGATGAGTGTAAGTCACTCATCCAAGGACAACAAAATCGACTTGCAAAACTAATTTGAAATGCATAATTTTTGTGGTCTTTATAACATGACCTATAAATGTCCAAATGTGCTCAAATTTTGCGTATGAGCTATTCACAAGATGTTTAAGAAGATCAATGGATTAGATTTTTGAAAAAAATATTGCATCATGAAAAACAACTTGAGTGTATTTTGCTCCGAATACACTCAAGTATATTCTAGCCTGACTCTCTCTCTCTCTCCCTCTCTCTCTCTCTCTATATATATGTATTTATATATTCATGCATATGAGTGTTTTGTCTTTGTTTTCATATTGTTCAGACACACCTTCATCAGGAAGCACATTCTATATAGTGAATTCTTCATGTGTGGTTCTACAACCTTTCTTCCAACCAAGGGCCCGAGGAGAAATCCAGTAGAGGCAACCCTTGAGGCTTCTTTAGGTGTTGTTGAGGTGGACGTTTAGCCTACAAAAGAAACCAAATCTCAAAGTTGCACCTACAGTCGCATATCAGCTGAGTCTCTTCCCCTTTAATTGATTGCTTCAGATTCATGATATGTCATGGAACAATCACTTGTATTATGCTTTGAATTTCTATGTTTAAAAGGAATCCTTTGGTTTCTACATATATGGAGGATATCATGTTATATTATTTACACAAACCTTTTACTCTATTCAAGAGTAATCAAGTGTCAGAGTTAGTTATTCTGGAGTTCCATACTAAGATAGCATGTAGGAAACAAAACTAGTAAAATGTTGTGATCTAAGAAGCACATACACTTATCTTGTGGTTCTTTTGATCTTGAGATAGAAAGGAATTGTCAAATGAAATGAATACTTCCATAGGTCCTTGTACTTAAGATGTCGATTGGCTCGTTTGACTGTCAGGGCATATTGTGGGTGATGCTCCCCTGGTGTCATGTACTAAATTGTCAAAGATTTTAGTCTCTCCCTACTAGTGGATTCTCAAGGAGGGATCTCAGATCCTAAATTATCTAAATATTGTTTTGGCAACTTGAAGTTACATAGATAATTCTTCCACCGTAATCTTTAGACTTGGAATGCAAAGGGTCTCCTCACTATATCATTCTTAACTGTGTAATACTTTTCCAAGAGGGATTTTGTTCTTACTTGAAAATCACTACTACCGTATGTAATTCTTATAGGCTGGAATTTGAAATTAGATTTACACCACGGTTCATCTTGTGTGGGATGACAATACTTCCTTCAATTTTTCCAATTCCTACTAGTGTTTTTCAAGGAGGTTCCTAATGTTTTGATTACATAAGTTACATAGATAATACTTGCACTACAATATTTAGACTTGTAATGCATTAAGGGTCTCCCAAGTATGTCCTACTGAATTGTTTAATGTTTTCGAAGATAAGATTTTGTTCTTACTTGAAAATTACTATTACCATATGCAATTCTTATGGACTGGGATTTGAAATTAGATATAAACCAGTGTTCAACCTGTGTGGGATGACAATACTGCCTATCAATTTTGGATTCCCGAAATTCTCCACTAGCTCGTGGAAAAGAAATTTAAAAATTTATTTCATGTGATTTTGCTAAGTTAAACATTGAACTTTTGTTGGAGTAGATATTATATTCTCTTATGTAATTGTTTCTTTTAATAAATATGCAGCTTTTGAGTTATGTGCACAGCTGCCTATGCAATAGTAGGTGTGTGTCTAATTTGAGTTGAGTTCCCTTCTAAAACCACATATACTATTCTATTCTTGAATCATACATTTGTTAATGTCTTCTGACTTTCAAATCTTTAGGCTAAGACATAAATGCGGAGATAAGCGTGGATAATCATTTATCACACACTAAAGAGAGGAAAAATTTATACACTAAAAAGCATGGATAAATTTCCACTATTCATTTTGCCACGCTTTTAGATAGGGTGGATATTGTATATTTTCACATTTTTAAGCGTGGAGAAAGGAGCAACCTCCCTAGAGCTCTTGATATAAACATCACGTCTATGCAAGTGGATGGCATGTGCAAACTAGAACCAGAACTATCACCCATGCTAACCGGTTGCCAACTATAGTCGTAACGCAAGTACTGTAGTATAGGCCACACAAAAATATTGCTTTTCATACTATAAATCTGCCTCGATCTAGATAGCCGTTTGAGTTTGGCATCCACAACATTCCCAATCTGAAAACACATGCCTTAAGTGCACGCCTCCCTTCTTGGATTTGATGTGATTGTTTAATGACACTGACCCACGTTTAGAGATAATCATGTTTATTTTTCTTAAGTATGTTTCTTAGCATCTTGCTCTAATCATCTGAGATGTAAGTAGGGCATGTTGAAGCTCAAAGTTTCTTATTTGAGCTTGTTTGGTTGCTGCTTGTGTTTTGTGGTGAGGTTTTGGTACAAATTGTAATTCACCCAGAGTAGGGGTTGATGCGCAAGTTTGCCACCTCTAGAGTGTTCCTTTTCTCTCTTGGCATCATCTAGAGGAGAGAGAGAGAGATGGGCACCTTGTTTGGGTCTTGGTTGTGTGGTGAAACCCTTGATGATGTTTTGAACACGTGTGAGGTGTGTCTTGCACCTAGATGTGTTGTCTCGGACTAGAGAGCCCTAGAGAGGGTTGTGTATCGGTCTGTGAGTGTGTAGAATTGAGCCCTATCGGTTTGTAAGTGTGTAGGGTTGAGCCCTATCAGTTTGTGAGCATGTAGGGTTGAGCCCTATCGGTTTGTTAGTGTGTAGGGTTGAGCCCTATCAATTTGTGAGTGTGTAGGGTTGAGTCATATCGGTTTGTGAGTGTGTAGGGTTGAGACCTATCAATTTTTGAGTGTCTAGGGTTGAGCCCTATCAGTTTTTGGGGTATGTAGAGTTGTTCCCTATTGGTTTATGGATGTATGGTATCAGACATGACCTTGGTGGGAGACCAAGTGGGCGAGACCTAGCCCATACCTTATCACCATGTCTTGCATGATGTTGTGCATGTGGCTCCTTTTTCATGGACAAGTGGCACCTAAGATCCTAAGGTGATGACACATCTTCCTCAAACTTATTTGACATGCATAAACATATTTTACAATATCAAGAATAGGTTCTTCCTCAAATAGTCCAACGATTCAAGGCTTTAAAAGTATCTCAATGACACGTAGCTATTCTAGCTTCCCTATAGGCTTAATATGCACAAGACTTCTTTCTTTCTACTCCTATTGATGGTCTTGAATTATCTATGTAATCGCTTGAGTACCGTGCCATTTTATGTTACCGGTTGATGATTCCTATATATACAAGAAAGTAACGGTGCCCTCTTTGTTATTCAACAAATCTTGATTTTTTTGGAGACCATGTGGTGCACTATCGCATACGCCCAAGCTTTAAGTTCTGTCACGATATTGTTCAAGATGCCCTCTTTGACATTATTTCTCATGCCAGGATAAAAGCTTTGAAAGAAGCTCCATTCACCTTTCTAAGAACACGTCATGATGGTCTTCATGCCCAGAGACCAGATGATATTTTATGATTTGACTGGACCAATAGAAAGCACACTTGTATTGATCTCATTTGTGTGTCTCCATTGACTGGGAATATTTCAAATAACTTTAAGACTGGTCCGATAGCTTTTGATATGGCCACACATAAAGTTCATAAACATGGGGTTCTGTGTGAAGGAAACCATCTTCATTTCCTTTCCTTTTCCTTTGATGTCTTTGGTGTTCTTACAGATGACTGAATTTCCCTCCTAAGAGCATACAACATATGATAAGTAGGAATATGTTGATACCATCATCTATTTCTTCAAATTTTGTCTTTAGTTCATTGGAATTTGTCATACAAAAAGGTTTGCGGCTCAATTTGTAGCTCGTTCCTCTTTGAAGGCATTTATTTAATGTGATAAATAATCCACGAAAAATGTGATTAGCCATAAATTCTCATTAAGTTTTTAAATAAGATGGTTTTGACATAAGGAATGTGAGTCCTTTTCCACTAATACATGCAATATCACAAAGAACAGGAAAACAACAACATCAGTCTTCCGAAATACCTTATCTTTTGGACCCTCTTCAGAAGTTCTACAACCTTTGATGCTAAGGATCTTCCACACACTAATAGGGCTGGCGCGGACGTGAGTGGTGACTATGGTTGAAGGAGATTGTGGCCACAGTCAAGAAAATTCTTCAATATAGCTACAACAATGGAATTCTGAGGACATGTTGGGTCCATCTCTGCTAGATCTTTTTCCATGTAACTTAGGATATGTTCTCAGCAATTACTATCATGGTTGTCAAAGAATTTGTTGTTGACGCAAGAAGTGGCAGCATTGGTAGATGATAGTGCATTGTACCACTCTGGAAAGGTTGTTCTGTTGGGAATAATTTTACACGAGAATGTAAATATTTACTTTGCAATGAGAAAATAAATATTTGTAGTGAGTCAAATTGTCAAATTTATAATAACTCATACAATAGACAGGAAAAGTAATTGAATTTGTATGTACTCTGATTTAATTTCTTTATAGATATCCAAACCATCCATCTACTTTTTATTTCAGATTGAATCTTTTTACTTCCAAATGTTACATAAGTTTGTTCATTTTTGTATGTATATTTATTATTTTTGTTTCAATTTTTCCTTTGATGAAACTTTGTCAAAATATTCTTCCTAATCATCATGTTTAGTCTGAATTTTTGAAGCTTAAAGTTTCTTGTTTGAGCTTGTTTGGTTGCTGCTTGTGTTTTGTGGTGAGGTTTTGGAACAAATTGCAATTCACCCAGAGTAGGGGTTGATGCACAAGTTTTCCAACTCTAGAGTGTTCCTTCTCTCTCTTGTCATCATTTAGAGGAGAGAGAGAGAGAGAGATGGGCACCTTGTTTGGGTCTTGGTTGTGTGGTGACATCCTTGGTGATGTTTTGAACACATATGTGAGGTGTGTCTTGCACCTAGATGTGTTGTCTCGGGATAGAAAGCCCTCAAGAGGGTTGTGTATTGGTTTGTGAGTGTGTAGGGTTGAGACCTATCAATTTTTGAGTGTGTAGGGTTGAGACCTATCAGTTTGTGAGCGTGTAGGGTTGAGCCCTATCAGTTTGTGAGTGTGTAGGGTTGATCCCTATCAATTTGTGAGTGTGTAGGGTTGAGTCCTATCAATTTGTGAGTGTGTAGGGTTGAGCCCTATCGGTTTGTGAGTGTTTAGGGTTGATCCCTATCAGTTTATGAGGTATGTAGAGTTGTGCCCTATTGGTTTATGGATGTATGGAGATATGGTATCGGGCATGACCTTAGTGGGAGACCAAGTGGGCGAGACCTAGCCTAGACCATATCACCATGTCTTGCATGATGTTGTGCATGTGGCTCCTTTTGCGTGGACAAGTGGCACCTAAGCTCCTAAGGTGATGACACCTCTTCCATGATCCCTCTCTCGTCCCTCTTGTATATAATCTCCTTTCTCTCCATGTAAGAGGATCCTTTTGGCATCTTTGCTTTCTCTCCTTCTTGGTGGATTCCCTTGAGAACCTTAAGGAGCTAGAGAGTTTCTCTTGGAGTTTGGTGGACGAGTTCCAAGTTGTGGTTGTTATTTGATCATACTTCGTCTTCTACCTTGGTAAGCTATGTTTCCCAGCTCTCTTTTCTTCTTCTTATAGGCCATAGATCTTGGATACCTTATTTCCATCTTGAACCATCTTAACCTTGGTATCATCTTCTTCCTTGGAGGTGTGGTGGTGACCAAGTTTGGTGGATCATCTTCTACCTTGAGCTCGTGAGCTTGAAGCTTGACCTTAGAGCTTAGATCATGATGGTGATCTTTGAGGAGGGTTATATAACTCTTACCCTTCTTTGTTATTCTCACTTTTCATATGCTAATGGTTTTATAACTATTTTATGATGGAATCTCGTTGGGTTGCTATTCATGTCTTGCACCTTCTTACTATGTTAGTAGATGGACTAGTGGCCGACCTTTCTAAGGTTGAAGACAACAAGTCCACACACATACGTGCACCATGTTGAGGGTAGGTCATCATGACTTGTAGTGCAACAACCTGACACTAGATAGCAAGTTGTCATGACTTGAAGATGCCTAGGTCGGCATGCCTTATGGATGCTTAGGACGACATGTGTTGAGAAGCTATCCCATCATGACCGAGAAGTATCTAAATTGATATATGATGGATAAATCGATATGCATGGACGGTGTTATCCATCATGCTCTTGAAGTACATAAATAGATTAGGTGTTGCTCAAACCGATATGCCTTAAAGATGTTAGCCAGTCATGGCTATGGGTGTGATTTGTGGAGTTGGTCTGTTTGAGGGATAAACTATGACGCCCTGGTGGAGTGGAGACTGACACACCTTTGGTGAAGTGTTTCCCGATACATCTTGACTATGATGCCTAGCTAAACCCTAACCCTAAAAATTGAAATACCTAGGGTTGCCTGACAACTTAGGGTGGTGTTTCCCGTCACACCCTTAGGTGGTGTTGACTGTCACCCTCTCAAAAAGTGGTAAACTAATACACCATTAGTAAGGATATCTCTTGTACCATGCATAGTGGTAGTCAACATGTTGTGATGATGACAAGTTGGCAGCCTATGGCAAGTATCATCTGATACACTATATGATAATCTCAACCGAGACTTTGTGATGGTGGTTATGATGATAGGGTTACATGGCATGATGTGATACCCTATGGGGTGGTGGTGTGAATAATAAGAAGTGTTGTTTTCTATAATCCTTATCTCATACATACCTTATAATGATGATGGAAGTAATGACCTAAGGGTGGTTGTTGATCCAATCTTATAAACCCTAATTGATCAATAGCAACCCTAACCCTAATGATATAATATGAATGGCATGAATCTTATGAGATGATAGCATTAATGATGTATTATTCTTCTTGTTACAAGTCTCTAACCATGCAGGTGATACCAGTTGATAAGCATAGTCAGGTATGAGCTATGGTGTTTATGATATGCTTGAATGGGCCTAATGAGGTATGTGAGATGTTGATATCCATGGAAGAGGAGGTAAATTGTCTTATGACCTAATGATGGCTTATTACCTTATATGAGATGATGATCTCCTTAGTGATAAGAGGAGGGGTTGTTACCCCAAGAAATGTGGTCCTTGTGATGGAAAATATGGTGAATGACAAGCATCAAAGGATAATGTGATGAGATCACACCCTATATGTTCAAATATGTTCGGGTGATGTGTTTTGCCCTTATTTATGTATAATTTGTTTAGAGGTTGAATGTTGTAACTTGATCGATGCTAAAAGATACTTAAATGACCTAACTAATCAAGTGGAACCTAATCATGTAGCTTGCCATGTTCCATAGATCCACTCAGTGTTAGTACTTACTGAATGGTGAAACGAGTTCTCAAAGTGCATATTTTTGAATATGCGGGGGTGAGGACAAATATTCCCTTACGTCTAGGAATATGTGACACGAGATTAGCTGTGGACCATACCCTGGAATGAATGCGACCTTGAACCGTCGCTCAGGAATATGTGACATAAGATTGGATGCGGGCCATACTCTGGAAGAGTGTGGCTGTGGGTCGTAGCTCAGTTTTACTAGCGTCGTGACATGTACCAAGGTGGGCTAGGTTTGCACAGTTGGACTATATGTCATTGGAAGTAGTTGACTGGTGATGTCACTACATGTTTCACTTGTGTACTGACCAAGAGATGGTGACGTCGTGGATTTCATCTCTTCCACTAGAACTGGTATGGCACCAATTTTGACTTAGCAGTGGTCGGTTGGATTTGGGTGGTACGAATCAAATCCTCAGAGCATAATAAAATATGTAATCAACCCTGTAGTATATTTGTATAGGATCAAATACGGAAACATTCAAAGAGACCTTGCTTGATTTTATACAATATTGTTGGTAGGAAATATACATGTTCTTCATATTCCTTTTAAATTGTTTAGATGTTTCATAATTCAACAGTAAATTCTCATCCTGTTAGTAATGAATACCTACTTCTTATAGTTGTAACTTTAATGCTACTTTACTCATCTTATCTTTGATAATAATAGAGTTGGTGTAGAGTTATATCTCCCGATAAGTTTTGGAATCTCACCCCTTGGGTTTCCTACATACTTTTTGGGTGGACGTACATGAGGAGGTAGAGATCGTGCAGCAGAGGTTGAGGAGAGGCAAGAGAGGCAGTAGCTGACAAGGTTGGGAGTGTAGCTGGATGTCTTTTATTGACAGAGTCCTAGAGTCGTCCCTATACACTCAGGTCCTTGGGGATGTTTTGTGGACATGCTTTGAATATGTGGTTGGTCTGTGTGCCCTGCTTTGCATAGTTGTAGTGGATATATGTATATATATTTTGGAACATGTTCTCTGGTAACAAGTTGATGGCACACACAGTAAGTGCTTTGAGGCATGAAAGGATGCATATGTAAATGATCTTACTCTTTGACAGTTTTATGAAAACAATTTTAAATTTCCGTATTTTCCAGTAATTTGTTTGTTTAATCTTTCTTCCACGGTTTTTTTTGAGTAATCTCACTTCTGTGGCACGGGGCATCACAGTCAGGTTGGTATCAGAGATTTAGGTTTTTTGAGTCTATTGGGACCTTAGACTTGGGTTTGTGTCTATTCTTGTGTCCTCCAGTCTATCTTATAGTGACTTCTGCTTATGCAGAAGAGGAAGAAGAAGAAGAAGAAGAAGAAGAAGAAGAAGAGAAAGCTTAAAGAAGTCTGGAGAACACAAAGAAAATGTTGCCGAGATTAGTGTTGCTTCACTAGGAGGTAGTATAAGGAACCAGGCATGAGAAGATCGGGTACTTGAAGTCCCCCAATTTGACCCAACCATGATTGAAAACCCTGCCTTTCAATCCCTTTTTGGGCATTTTATGGCTACTATGACTCATATGGTAGATGGGATGTATGCACCTCAGCATAGGGCACCGACTCCCTATACTGAAGACTTTTAAGTGGCTATGCAGTGTTGGGCGGTAGAGTATGTTGGGAAGAATGATCCAACAGATGTGGATCTATGGCTTACTCAACCTGAGAAAGCCTTTAAGATCCTTAGTTTCCCTGAAGAGGATAAGGTGAAGCATGCGGTATACCTTCTGAAGGGGAGTGTTGGCCATTGGTGGGCCATAGAGGAAGAGAAGAGGCCAGGTGTTATGATCGATTGGGAGGAGTTCTGACGTGAGTTTGTTAGTCAATACTTTCCTTGGACGTGTCTTGATGAGAAGATCAGCCAGTTTGAGAGGAACTGATAGGGATCCATGACAATCAATGAGTATGAAGTAAGGTTTATGGAGTTGTTGAGGTTTTGTCCTCACATGGCTGCCACGGAGGATGAGCGGATTTGTCATTTTGTCAAGGGGTTGAATGTTGAGTTGTCTACCCCGACAGCTGCTTTGGAGAATTGAGAGAAGTTTCTCGCGTTTGTGGAGTTTGTTTGGAGAATAAGACGATCTGTGAAGGAGAAACAAGAGGCAAGAACCAAGAAGAGGTATGCACAGTCTCAGGGGCAGTCGGTAGGAGGCTTTAAGAAGCTAAGGTTTTCTGCACTGCTGGCATTGTAGAGGTTCAGTGCACTGACCCAGTGGTCACCAAGTAAGGGAAAAGGTTGTAGTTTTCCGCTTGTAGGAGCCTAGATTACTGCATCAGTATCAGTGACAGGGTCGTCTAGGCCATAGTATGGGAACTGGGCTTTCTAAAAGTGTGAGCAGATGGGACATCTGAGGCAAGAATGTCCAGTGAGAGGTGATGAAGTGACCTAGCAACCAAGGCAGAGCTAGCAGGGTTCGTAAAGACAGTAGAACATCAACATAGGAGGACAAGGATGTGGCCTAGAGTCGTAGACTGGATCGTCTGCTCAAGGAAGCAGAGAGCGAGGGAGACAACATGTAACGTCTAGATTCTACGCTATGAGTCAGTCAGAGGCGATGGTCAACCCGTGAGTGGTGACAGGTCAGATGGAGTTATTTCATTTTGATTTGTCTTCTTCTTGCTTTGTATCTATTTTGGTTGACCCGGGTGCAACACACTCTTTTATCGCTCGTGAAGTGCTTAGCAGTTGTCTTTTGCCTATTAGTCGTAAGAAGAATAGCTTGTTGTTAGAAAATATGTTGGTCAGTTATGCAGTGTTGTAGGATGTGTCCTTCCTGTGTCCTCTCATTTTTAGGGCATAACATTCAAGTGGATCTCATACCACTTGATAGGAATGGATTCAATGTAATCCTTGGAATGGATACCTTAGAGAAGTGCATTGTGGTCTTGGATTGTAGGTCCAAGCAGGTGACATTTATATATGGTGGTAAGATGTGGATATTCCAAGGAGATAGGAAGATCCTTCTGACGTGTCTGGTATCGACTATGGTATTAAGGAAGCTTTTGAGATAGGGTTGTGAGGCGTGCTTGTCACATGTGACGGATACTGAGGTGAGGAGTCCTAGTTTTCATGAGGTGATGGTTGTTAGAGAGTTTGAGGATGTGTTTTCTGAGGAGTTTCCAGGTGGTCCCCCACCCCAAGAGATTGATTTTGAGATCAATCTGGTTCCCGACACACAACCAATAGCTCAGACGCCATACAAGATGGCTCCAACAAAGATGGTTGAGTTGAAGAGACAGTTGTAAGAACTGCTTGACAAAGGTTTCATCATGTTGAGTATGTCACTGTGGGGTGCTCCAGTGATGTTCGTAAAGAAGAAGGATGGGTATATGAGGCTATATATAGACTACAGATAGTTGAACAAGGTGATGATAAAGAATACGTATCCCTTTCCGAGGATAGATGACATGTTTGACGAGTTGCCTAGAGCGACAGTGTTCTCAAAGATAGATTTGAGATCAGGATATCACCAGTTGAGGATCAAGGAGGATGACATACCTAAGTCAACTTTTAGGATGAGGTATGTTCACTACACCTAAGTCAACTTTTAGGATGAGGTATGGTCACTACAATTCATGGTTATGTTATTTGGGCTGACCAATGCACCATCAACATTCATGGATTTGATGAATAAAGTGTTTCGACTTTTTCTTGATCAGTTTATGGTGGTCTTCATAGATGACGTCTTGATATACAGTTGTGACAGTCAACAACATGAATAGCATCTTCATCAAGCATTGACCATGCTGAGACAACACCAACTATATGTTAAGTTTAGCAAGTGTGAGTTCTAGTTGGGCATGTATATCTGTCGAGGGAGTATGAGTGGATCCTAAGAAAGTGGAGTATGTGATAGAGTAGGAGCAGCCTAGGACGTCGATAGAAGTGCGTAGTTTTCTAGATTTGGTAGGCTATTATTGGAGGTTCATCAAGGACTTCAGTGCTATCGCCTTACCCCTAACTAAGTTAATGAGGAAAGATGTGTTGTTCATCTGGGATGACAGATGTCAACATGCTTTTCATACATTGAAGGAGAAGTTGACAAGTGCACCATTTCTGGTCTTGCCTGAGCAAGGAAAAGGATACATAGTCTTTTGTGCTACATCCAGAAATGGTTTGGGATGTGTGCTGATGCAAGACAAACAAGTGGTTTCTTTTGCTTCCCGACATCTTAAGAAACATGAGGAGAATTACCCGACCCATGATCTGGAGTTATCTGTTGTAGTTCATGCTTTGAAGATTTGGAGGCACTACCTATATGGGGAAAAATATTATATCTTCACGGATCATAAGAACCTAAAGTATATCTTCCCACAACAGGAGTTGAATATGAAACAACATCGCTGGATGAAGTTAAATAAAGACTATGATTGCACGATTGACTATCATCCTGAGAAGGTGAATGTCATGGCAAATGCGTTAAGCAAGAAGTCTTCATCTTCTCCTATGGATAGAGCCCAGTTGAGTTCTTTGATGTGCCACAAACGAGACATGTTGTTCTCCTTGCGTCAAATGAATGTTAAGTTGGAAGTTTCCTTGTTAGAGGGTTTGTTTCTACATATATAGGTGAAGACTACGCTGAGACAATAGATCAAAGAGGTACAACAGACGGATACTGTGATACATCAGATTCAGTTAGAGTTTGGCAGCAAAAAGCGTGATGGTTTCCACAAGTCAGATGATGGGACAGTTTTTTGCCATGGAAGGATAGTGGTTCCTGATCCGAATGATCTAAGGAAGATGGTGCTAGAAGAGGCCCAATCATCTATGTGCACTTTGCACCCAGGTAGTACCAAGATGCATCATAACTTGAAGGATGTGTATTGGTGGTCATGCTTGAAGAAGGACGAGGTTGTATTCGTTGCAAGATGTGATGTATGTCAACTAGTTAAAGCTAAGCACCAGAAGCCTGCAAGAACGTTGTAACCATTTCCTATACCACAATGTAAGTGGGATCATGTGACTATGGACTTTGTGGTTGGTCTGTCTAGGACAGCCGAAGGCCATGATTCCATCTGGGTGATCGTTGACAGGTTGACCAAGTCAGTACATTTTCTTCTCATGAAAATGACATTCACAACAAAGAAGCTTGCCTAGATATATGTGGATGAGATAGTGTGTTTGCACAATGTTCCAACAACTATAGTATCTGATAGAGGTCCCCAGTTCACGAGTCACTTTTGGGAGCAACTGCACACAACTTTGGGTATGCAGTTAAAGTTTAGCACTGCTTTTTACCTGCAGACAGATGGTCAATCCGAGAGGACCATTCAGACCCTAGAGGATTTGTCGAGAGCCTGTGCTCTTCAATTTTTAAGAGGTTGGGATGTACATCTGAATTTGATAGAGTTCGCCTACAATAATAGATATCAAAGTAGCATCGGCATGGCACCTTATGAGGCATTGTATGGGAGGTGTTGAAGACTGATGTTGTGTTGTTACGATACTGGTGAGTGTCACCTTCTTAGTCATTAACTTATATAGCAGACAACAAAGAAGATCAAGGTAATCCAACAATAGTTGAAGGCAACACATGATAGATAGAAGTCATATGCAGATAATCATCGTAGACCCTTAGAGTTACACGTGGGAGACAATGTATATTTGAAAGTCTCTCTTTGGAAAGGTGTCCTGAGGTTTGGGAAGAAGGGTAAGTTGGCTCTCAAGTTTATGGGACCTTACCCAGTAGTGGCACATGTTGGGAAGATGACCTAAAGGTTGGAGTTGCCACCTGAGTTGCACAAGTTGCATCTAGTGTTTCATGTGAGTATGTTGAGGAAATGCCATCCAGATACATAGTTGATGTTGCATCCCGTGGAGGTGGAGCTTGATGAAGATATGACCTATGTGGAAGATCCAATGTTGATCCTTGATCAGAGAGTGAAGAAGTTGAAGAGGAAGGACCTTGTGCTTGTGAAGGTTCTTTGACATCATTGTGGATTTGAGGAAGCCACATGGGATCTCGAGGAAGAGATGAGGAGGAAGTACCCATCTCTTTTCTCTTAGGATTTCAGGGCAAAATCCTTGTTATGGGTTTATGGCTTGTAAGGACCTTGACCCATGTTTTGAGATAACCATGTTTGTTTTGCTTAAGTATGTTTCTTAGCATCTTTCTCTAATCATCTGAGATGTAAGTAGAGCATGTTGAAGCTTAAAGTTTCTTGTTTGATCTTGTTTGGTTGATGCTTGTATTTTGTGGTGAGGTTTTGGTGCAAATTGCAATTCACCCAGAGTAGGGATTGATGTGCAAGTTTGCCACCTCTAGAGTGTTCCTTCTCTCTCTTGGCATCATCTAGAGGGGAGAGAGAGACATGGTCACCTTATTTAGGTCTTGGTTGTTTGGTGACATCCTTGGTGATGTTTTGAACACATGTGTGAGGTGTGTCTTGCACCTAGATGTGTTGTCTCGGGCTAGAGAGCCCTAGAAAGGGTTGTGTATCGGTTTGTGAGTGTGTAGGGCTGAGCCCTATTGATTTTTGAGTGTGTAGGGTTGAGCCCTATCAGTTTTTTAGCATGTAGGGTTGAGCCCTATCGGTTTGTGGGGTATGTAGAGTTGTGCCCTATCAGTTTGTGGATGTATGGAGATATGGTATTGTGCATGACCTTGGTAGGAGACCAAGTGGGCGAGACCTAGCCTAGACCTTATCACCATATCTTGCATGATGTTGTGTGTGTGGCTCTTTTTTCATGGACAAGTGGCACCTAAGATCCTAAGGTGATGACACCTCTTCCATGATCCCTCTCTCATCCCTCTTGTATATAATCTCCTTTCTCTCCATGTAAGAGGATCCTTTTGGCCATCTTTGCTTTCTCTCTTTCTTGGTGGACGACGATGAGAACCTTAAGGAGATAGAGTGTCTCTCTTGGAGCTTGGTGGATGAGTTCCAAGTTGTGGTGTTCTTTGATCATCCTTCATCTTCTACCTTGGTAAGCTATGTTTCCTATCTCTCTTTTCTTCTTGTTCACGACCATGGATCTTGGATACCGTCTTTCTATCTGGAGCCATCTTAACCTTGGTATCATCTTCTTCCTTAGAGGTGTGGTGATGACCAAGTTTGGTGGATCATTTTCTATCTTGAGCTCGTGAGCTTGAACCTTGACCTTGGAGCTTGGATCTTGGTGGTAATCTTTGAGGCGGGTTATATAACTCTTACCCTTCTTTGTTATTCTCACTTTTCATATGCTTATGTTTGTTCTTCATCTTGAGATCGTTCATCTCTTGTATGCTAGTAGTTGTTAATGCTTTTAGAACTGTTTTGATGATGGAATCTCATTGGGTTGCTATTCATGTCTTGCACCTTCTAGATATGTTAGTAGATGGACCAGTGGCTGACCTTTCTAAGGTTGAAGACAACAAGTCCACACACATACATGCACCATATTGAGGGTAGGTCGTCATGACTTGTAGTGCAACAAACCGACACAGTAGGTAGCAAGTTGTCATGACTTGGAGATGCTTAGGTCGACATGCCTTTTGGATGCTTAGGTCAACATGTGTTGAGAAGCTAGCTCGTCATAACCTAGAAGTATATAAACCAATATGTGATGGCTAAACCGATATGCATGGAGGATGTTAGCTATCATGCTCTTGAAGTACCTAAACATATAAGGTGTTGCTCAAACCAATATGCCTTGAAGATGTTAGCCCATCATGTCTATGGGTGTGCTCTTTGGAGTTGGTATGTTTGAGGGCTAAATTGTGACGCCCTAGTTGATTGGAGGTAGAAACATCTTTGGTGAAGTGTTTCCCAATACATCTTGACCGTGATGCCTAGTTAAACCCTAACCCTAACAATTGATATATCTAGGGTTGCCTAACATCTTAGGGTGGTGTTTCCCATCACACCCTTAGGTGGTCTTTATTGTCACCCTCTCAAAAAGTGGTAAACCGATACCCCATTAGTTAGGATATCTCTTGTGCCATGCATAGTGGTAGTCGACAAGTTGTGATGATGACAAGTCGATAGCCTATGGCAAGTATCAACCGATACACTATATGATAATCTCAATCGAGACTTTGTGATGGTGGTTATGATGATAGGGTTACATGACATGATGTGATACCCTATGGGGTGGTGGTATGAATAATAAGAAGTGTTGTTTTCTATAATCCTTATCTCAGAACATACCTTATAATGATGATGGAAGTAATGATCTAAGGGTGGTTGTTGATCCAACCTTGTCAACCCTAATTGATCAGTAGCAACCCTAACCCTAATGATGTAATATGAATGGCATGAATCTTATGAGATGGTAGTATTGATGATGTATTATTCTTCTTATTACAAGTCTCTAACCATGTAGGTGATACCAGTTAATAAGCATAGCCAGGTATGAGCTATGGTGTTTATGATATACTTGAATGGGCGTGGTGAGGCATGTGAGATGTTGATATCCTTGAAAGAGGAGGTAAATGGTCTTATGACCTAATGATGGATTATTGCCTTATATGAGATGATGATTTCCTCAGTGAGAGAGGAGGGGTTGTTACCCCCAAGATATGTGGTCCTTGTGATGGAAAATATGGTGAATGACAAGCACCAAGTGATAATGTGATGGGATCACACCCTATATGTTCAAATATGTTCTGGTGATGTGTTATGCCCTTATTTATGTAGAATTTGTTTAGAGGTTGTACGTTGTAACTTGATTGATACTAAAAGATACTTAAATGACCTAACTAATCAAGTGGAACCTAATCATGTAGCTTGCCTTGCAATGGACCCATTCAGTGTCAGTACTTACTGAATGGTGAAACGAGTTTAACTCAGAGCACATATTTTTGAATATGCGGGGGAGAGGACAAATATCCCCTTACGTCCAGGAATATGTGGCACATGTTTGGCTGTGGGCCATACCCTGGAATGAGTGCATATTTGGACCATAGCTCAGGAATATGTGACATAGGATTGGCTGTGGGCCATACCCTGGAAGAGTGCAGTTGCGGGCCGTAGCTCAGTTTCACTAGAACCGTGATTTGTACCAAGGCGGGCTAGGTTTGCACAGCTAGACTGTATGTCACTGGAAGTAGTTGACTGGTGATGTCACTGCATGTTTCACTCATGTACTGACCACGAGGTGGTGGGGTCATAGATTTCAACTCTTCCACTAGACCTGGTATGGCACCGATTTTGACTTAGCAATGGTCGGTTGGATTTGGGTGGTACGACTCAAATTCTCAGGGCATAATAAAATATGTAGTTAGTCATGTAGTATATTTGTATAGGATCAAATACAGAAACATTGGATGAGGCCTTGCTTGATTTATACAATATTGTTGATAGGAAATATACATGTTCTTCATATTCATTTTAAATTATTAAGATGTTTCATAATTCAACAATAATTGCTAATCATGTTATTAATGAATACCTACTTCTTATAGTTGTAACTTTACTATTATTTTACTCATCCTATTTGTGATAATAATAGAGTTTGTGGAGAGTTATATCTCCCGCTGAGATTCGGAATCTCACCCTGTGGGTTTCCCACATCCTTTTTAGGTGGACGTGTACGAGGAGGTAGAGATCGTGTAGCAGAGGTTGAGGAGTAGCAACAGAGGAAGTAGTTGACAAGGTTGGGAATGTGGCTGGATCTCTTTTATTGATAGAGTCCTAGATTCGTTCCTGTACATTCAGGTCCTTTTGGATGTTTTGTGGATGTACTTTTGATATGTGGTTGGCTTGTGCGCCCTACTTTGCATAGTTGTAGTGGATATATGTATATATATATTCTAGAACATGTTATCTGGTAACAAGTTGATGCCACACACAATAAGTTCTTTGAGGCATGAAATGACTCATATATAAATGTTCTTACTATTTTATAGTTTTATGAAAAAGGGTTTTAAATTTCAATATTTTCCAATAATTTGTTTGTTTAATCTTTCTTCCGTGGTTTTGTTTTGAGTATCTCACTTCTGTGGCGTGGGACATCATAGATTGTCTCATGTATACCCATCATTGTCATTCTGATCGAAAAAAATGCAAACGTAATGAATGCCACTGGGTACCCTACTGATGATTGGCTAAGGCATCCTCTCTTAATCCCAACCCATTTTTTGCAACTTTTTTACTGAGACGCCATGTGCACTGATCAAACAATGACCCAACCATGCTTTTGAAGTGTCCGGTCTAACTTTTTTGGTGGTAACTTTGAATTGGATATTAGATATGTTATGTGTAGTACAACCTTACAACAATGAGGGGGGGTGTAAGTATTTCTCCTTTTATTTTTTAGGCTTTTCATTTTAGCATCTATCACAATATCCTTATTAAAATTGTGATAGCAGAGTAGAATATAAATACACTGATGTCACCTTAAATTCCTTTAGAAATTTATTCCATAATTGAATATATATTATGAAAATTTTATGTTACAAGTGCATGCAACTTGTTCCACACTAATTTCATAAGATTCCACTGAAATTGGCACAATCATCTTTTGTTTATGTTCATTTTTTAAAACTATAATCTACTTATAATTTAGAATAATAACATTTTGAAATGATATTAAATGTTTACTTTTAAACTTATTTGACATTCATAAACATATTTTATAATATCAAGAATAGGTTCTTCCTCAAACAGTCCAGCGCTTCAAGGCTTTAAAAGTATCTCATCAACAAGTAGCTATTCTAGCTTCCCTATAGGCTGAACATGCACAAGACTTCTTTCTTGCTACTTCTATTGATGGTCTTGGATTATCTATAACATCGCTTGAGTAATGTACCATTTTATGTTACCGATTGATGATTCCTCTATATCAAGGCAATTAGCGGTGCCCTCTTTGTCATTCGGCAGATCTTGGTTCTTTTAGAGACCACGCGGTGCACAATCGCATACACCTAGGCTTTAAGTTCCATCACGATATCGTTCAAGATGTCCTCTTTGACATTATTTCTCATGCTGGGATAAAAGCTTTGAAAGAAGCTTCATTTGCCTTTCTAGGGACATGTCATGATGGTCTTCATGTCCAGAGACCAATTGATATTTTATTATTTGACTGGACCGATGGAAACCACACTTGTGTTGATCTTACTTGTGTGTCTCCATTGACTGGGAATATTTCAAATAACTTTAAGGTTGGTCAGGCAGCTTTTGATGCAGTCACACATAAAGTTTGTAACCATGGGGTTGTGTGTGAAGCAAACCATCATCATTTCCTTCCCTTTGCCTTTGATGTCTTTGGTGTTCTTACATATGACTCAATTTCCCTCCTATGATGCATACAACATATCATAAGTAGGAATATGATGATGCCATCATCTATTTCTTCAAATTTTGTCTTTAAATCATTAGACTTTGTCGTACAAAAATGTTTGGCGATCCAATTTGTAACTCATACCTCTTTGAAGGCATTTATTTAATGTGATAAATAATCCATGATAAATGCAATTAGCCATCAATTCTCATTAAGTTTGTAAATAAGACAGTTTTGACATAAGGAATGTGAGTCCTTTTCCACTAATACATGCAATATCACAAAGTAAAGAAAAATAGCAGCATCAATCTTCTAAAATACCTTATCTTTTGGACCCTTATCAGAAGTTCTACAACCTTTTTTTTTGGTTAAGCCAGGAGGTCATCTATTCATCTCACCCTCCTCGTGTGAGCATAAGGAAAGAAATCAATTACATCTCCTGCTGAAAAGTGCAGGTCTAACCCCCACGCAAACCACACCTACACATCAACACAAATAAGAAAACTCGAACCTCGAAGCTCACATGACCAAAGAGCACACAAACACAACACTAAGGAAGACCCCTCGAAGCTCACATGCCCAAAGAGAAGCCATCAAGGATGCTTGAATTGCAACACCACGTATGGAGTGTAGTTCTTCTCAAGAATAGCCATAACACGGATTCTAACTGGCAATCTACTAGGATCGGAGATCACAATCGGCTCCTGACTGTGAACACCCCACTTTCCAATCTCCCTGGGAATGAAATAGCCATGTGAGTGAGCGATCCCACAATGCCTTCTTCCTCCATGTAACTCTTCAACTCCTTGACAACACGAGACAGCCTCTAGGGTATACTAGTTGTGCCCCATAAGATATGACAGGTACTGTCATCATCAATCTCCACTACTGCGATCCTCAGTGATTGATTCTCCACGAGCTTCAGCCCCACAACACAAGCTTGAAGGAACGCATTGGCATGGTCCTTCGCTGTCGACCATGCTCTAGCAATCTGACAAACAGCTACACGATGATTTTTAATGATACTAGCCATCCACCACCTGTTACACCCATTAGAGTCTTTGCTTCTACCAATCGTGACATTCATCTTTAAGGAATTGATATCAGGGATCATCCATTTCAGGAGGTTTACTTCTCTAAGAGCATAGTTGGGATCTTCAATGCCGTATAGGTTAAGGCGACTATGATCTTTATGTTGGATAAATTGGACATTATGATAAATCCCTTTGTTTCGATGATGAAAAATATTTCATTCTTGTTGATCTAACACGCTACTTGAGTGTTGTAGGAATAAGGTGGATGACAAAGCTCTAGGGAATCTATATGCTTGAATGGTTGTAAATGTCATGAAATGTAATCAATTGTAAACTTGTACAAATATATAATGTACAAGTACTTAGACTTCATGTAGATCAAGCGTTAGATCTTCCCTAGCTAAAAACCACACTTAGTCATGTCATCCCCTTCAATAGTGTCACATATGCACACTCGTACACACACTTAGTGCCTTAATTGAAAGATTGAAACATGGTCAATCTCGGTCGACAAACTCCTCGACCGAGACACTCTCGGTCGACAAACTTCTCGACCGAGAAAGACCCAAGTAGCCGTTAGACACAGCTGACAAGGTAGTTGGCAGTTGCAAATGAACGTTGATCCAGAGAGCCTGTCGGTCGACAAAACTTCAACCGAGTAGGTATCTCGGTCGACAATTTGTCGACCGAGATGGACTCTGACAGCAACTGCAGAATAAAGCAACTAGCCGTTACTAATGCACCTAACTTATACCTAACGGCTAGTTAAGCACTTAGAACCCCCTAGAAAATGTCTAGAACGTCCTTAAGCACTTGTAGGTCATTCCTATAAATAGGACATACCTTAGGACACCTAAAAACACCTAAGCTACACTTGTGCTATACTTGAGATTGAATACTCATTGGCAGTCTGTTTTGAGCAATAGAGCAATTCCAACATTGGCTATTCATTCCCATTGCTCCATTCTCGTGTCCTATAGGCTAGCATCTCCTTTCCACAACACTTACACTTCTACACTCATTGGTTAGGAGATCAATACTCTTGATATAGGCAAATCAAGCCTTGTGCTTAAAAGGATAAGTTGTAATTTCTGTTTTCCTTCTTGTTCCTTTTATTCTTTGTATTCTCCTTGCTACTCCTAGGGTTGGAGGCTGCGGATTGGAGAAGGTTCTTCTCGGAGGAGAAGGTGAACTTCAAGCTACTTCAAGAAGGCTATCGCAACGGGAAGCTACTTCAAAAAGTCTATTGCAACGGGAAGCTACTTCAGGAGGAAGGCTGCTTTAAGGTTGGTGCAATTACTTCAAGGTGAAGGCTGCTTCAAGGTTGGTGCGATTACTTCTAGGTGAAGGCTGCTTGAAGGGTTTAGGGAGAGAATTGTAATTTTATGTAAAGTCCTTGCGAGGTAATAAAATTAAATTCTTTCCAAATCCCGGTTGGGTAAGCAACCGGGTAGTGGACTGACAACTTTAGTATTTGCTAAAGTTGGAACCACTCTAAATCCTTGTCCCCTTGTCCAATATTTTGTGGTTGGTTGTTTGAGTTCAATAATTGTTAAAATTGTTTTAAAACTCTATTCACCCCCCTCTAGTGTTTTTCAGTTGGTATCAGAGCAGGCTTCAAGGAATCCTAACCAGGTCTTGAAGAATGGAGGGTAATGGTGATTACAATCACAACAAAAGGTGCTGCTTGGACAAAACTACAACATGTTGCAATTGGTGCTTAGGAACAAGCCACACAACAACTAAATGCCCATGGAGATCAAAGAAGGAAGATGAGCACAAAGATTGTCTTATTGCTACAACTAGTGAAGAAGAAGAAGAGGTAAGTCTTTTGGATTTATCTAAAGAAGAACTAGTTGCTAGTCTTGAAGAAACACATATTAAATATGTTGAGTGCAAGAAGAAATTAAGGAAATCTATTAAAGCAAATGATGAATTACATGCTAAGCTTCTTGCTATGACTTCCGAAAATGAAGATCTTAAAAGATCATTGAAGATCATGATAGTAAGATAAAATCTATAGAGGCAAATTGCAATCTACTTTCTTTAGAGAAGATCAATTTGCAAACTCAAGTGAACGATCTTCAAAAACAACCCATATTGTGCACCCATATAGATTATGACACTATTGTCAAAGAACGAAGCTCATTGTCATCTAATATAGACCAAGCAAAACTAGATATCAAGAAGAGAATGGATGAGATTGCCAAGTTACAACAAAAAATTAGTAGTTTAAATAATAATGGCATTCTTGATCAAATCTTAGATAATTCCTATCATCAAATTGGGAGAAGAGGACTAGGTTACAAGCCTTAAGGGAAATCCTATCAACAACCTAGTTGGAGAAAGTCACAAACCCATCAATCTATATATGTACCTAAAGGAACATCTTCACCCAAGGACAACACAGAACGCAACCATAGAAAAAGATATGAGGTTGACTCGATTTGTTGTCATTATTGTTTGCGCCTTGGTCACTATTCTTTTTCATGCCTTACAAGAGAAAAGATGTCGAGTTAGTTTGGGTTCCAAAACCTCCAAACTAAATGAACAGAATCAAGTTGAGATATGACCAAGGACCTTAGTTGCATATTTCTATGTCTATCTCAACTCAACACAATGGGATAACAAATAAATTTAAGTATCTAAAAAATTTTAACTTGCATAATTATGTTTCACTTGAAAGAAATTAACAGTTCCAGAAATCTTGTCGGTTGAAAGATTGTCGACCGAGAGACCATCGGTCGAGAAATTGTCGACCGGGCATGTCACTGATTTCCAGTCTACTGTAAAATTGCTGAATTCTTTTTGAAATTGATCAAATTGCTATCTATTTGTGATTAATGACTGTATATATTGGAAATCATCCCTGAAAACTTATATGAGATTAATTTGGTTTGATTTAAGTTAAAACTGAAATTATGCTTAGCTTAATAAAAAGGAAATTTCTGTTTTATCATTATTCACATGATGTTTCCTAAAGTATTTTATGGTCTACCCATATAGAAATCATGTGATTACAATCATGGAATTATCATTTTCATCATGATGATGCTGTGTTAGCAAGAATAGATAATGATAATTGTATGCATGGATCCTTGATGATACATAGGCAAGCAAAATAATTCAATGATGATATCTCTCTTAGAAATGCTTGCAACACATAAGATAAAAATGTCTCAATTGGCATCTTTAAGAGACTTGAGATATTAATCGTGCTTTCATTTTTAAGAGAATGTTTTCACTAAACATGCTTCAAAATTGATATCTAATCAAGTACTTCACATATGAATGCTTAAATTGGAAATATGCAATTTTTGCCTATTGGTTGAAATAAAATTTGACCAAGGGGCGCTATGGTCGAAGTCAAGGTCGACCTAAAATAAGCTTTGACAAAATGCTTATTTGGACATCATTTTATCTTAGTATACTTTTGATAAAGGTCAAAATCAAAATTTAAAACATTCCGTGACCTTAGAAGCTTTAAATTGCTTTAATTGTAAGATTAAGGGGGATCTCATATAAACAAATTTGATTATTTGCTTAAGAAGCTTACAAAAACATTGTAATCATCATTTGGAGCTTATTAATACCTTAGTACTTTTACTCTTGGTTATGACGAAATCTATGAAATTCATAAAAATGATATATCTTGTTCTTAAAGGAACTCTCTAAACAAATCAGGGCTTAACATCCCATGCATTTGGTTGGAGACATTTTTATGTACTTTAAGATTAAAGGATTCTCATTTCATTTTTAGGGCTTAACATCCCTTATAAAATGGGTGAGAAATCAATATACATTCATCATAAGCTTAAGGGAATCTCATATCATTTCAAAGCTTACCATCCTTTGCAAATGATTGAGAAACAAATTGTGGCTAAATTAGACAAAAATGATATTAAATCCATGTTCCTAATAGAATATCTATTTAAGGGGGAGCATAGTATAAAATTAAGGGGGATAAGAAATATAAAATATTCATCCTGGATATCTTTTTGAAATGTCAAAGGGGGAGAAAGAATATAAAATCAAAAATATAAATGAGTTTCATCTTGATGGCCAAGCACTCACTTGCAAAACAAGAATGGCTACAAAAGGTAATCTTCAGGTATGAAACTCACATGCTTTATATTTCCTTATTTCATATTTAGGAAATGTTTGTCATCTTCAAAAAGGGGGAGATTGTTGGATAAATTGGACATTATGATAAATCCCTTTGTTTCGATGATGACAAACATTTCATTCTTGTTGATCTAACGCGCTACTTGAGTGTTGCAGGAATAAGGTGGATGACAAAGCTCTAGGGAATCTATATGCTTGAATGGTTGTAAATGTCATGAAATGTAATCAATTGTAAACTTGTACAAATATATAATGTACAAGTACTTAGACTTCATGTAGATCAAGCGTTAGATCTTCCCTAGCTAAACACCACACTTAGTCATGTCATCCCCTTCAATAGTGTCACATATGCACACTCGTACACACACTTAGTGCCTTAATTGAAAGATTGAAACAGGGTCAATCTCAGTCGACAAACTCCTCGACCGAGACACTCTCGGTCGACAAACTTCTCGACCGAGAAAGACCCAAGTAGTCGTTAGACACAACTGACAAGGTAGTTGGCAGTTGCAAATGAACGTTGATCCAGAGAGCCTGTCGCTCGACAAAACTTCGACCGAGTAGGTATCTCGGTCGACAATTTGTCGACTGAGATGGACTCTGACAGCAACTGCAGAATAAAGCAACTAGCCGTTACTAATGCACCTAACTTATACCTAACGGCTAGTTAAGCACTTAGAACCCCCTAGAAAGTATCTAGAACGTCCTTAAGCACTTGTAGGTCATTCCTATAAATAGGACATACCTTAGGACACCTAAAAACACCTAAGCTACACTTGTGCTATACTTGAGATTGAATACTCATTGGCAATCTGTTTTGAGCAATAGAGCAATTCCAACATTGGCTATTCATTCCCATTGCTCCATTCTCGTGTCCTATAGGCTAGCATCTCCTTTCCACAGCACTTACACTTCTACACTCATTGGTTAGGAGATCAATACGCTTGATATAGGCAAATCAAGCCTTGTGCTTAAAAGGATAAGTTGTAATTTCTGTTTTCCTTCTTGTTCCTTTTATTCTTTGTATTCTCCTTGCTACTCCTAGGGTTGGAGGCTGCGGATTGGAGAAGGTTCTTCTCAGAGGAGAAGGTGGACTTCAAGCTACTTCAAGAAGGCTATCACAACGGGAAGCTACTTCAAGAAGGCTATTGCAACGGGAAGCTACTTCAGGAGGAAGGCTGCTTCAAGGTTGGTGCAATTACTTCAAGGTGAAGGCTGCTTCAAGGTTGGTGCGATTACTTCTAGGTGAAGGCTGCTTGAAGGGTTTAGGGAGAGAATTGTAATTTTATGTAAAGTCCTTGCGAGGTAATAAAATTAAATTCTTTCCAAATCTCGGTTGGGTAAGCAACCGGGTAGTGGACTAACAACTTTAGTATTTGCTAAAGTTGGAACCACTCTAAATCCTTGTCCCCTTGTCCAATATTTTGTGGTTTGTTGTTTGAGTTCAATAATTGTTAAAATTGTTTTAAAACTCTATTCACCCCCCTCTAGTGTTTTTCACTTTAGGCTTCGCAAGGACACGGAACCACCGCTTCTTCAGCATGGAGTTAATCTGCACTGTCAAGCAATTCATATCTCTGTCCATAGGGGCTTTACAACCATCATATCTAGCACGGCATCTCCATCTCTAGATATAGAAAGGAATCAGAGTAGCAAGGCAAGCAATAATCCAAACCATAACAATAGAAGATCTCCCGTTCGAGCAGAAAGCCAAAAGATCTATTATGTTATAAGGACGAGCTCTAGTAGTAATGAGAGCAAATCTGTTCCAGAAACTAGCAGCAAGATGACCATGAAAGAACAGATGATCCATGTCTTCAGTAACAGGCTCCTCGCAGCACTCGCACTTAGATGCCATAGCAATTTGACATCTAGTTATGTTGTCGTCAGTCGGAATTGCATGGTTGATGAGCTTCCAAATGAGCGAACAGGCCTTTGGCGCATCAAGGTACCAGATCTTCTGAGCATCAGAGGGAGCATCACTGTGATTCATAGTCAGTATCCTCTTCAAGGATTTAACCGTGAACATTCCCGTCAACTCCGGACCCCAAATGAGTTGATCTTCATCTTCCGTGATCTGTTGGTCGGCCTTCTCGATCAGGTGAATGCCATCGTCACCAAGGAGCTGTCTCAAGGTCATCCAATCCCATCCTTCGTTGGGGACCCAAAAATCACGAACTAGGAACTGATGGTTACGGTCACTGGTGTGCAAAGCATGATCGAAAAGCCTCTCGTCGCACCATAAGGAGTCCCAGAAAAGGATAAGACCCTTCCCAATACGCCATCTGCAATTTGGAAGAATCAAAGGGAACATGTTCCATATATGCTTCCAGTAAGGAGACGCCGAGTCTCTATATCTTACATTGTGCGGGTAAGATGCAGATCTATTGAGTGCCCTGCTCGAGTATTTTGCTCTACAGAATCTAGCCCAGATCGTGTCCCTGGCTAAAATCTCCCAGCACGCCTTGGCCATGAAAGCTTTGTCAATTATTCTTGTATTATAAAGGCCCAGACCACCAAATTCCACAGGCTTTGCTACCTTGTTCCAACATACCCACGCCTTACGATGGTGATTCTCTCGGTCTTCCCAAAGAAAGCGAGCAAGGATGGCATCAATACGATCAGAAAACCCGCAAGGAATACCAATGGCAGCAGCAGTGTGGACTGTTGTCGACGAAAGAACGTGGGCTATAAGCAGCCTCTGACCAGCAAAGGAAAGGAGCCTAGATTTCCAAGAAGCCATCTTCTGCTTGATCTTCTGGAACAGGAACTCAAAGTCATTAAGAGTGTATCTACCCACTCTAATGGTTACTCCCAGATAAGGAAAAGAATCCGCAGTGGTGTCAATTTCAAGGATATTCGCAATGTTGGAGATAGTCTCGTCACTCTTACTGCCCACCGTACAAATGGATTTGGAACAGTTGATCCTCTGTGCTGAGGCTGCTTCATAAAACTTCATAATCTGCTATACTCACTGCAAGGAGTCTGGCTGAGAATTAAGGAACATCACAACATCATCAGCATAAAGAAGGAAAAGAGGAGCAGACTCGTTGCCTTTGGTCCGAAATCTCTCCAGCTTGTGAATATAATCGACATTGTGGATATATCTACTGAGGAGCTCCTCAAAGATAATAAACAAGAAAGGGGAAATCACATTCCCTTGCTTAAGGCCCCTGAACATGGGAAAGAAACCTACAGACTCACCCCCAATGGAGACCGTAGCCCATGCATTCGAGAAGAAACTAAGGCACAACATACAGAAATCCTCCGAGAAACCAAAACGTCCCATGATCTTCTTGAGAATGGACCATTCAATTCTGTCAAAAGCCTTCGACATATCTAACTTAATCATCACATTTGGCTGCTCTCCACCTTGGTGAATATCGTGCATTAACTCCTTGGCCATCCTGATGTGGTGAGTGATCTCCCTACCATGTATGAACGCCGCCTGTTCCTCGAAAATAATGGAAGGCATCAGCTGCGCCATTCTATTGCTAACGACTCTAGCTAGAATTCTCAGAGAAACATTTTCAATGGATATAGGATGGAAATCTTTCTCAATCTTTGTAGGATTCTCAACCTTGGGAATGAGAAGAATTCTACAGCAAAATAAGCTTCGGTGACAAACAAGGCCTTTGAAGAACATCTCGGTCATCTTCATGAAGTCCTTCTTAATCGTTTCCCACATAGCAATGTAAAAGGGAACAGTAAAACCATATGGTCCCAGGACTGTGTGCGTATCCATCTGCATCAGAGCAAGTCGAACCTCTTCCTCCATAGGAATCGTAGTGAGGGAGCTGTTATCATCCATAGACACCTTCTCAGGAATAGACTGCAGCATCTCAGCAAGGACATCTTCCTCATATAAAGAACAATCCTTATAAAAACCATTGTAGTGCTCAGCAGCGAGCTTAGCGATCTCACTGGGGTCCTCCACTCTCGATCCATCATCGAGCAGCAAGCAGCAGACACTATTATGCTTTCTCTTGGCCTTGACGATAGCATGATAGAATCTAGTGTTCCTTTCTCCATCATTTAGCCATCTTATTCTAGATTTCTCTCTCTAGATGCTTTCTTCAGCATCAAGGATCTCTTGAAGCTCATATTCTGCCTTTCTGAGATTAGTTTCATTTTCTATCGAAGGATTTTCATCAAAGGCTATTTGGGTAGTATAAACAACATCTTCCAAATCCTTCTTCCTCTGATCAATGTCCCCAAAAGTTTGTTTGCTCCAAATCTTAAGGGCCTTTCTAACCATCTTGATCTTATAGTAGAAAATCTCAGACAGGTTCCCCCACGAAACCTCATCCCAGATATCATTGATAAGGTTACGGCATCCCTCATTTTTCAACCACATCTGCATAAAAGAGAAGGTTCTTATGCCAATGAAATTCCTCATGGTCCCAGGCTGATATAGAATTGGACAGTGGTCCGAAACCCTATAACGGGTAAGGTGAAAGGAATTCGCATAAGGATTCTTCGCACACCAGGCTTCATTAAGGAGGATTCTGTCCAATCTTTCCCAGATGGTAGGAGTACCGTATTGTTTATTAACCCAGGTGTATTTGCTACCCTCAAAGGGGACCTCTTTCATATTCACATCATGAATGAAAGAGTTAAACTCCATAACTTCTTGAAAGCTTCTATCAGGCCCTCCCCTCTTTTCCACATTGTCTCTAATGATGTTAAAGTCCCCAGTGATCTGCCAGCATGCATCCCCAATCATGGTAGAAAGGTCAATAACATATTCCCAGAGATTCCTTCTATTCACCTGATTACAGCTCGTGTAAATCATAGTAACAAAAAACTCAGAGTTAGATTCCACACTAAGCTTAAGCGTCAAGTGCTGTCTATGCATCCGAACCACATATGGGTTAAGCGCCTTGTCCACATAGATCCAAAGCTTGCCTCCTTCCACCTCATTACTGTCCGTCCAGTCTAACCTGATGATGTCTAGCAGCTCCTCCGCAGCTATAGCGTGGAGGAAAGGTTCAGCAATACAAACAATCTTCGGAGAGTGTCTTCTACAAAGTTTGCCCAGGACCTTTCTTGTTTTATTGTTCGCCGCACCCCTAATGTTCCAGAAAAGGATTTTAGAGTCCATAATATTGGATCTAAGATCACAACGCAACAAACTTCTCAATCAGCATCCTCCCCTTCCTCTGTCCTCCCACTCATCATCCGAGAAAGGAGACTCACCTTCAGAAAGTCTTCTTCTATGTCTGTGTGTACGATGTCCATCTGCCCGGCTGTCAAACTGATAGGAAGTGCCCTCCTCATAGAGTAGACGAGTAAAAGGTCTACTTCTACTGCCTCTAGTTCTTGGTCTATTGCTCACATCGCCAATGTGGATGAAATCTTGTATACTACTCAACTGTAGACGTTTCTTATTGCCTTCACCATCTATCACAAATCTGTTGTGTTGACTTGAAGTCTGCGGCTATCTACTACTATCAGACTCATCATCACCTACATGCAAAGGTTGCTCATCCTTCTTCTCTAGGACTGTCAACACTTCTGTCTCCACTGGTTTGTCCGGATGCTGAGCTTCATTAACATAGGTAGTTCTATGGATAGAGAACGCTTCCAATGGAATGCCTAATTCCTCCCCAATTTCAGTTCTCGAGAACAGGCTCGATCTAGGGCTCCCTCTGACGACTATCTGCAACATCACGTCCGATCTACGTTCTCCATAAGTCAGAGCAACATATTGAGACACGTCCTCGCTAAAAGCTTCTACAAGGACTAAGATACCGGAGATGTCATCTTGGTTTCTCATCCAGTCCGATACAAGGACCAACCTCCCAAAGTTGTTGACAATACTGTCTATGGCGTCATCGTCTCTACACACAATGGGTAGGTTTGCTATCCAGAACCATAGGGCTTCCTTTTTAGAGCATATCTCACCGTCCTCCAGAGATTTAAGGGCTATCTTGCTGCCACGAAACTGAAACCAACCTTCCTTGCATGCTTCCATCGCTTCCTCCTTAGTCGCAAAGAAGGCCACTGCCTTACTACGAGCATGACGATAGATGTTCGACGCATGCGACCACTTCTTCTTCAACACTGAGCCGAGTTCCTCCCATGGGATGTGAGCCGGCCATGACACCTCCACTACACGTCCAAGAGCCATCACTCTACTCTTTCTTTCTTCTATATCGGGTCCCAGATTTACCGCGACCCTCTTAGGGACATGTTGTGGACCACCACGGGCCGGAACTCCTGCCTTCATCACCGGGAACTCCTCCATGGAGAAGATATTGGGAGGTTGGGGACTAGGTATGAAAGAACATCTTCTAGCAACATGGCCCTGCCTTCTGCATTTGTAGCAGACAATGGCATTGCGACATTGGGACTGCCAATGTCCTCTTCCCAGACACCTGTAACATGTGTCCTTTGGCACTCCAATCTCCCATTGGCCTCGAGAAGAGTTTATAGGATCTCGATCCCTGGCTGCTGGCTGAGGGCTCTGTCTCTGCACTGTATCACTGTTATGATCTATCTTGGGACCAGCCCCTGGTCTATGTCCTCCTTCGTCGTTAAGATTTGTCACATGAATCTGCGCCTGATTAGGGTTTCCCGCTGGCGAGATAGCCTTCTCCACTACACGAGCGGAAGACTCAGCGCCGCCTATTGCCCCATCTATCCCAGCATGGATGTGTGTTTCATTCGATGAAGTCGGCAGGATCATCATCGTGTCTCCATCAGCAGTAGGGTTTATAACAACACCGGCTCTGTCATCTTCATGTACCTCTTCATCAGCCACAAATACACGGCTTAATGGAACATCAGGCTCCTGCTGGCCGATCCCCGGACTGGGCGATCGAAGAATGTTTCTGATGTCCTGGATAATGGAATCAGTGGGAGTAGAGAGAGCTGCAAAACCTTCTCTTCTCTCATGCACTGCTTGCCGCGCCTTCATGGCCTGCACGCTCTGTCTAGTAAGTCTTCTCAAAAATGGGGAGGGCAACATCTCTCCAGCGAATCGTGATGACCGGCGCCGATCCCGACGCCCTAACCCAATCATGAAACCCTGATGCTAAGAATCTTCGACCCACTAATAGGGCTGGCGTGGATGTGAGTGGTGACTGTGGTTGAAGGAGATTGTGGCCACAGTCAAGAAACTTCTTCAATATAGCTACAACAATGGACTTCTGCCTGTTGGGTCCATCTCTGCCAGGTGTTTTTCCATGTAACTTAGGATATGTTCTCATCAATTATTGTCATGGTTGTAAAAATTTTTGATGTCACGTCAGCATTGGTAGATGATAGTGCATTGCACCACTGGAAAGGTTGTTCTCTTGAGAATAATTTTACACGAGAATGTAAATATTTACTTTGCAATGAGAAAATAAATATTTGTAGCGAGTCAAATTGTCCACTTTATAATAACTCGTCAAATAGAAAGGAAAAACTGAATTTGTATGTACTCTGATTTAATTTCTTTATAGATATTCAAACCATCCATCTGCCTTTTACTTCGGATCCAATCCTTTTACTTCCAAGTGTTACATATGTTTGTTCATTTTTCTATGTATATGTATTATTCTTATTTCAATTTTTTGTTTGATGAAACTTTGTCAAAATATTCTTCCTACTCATCATGTTTAGTCTGAATTTTTTTATCAAAAGATACAATAGTTGCTCTATTAAGTATGTCAATTATTAAATGTTAATTTTATCTTTTCTCATTTTAAATTGTTTACAAATAGTTTGATATTTTACCATAATCATAATCGGTCATATTTATTTATTCCTTTTTCATTTATATGCTAGGTTCCTTCACATAGTACAGGTTACTTAAACAACTTAGAGCTCAAGGAGGCAAGAGAATTGATCTACTTTCCACAACTTGTGGTGCCTTTCCATAGACCTATGGATGTTCAATTGCAACTAGCTACGTCAAATTTTGTTTGTATTTTTCCATTCTTAGAGACTGATTGTGTATCCATCCTAGTGATATTAACTCTTATGTCTCAATTTTTGTTATAACTATAAAATGTGGTACTTTTCTCCATTCTGATTGTGAATAAGAGTAGAAAATTAAATGATGATGGCATACCATTATATCCATTATCTTAATAGATGTGATGTGTAATTACTCATTCCAAGTTTTACTTTACCCCTTCTATTTAGAGACGTATGTTCAAAGGTTAATTGAAAACTATTCTACTTATACATATTTAACAATATATCATAAAGAGTATGAAAACAAGTTCGCTTATCATAATTTATTGTTAAAAACAACATTAAATATTTCATAATAATTCTAATAATTATTTTGGTTAAACTTACTCTATCTAATAAAGGAAAATTATATTTTGACTGTATAAAACATGTGTACTTAAAATCTAAAAGTAATTAGTTTCAATTTTATTTAGTAATACAAATTATATTTTTATTTGTTAAATATAATGATCTAATATTAAGTGAACATAGTGAACATATATAATGTTACAGGTGCATGTGCATGTGCATGTGTGGGTTTACTATAGTGTGTGTGTGTGTGTGTATATATATATATATATAGGTCGTTCATTCAATACCCGCACGGGTAGCCTGGAGTTCGCTACCCGACAGCTAAAAAAGCAATTGTTCTGGTTAGAAAAGTAATAATGCTATCAAAAAAGTAACTATGTTGATAAGAAAGTAACTATATGACTAAAAAAGTAAATCAGTACAAAATACACAACAGATATATATGTAATCATATTTTGAAATCCGCTGATGCAAAAGCAACTATCTATGCATAAAATTTAACATTTTGCAAGGTAAAGTAACCCTCTACATGTCAAAAGTAAGAAACTTGAAAAAAAGTAACCAAAATGGGGGGGGGGTAGCTACCCGCGCGAGGGTATTAAAGATGATCCCATATATATATATATATATATATATACATGTATATATATATGTATGTATATATATAGATATATATGTATATATATAGATAGATAGATATGTATATATATGTACATATATATATATATATATATATATATATATACTATATATATACATACATATATATACATACATATATATATGTATACATATATATTTGTCGCTCAAAAATGCATGTTGCTAATATTACCAAAAACTTTGGGCACTAGGTACCCCATTACATCGGATAAAAAAAACAAACTTATCTTACGATCATTACCCCACACAGGGGGATCAAAGATCACTAGATGGAACAAAAACAACTAGGAAAGCCTATCGAGCTAATTAGGCTAGATCCTAAACACTCCTACCAGAAGAAAGACTAATACAAACCATGATTACATACATTCAGCACACCTACACATAGTAACCACAGCTTGACATAGTCTAACACCAACCACCCTGCCTGGATCTAGCCTTTGAGCATCCAACTTTCTCAACTAGCAATGACAAGGATCCAGAATGAGCAAACACCCAAACGGAGCCTCCATGTCAGACCATAAGCACTAACTAACTGTGTGACAGGTAAGAATCGAAGTATATTTTCTATTAGGGTGCATAAAGGGTAAAAGCTCCAAGTCAGGCCTTCATGCTTGGCACAATACCAACTGACAGTAACCGCACCCACAAAGAGTGGCATTGCACCAAGAATCGGGAAATCCTTTTCACTTCTATCTCACCCAGCAACTCTGTTAGCCCTGCAGCGACTCTTGCCTATCATCACCAGTTCTGGTTTCAAGCGTCCAAGCAGAATCTTTCTGTTTGCACAGAGACCACCTATCGAACACCTTGGAGGCATTCCAGCTACACATAAGGAGAAGAGTCAATAGGTAAAGAAGGTTAACCCGTTCCTCATTCGCCCATCTCCTGGCGTAATCATCAATCAACCGAAGCTGATTCTAGGACAGGAGACCAGGTCGGGGAAGCAGGAACCCTGTCGAACACCACGAGGACACTCGAGAAGATCCCTAGACACTGGATGGCTGCAATGGAGCAGGACGCACAAAGAGTCATCCAGTGCTGCCGAGTAAACTCGGAGTCGAAGCAGCACCCCCACGTGAATGGAAGGACCACCTCTAGCTACCCTGTGAGGAACAGAAGCCGTCGAGACGGCCATATGGGAAGAGCGTAGCACAATGCCACTTCAGGTACGAAGATGAGGGCACCGTCAGACCGAATATGTCAGAGGACGGGAACCAGGTCACCCAGCAAGTTGGCACTTGGTGAGTGGACCCTCCCGCCGCCAAGATCTGTGAGGATCCAGTTGAGTCCGATCCTAGGGCCACTTCCCCCTAGAGCCAGGAGCCCTCAACCAATGGAAGAGAGGAAGTGAAGGAGGCGACACAGAGACTCCTAGCTTCTTCGACGAAGTCGGAGCGGCAGAACAATGGCCCAGAGCTGGAAAGGGACGGTTCCTATCCATCCATCACGCCTGAATGGAATGGATTCGACATGGTCAATACGCCGAACCCCCACTCTAGGTCTACCTCGCAGCACATTGCCTCCGACTCAGCCAATCCAGTCGAGAAAAGCTCCTATGAATCGAACTGGGCACTAGCTCCAAGCTCCAGAATAGACCGCTACCGACTTCAGGACCTAGCCTACCGAGGTGAGAGCCAGGGGGAGGAAGGCTCCGAGGAGACACCCCCTCCCCCCAGCGGTGGCCGCCGGGGAAGAACTAGAGAGAAGGCGGAGCATAGAACCCTAGAGAGAGAGCGGCCCCCTTTATATTGTGTTATTTTTTCTTATACATATATATATGCATATACATATATATACCTATATATACATATATACATATATATACATATACATATATATATACTAGTAAACACACACGTGCACATGCACGTATCCTGATAAAAATGTTATATTTATTTTAGATAGATACAAAAATAAAAATAATAAGAAAAACTATATTTATAAAAAAATATTTAAATCTAACAACTTGTGATAGTATTAGATAATATATGTATAAATTGGTAAATACACATTCTATGAAACAATAGATATGAATTAATACATATATTGTGGCACCCCGCCATCACACAGACAACAAGGTGACACGCGAAAATGTGCGAAACACATATTACTGAAAACACGGGTTAATTAAAATGGATCATGGAAAGCAGATAAACAAGGAAACTATTACATCCAGATCCTACAAAGAAACATGTTATATAAATATTACAAGCCTGATATATGTCCACAACTTAGGGAAACCAGCTGTCCTACCAGCACATGAGTTCATCACATGTTTATACATAACAGACCACATCATGCCAGCATCAGGATATACAAAGCTACATGAGGTAAACATCGTAAAACATCATCAAAATACTTCTGAGGACCTGAGAGTACAGGGATGACTCTAGGACTCTACTACAAAACCACCAAAACAACAGCATGTGCATCTCTTGCCTTCTACTGCTCTTCTTCTTGTTACTCGGCTGCAACCTCGCGACCACCACCACGTCTAGCACGAGCACCTAAAAAGGTTGTAAACCAACGGGGTGAGACACAGAGTCCCATTGAGAAACATAACTCCCCGTCGAAACTATAAAACTCCAAGGAAGGCTAAAGTAGATAACTAATATAAGCAGATTATATGAGCAGCATATTGGGCAGGTCTTACTGTATTATTAAACTTACCAGGACATCCGGAAGGCATATAACCTGATTTTCTTTATGGAACATGATTGACAAGATAAGATTTATAAGATCTTACCACATAACATAAGGAACGTATAAGTAACTGCAAGGTATAACTAGATCAACTACACAAGCAAGGCCTCAACCAATGTTTTGTGTTTTGCCTTAAGCAATAAGTACTATTCGGCTGAATTACGTATTATTATGCCCTGAGGAAGTGAGCCGTACTGCTCAAATCCAACCTTCGGTTGTGAAACCCAAGCTGGTGCCATAAAAGGTCAATGGAAGAGCCGAACTCCACGACCTCACCACCTCGTGGTTAGTGCACGAGTGCAAAACAAGAAGAACCGCAGTCTCATGCTTAAGTGGCCTCAGCCACAGGGTCAGGCTACCCTCTGCCTAGCCCACCTCGGTACAGGTATCGGCGCTAGTGAAACTAAGCCACGGGCATGATCATCGTGCTCTGAGCCATGAACTCAATCATGCTCTTCTTATCACACATCCTGAGCATGGGCCTGTTCACCATGCTCTAACATATTGATCCACGAGCCTAAAACCGCACTCTAGAGTCTACAACCGAAGTTGCACTCTAATCCTCCTCATTTTCAGCTAGGATAAACCACACATATTCAACAATATGCGCTTCCAGGTTAACCCGCAGGAGAACCCGTTTCACCATCACCAGCTACTGACGATGATGGATCTACAACCAGGGCAAACTACAAGATATGTTCCACTGTAATTAATTAGTATATTTTAAGTGGATTGTTGAGGCAACCAAGTTGTAAAACATAAATGGAATTGAGAGTACATTAATGATGTCATTATCACATTATCATGGGATCTCAATCCCTCATCTCAGAAAGCCACTGCCTCTCAAGGCATCATCATCTTACATCATCACCTGGGATAACAATCCCTCATCACATCATCAAGAGGATAACACCTCACTGGACACTCAGCCCTCATCAGGTCCTCAGACCTATCTCATCATACTGGTGATGCATGTTATCCTATCAACAAGAATTACCATCATGAAGCGTTATTCAAACACATATACCTCATAGCTCTTACATGGCTATGAATTCACCTAATACACCTGCATAGTTAGTATGCACATCAAGAGAGATAACTTAAAATCACCAGACATAGATTTTACTGATTATTATGTCATTAGGGTTGTAGATGTGCATTCCATGATTATAATCATAAACAAGTATCTTGTTATCGGATCTAGCATTTTTGTCAAGCATCAAGCCTAGCACTGGTTCACAACCCATCATCCATATAATATCGACAACATGGGTGCGATTACAAGACAACACATCACTAACTAGGGTTTCCGGGTTTAAGAATAACCCTCACTAAAGGTACTAGTTACCCTCGCTAAAAGTGTGACGGGTAGCGCGCCCCTTACCAGAGGTGGTATCGGGCATACTAGCAACCCTCACGAAAGGCCTATCAGCCAAGGCACTCAGCCACATCTGTCGGCCAACTCCACACAAGAGCACATCGAGAAACCATGTCTAAGATGTGTCGTCCAACTAGAGAGCAAAGACTATGTCCAGCAACTCATGTCGTGAAACCATGGAAGCATGAGTGTATCGTGCAGCTGGGTCTAAAGGACACATCCTGTACCCAAGCTAGATGTGTATCGGGCATCTAACGGTATCAGCTAAGACCCTATCAGCTAGCTAGGGTTAGGGTTGCATCGGGCAACCATCTCACCCCTGCAACGACCAAGATCATTGCGCCCAAGCCAACACTATAACGCCCACCAGGTACACATCACCAAACGATACAAGGGAACCACAAGGAAACCTACCATCCAACAAGATCAGGCACACCATAACGACCACCACTAAGGCAAGCACTAGGGTTTCACCACTCAATACATATCGGGCAACTCAAGACCAACCCAACCTGTGACACTCAAGGCACCAAACAGAGTTAACAACTAGGCATCATATCGGCCAAGGGGATAACACCCACAAGGAGAAAAGTTCATCTCAGTCGAGGCATATCACCCAAGGTCAACAAGATCAAGATGGTCATATCGGGCACAAAGCCAACCAAACTCCACATGACCATATCGGGCAAAGCTAAACCCAAGGTGAGGGGTGTCGGGAAACATCACCTCAAAGGTGTATCGTTCAAGGCACAAAGGTTCATCTCGGCTTGGTCATCACTAAGCTCAAGATCACCATCATAAAACCCTAATAGATCAAGAGAGTTGGCTCACCTCTCAACAATCAAGAGAGGGGGGTTTTGCACAACCTCCATCACATATATCGAGCAACATGATAGATCATTTCCATATCAGCTAGGCTCCCAGCCTCTACTAGGTTGCCCAAGGCTCACCTCTCTAATCCATGGTGAGAGAAGAGTGTTGCCCAAGAAACTAGAGTATAGACTCACCTCTCAACAACCAAGTGAGAGGAGTGTTGCCTATACCACTAGAGCCGAACTCACTTCTGAAGACCAAATGGAGAGAAAGGAGTTTTTCCCAAGAAACTCTATACATATGGTTCGTCCACCAAGGGTCAAGAACACACCAACAACATGAACATATATCCATAAGAGCAAAGATACCAACTAGAGCAAGAAACATAACTAATAAGAAGCATATCCAACAAGATTCATGGCCGATCAAGGTGAAACATAACATGCAACAAGAAAAGGAAGTAGTATAGCTAGGGTTAGGAGTTATGCAACCCGCCTTAAGAAAGCTCCAAGCTCCTAGCACCAAGCTCCCATGCTCAAGCACCACCTTCGGCCACCTCAAGAAGAGAAACAAAACTTGTAACCACCATGGCCGAAGAGCAAGAAAGAAAGAGAAGAAGAAGAAGGTGCTAAGGAAAGAGGGGAGATGCTCACCACAAGAAGAAGAACAAGGCACTCTAGGGCTCGGCCACCACTAGAGGAAGAAGAAGACTCTAAGGAGAAGGAGGAGGATCGACCACCAACTAGCAAAGGAGATGTATCACCCACCAAGGAAGGAAAGGAAACAACACCAACTAAAGGGATCCTAAGCAAGAGAAAGGAGAGGCATATATAGAAGAGGGTGAAGGAGAAAATAAGGCAAGGTGTCGCCCACCTAGGGACACTTTTCCATGGGCAATGCCACCTCCATATCTCGCCCCATACACATGTCCAAGGCTATTGCCACATGCAAGCATCATGCACCAAGTGTCCACAAGGGTGGTGACACAAACGAAGCCAAAGATCAAGGATGGTCAAAGGCCGACACACCCCATGGGCGATACACTCACTTGCCTGACACAGCCTCATGGCCGACACAAGGCTCCCAAGCACACCCTTGCCCGATACAAGGTCCATCAAGGCAAGGCAAGACCCAAACAAGGCAAAACAAGGCCCAACAAGGTCCAAGGCAACTCAAGCAATGAGCCCTACCCTTCCTCTCAACTCTAGAGGAAGCAAGGAGAGAGAAAAACACCTCTCAAGGTGACAAACTTGCTCATCAACCCTAGACTTGGGGTTATTTGCAAGTAGCACCCCCAACTCTCAACAAAGCACAAGCAACCTTAATCACCACTAGAGGTGATTAACAAACAACTAAACACAAGGTTTAGGCAAAGCAAATAGGATAAGCCCAAAATGAAGGTCAGGGTCCTTACATATATATAACAAATTCTATCTTAAATAGATCTAAACTGAAGTGGAGAAATGTAATTATTTTTCATGTCATTGAATGTGGATCAATTGGTTGTAACAACTGTATAAGGTGTCATTCGTAGAGGAAGAGGATAAGAAAGGCATTAGAGATTAATAAGTATAAAATGGAGGAAAATGGATAAAGAAGTGACACGATATGAATGGGTACATGCATGCAACCATATTCTACTAGGAGGGGGAGAGGAAGTTGGGAAGAATTGTGCATTTTAAAGATCCTAGTTGGAACTTTAAAATTATTTTTATATGAAAAAATTATAATTAGTAGAACATACCCACTCTTTCTATATAAGTATACATGTGCGATGTTTATTTCAACTAAACGAATAAATAGCTACGAACGTTGGAGTATTGAGTGAACGTCAATGAGAAGTGTGAGATAAAATGAGTGAAAGAACAAATAGAAGGTTGAAGAAAATCTTAGGAGAGAGGAAAATCAAACTAAATGTATCATCTTAAAATATTACAATCTAATTGATTGGGTATTTTCAAAATGACGAAAATGGCATGCTAGCGATTTTCAATAATCAAAATCTTTACTCAAAATATTTTGATGCATATATCGAATGGTTTCAACATTTGTTTGACCAAGATTAAGATGAAGTGATTTTGACATGAGACATAGGCAATTAAATTTATGAATCTAAAAGAATAATATTAGATAGAAACACAGGTGTGGTGAGAGAAAGTCAATGGGAGGCATGAGAGAAAATCAGTAAAATAATTATGACAAAATGTAGTAGGATAAGTAAGCTAATATGACCTATTAAAAATTCATGATGAAAAAATGTGTGTGATGCATTTATGATATGAAAAGTATGATGTTCAGTTATTTTCTGAATGGATAGGAGCATCTAGCTGGGAAAATAGGCAGGTGGAGGAAAAATCACTGAAAAGTATGAGAGAAAATGAGAGAAAATAAAAATAGAGAAGCCAACGTAATATTAGGAGAGAGATTTGAGGAGACGTTTTGAAGCAGATGATGTTCTTTGAACTGAAAGAACTTGTAATATGAAGTAGAGAGACTTGAGTAGCTAATTTAAACATGATGAGATTGTTTAAATATGAATGAACGTGTAGTGTGGAACGTGCGACTGATGAGAGAAAGTCGTTAGAGCTGTGACAAAAAAAATGAGTGAAAAGAACAAAAATATAACAAAAATAGTGACAAAAGAGAGAGGGTCAATGACTTATTATATTTCATAAGAATGGTAGATAAGTAATTCCTTCAATAATTTCGATCTTTGTAGTATCAATAGATTCTAGGTATATTCTTTATTTTCTTACATTAACATATAGCTTATACTACCTTCTGCAAATAATTTAATGACTTTTTATATACTTGCTTTTCAAATTCTTTAATTGTTCTCCTTAAAATTTAATACATACGTTGTTATGCATGCAATTTTACTTATATTTTGTCTTCTTCTTCAGTGCTATATTCACTTATGGTTGTTCCCCGTTACCAAAAAATATTAAAATATTACACAAAATGTTAACATATTATGTTAATATGTTGACTTGTTTCCTATATCGTAATGAATCCATAAGGAAAAATGTGCACCACTTGTCTATTGTTTTTTAATGAAGATCCATGCTAAATAATCGAATGCAAGTTTAGCTTATATTATTAATGATAAATTACATAAAATATAATGAAAGGGAAAATGTTTGGATTGATGTTTGAATAATATTTTTTAAGTAGTTTTCCTTTTCAAAACCATACTTCTAAAAAGATTGATGTACTATTTTATGTAATTATTTCATTGTTTTATTTGATCAAAATTAAAAAAAATAAATTTTAGTTCACCACATTTATTTGACTGAAAAATGGTTTTGTTGGATTAACATTGGTACTTCTTATAGAAAGATTAACCATTTTATAGTCCAGGTCAATATATTTTTCATTATATTTATCCAAATTCCACATTGTTACAAAATAACAAAAAATGATAGAAATTTCCATGCCAGGCATAATTCAACTCATCAATCTCAATACGATATATTCATGGTTACCTCATGTAGGCCAACATGTTTCTCTAGGTGTCAGGAGACGGTGATGGCAAAGATAATAATTGTAAAATAAGAGGGGAAAAGGTAGGTAAGTGCAAAGTAATATAAGGGAAAAAAAGAGAGAAAAATGTAGGAAGAGAGGAGATTGTAGGAAAGTGAAATGTTGCGCTCAATTTGTTAAAATTGGTTGTAAAGATAGAAAAAGGAAACTTTATAATTGGTAAGAAAAATCCACTCATTTTATAGCATTATCTATTATAAATATAGATAAAAAAAATTTAAGATTCATGATAAACTTTCTCACTAAAAGCAAATACATAGAATTAACACAATAAGCATTCCAACAACATATATAAAAAACAATACAAAAGAAATTCTAAGTAACCATCCAGACGTTATTTAGAGAAGTTAACATGAATCGGATTATATGAAATACAAAAGCATCATGATTATTGGTTTTTATGATTCCTCATATAGTTTTTATAAGGAAGGGATACCATTTATAGAAATTGAAAATTATTTCTACTCGTATGTATTATGTACATGTTGCAAGTAGAAGGCAGCACGTAGCAATGTAGGTATGTTGATGTAGATGTATATTTTAGACCAATTGATTTGACTTTGTACCCGTTGCAGTATGCAAGAGAACTTTTCATGTCATTTAATCAAACAACATAACAAATATGAAATTTAGTGAATGTGAAATAGAAAATCCGGACCCCATGAAACTTTTAAATGCATACATCATATGATTAGATATCACATACCTTTTCGTTAGACTTGGGTGTTATAATAGCCTGCATTGCAAGCAAATTATAGAGAGCCTATTCCACATGCACGTAAATCATAACACGTATTATAACAGATATACTAATCATAATGAGACAACTACCGTACATATATAAAATGTGAAATGCATAACTCGTATATGATACTATAGGAAGCATCATCATATTAATATGCTATGTGCAGATACATCTTTTTGTTTCGATCAAGGCACAGAGAAAAATAATTTAATGCAACACCTTGGAAGCCTATAAATCAAGGAGAACCATACGTAGATCACTAAAAGGAGTATGGAGACATTGGCTATTCCAGGATTTCCAACAACTTAACTGGTGTTATTATAAGTTTATGGACATGATGAGGTATATTACTTGGTTATCATCTCATCTTATATAGAAGTTCACCAAATGCATAAAAGAGACCCCTCTACATCCTCACTGTAACTGGGTCAGACACCATGTAGAAAACTGAATTGAGGTGGCCAGTACAAGGATTAAGCAATCAAGGACCGACTTTTTAAGACCATTGCAAAGAGAAATTCTGAAGAAAGAAAGAAAGATGTGGTGGGAGGGGGTGGCGATGAATATAAGGGTATTGATGGGACGAACCTCCGTGGCATGGACATTCTTACAGATGTGGTGACAGATCGAGTTGCTTGACATGAATTGATATATGTATGTAAAAGAGGCAACTGAAGCCGGTAGCAACATAGTAGGATGACAAAGTGTATTTTCTCCTCTTTGGAATAAATAGATCCCCCCACAATTGCCATTCCAAATCTACTGTGACGGAATGTTGTTCCAAGCCATCTTTACTGTACATCAATCCTAAAGATCCACCCCTAAAAAGATTAATAGGGTGCTTTCACGACCAAGATTTGTTGTAACAGGCTCGAAACAGCATTTTGCAACAGCAAAATTGGACTAATCCTTTGTCTCTAGACCATCCCCTGTAACCTAAAGTACAGGCCCCCCAAATTGCAAATCCAGTGCACCTCAAAGACTGCTTTCTCCTGTAAAGATTTGATTGACTGAAATTCCACACCCATATCGTTAGTGTATATTTACTATATACAAAGAAGATATTTACAAAACGTGATCCGTAGAGGTCATATTTGAAACAAACTTATACAAAGAATATCCGAGACAATCAGTTAATGGTGGACTCTTTCCGCTCACCTAGCAGCCAGCCCCGATGAAGTAGCAGCCCGCGTAGATGACCATGCATGTTCAGTGACCGGTTGCTATGAGTGCAATAACATCTCCATCCCCACCCACCTGCCGTTCAGCCTACACTGGTAAGAAGTCAATCGAGCAAGCAAAAACCAATTCAAAAGCTTAAGTTATCAAAGGACAGTGGTACTGCAACCGTCGCCCTACTCGGCACTTACAAACGATGTTTTCTCCTAGAATAATGAGACAAATCAACTACTACCTTCGTATCCGGCTACAAATTACAACTATTTGTTAAAACCTTGTCTAAACTAAGGAAAATGCAAGATTATACAGTAAAAAGAACAACCTCATCTAGTTTGTTATTTTCATACGGGTGTAATGTTACAAAGGATGATCTAGTTTTATTCCACTCCATCTCCTATTGCTCCTCGATCATGTCCCAAAAAATGGATAGCTTTCTGTTTGCTTGCTGGAACTGTTGGTGAACCTCAAACTCCCGGAAAGGGTAGAAAGAGAGATCGTGGACGTGGATGATTAAGGAGGGAGAAAAGTGGGTGTGATGCTCTTTAATTGGATGAGATGTTGATGTAATGGTGGTGGCAGTGGCAGGTAGTGGAAGGAGTGGCGAGGCACCACGAGCGTAAATTTGAAGTGAGCATGTTTTATGAGACGAGCTGTAGAAAGACGAACGTAACCGACTATAATCCGGTTTTTGTGTGGTTTTGTTGTTTCATTGAGAACGTGTCGAGGTGGGAGTTGGTGAGGGAAAACTCACTAAAAGAACAAAAATTTTGGGAAAAATCTTGAGAAGAGAGAGAAGTGAGGAGATTGCATCATTAATTTGTGTGTGTGTGTCCATATATATATATACTAGTAAACACACACGTGCCGATGCACGTGTTAACAAAATTTGACACATTTTGATATAATAGTTTTATGGTTAATTGTATATGTCAACATATATATATTTCAATGTCAAATTAAATAATTACTACCACATTTATTGATAAACTTTTTTTTCTTTTACAAATATAGATGGGTTTTCTCTGAGATACTTTTGTAGTGTGGAAAGGACTAAAAGAATGAGATGATGATATATGGAGTAATAGAGAGAGGGAGAGATTTTTTGACATAGCGTTGGGGTAATTGGGTAATACTCATTGAATTGGGAATATAAAAATGTGAGATAATTGAAGAGAGAGTGATGAGTGAACATGGAATGTGGGTAATTGACTTTGACTGGGAACAACAACATCGACCAACTTGGGGTGGGGGTAGTTAAGTGTCAATGTTAAAATATACACTTATATATTGAGGATATAGATTTGAATTTATTTGTCTGGAAGAGAATTTGAGTGAGTGTATATTGTAAATATCATTTATTCATAAATAGAATATGATATTTCAAATGCAAAATCAGCTAGGATTTACATGGTCGATGATACTTTGGTACAAGAAGTAACAAACAATCATCGACAAACAAAAAGATAAAGGTTGATGGGTGACCATAAAGTCTAAGAGGAGAGTTAACCCTAATAACATGATCTCAAGTGAAAAAAAAAACTGAAATAGAATATAAATCCAGAAGCCATGTCAAACATCTTTAACTATCAACAATTGATACTTCAAGTAGTAAATTGAAAGAAAAAAGTCATTTGTTTGCCCGTTGATAGAGTTAGTTGTCTTGTAAAGAAACAATAAATTGGGATTAAGTTCGTGACGAGAACTACCTATATTAATTTTAAGGTGAACATATTAAAATATATTTGTCATGAATATATGTACAAATGTCTTGATAGATTTTGACTGATTATAATAAAGTCATGTGTTTCATTCCGAATGGACTAAAAATACAATAAACAAGATGACTTGAGAGAGATGCATGATATTTTGGGAAGTGATTACATAATGAATTTTATATTCTATTATTGATATGGAAGAAATTGTAGTTGAGAGTTATTCAGGAACGACTTTGTCAATTAGGGAAATAATCACACGCCCACTCAAAATGAATATTATATCTAATTAAATAAGTCGCGATATAATAATAATGAGTAGTTTGAATAGTAAAGTGTGATACATATTAGAAATTATAACAAAACTTAATGGTACTCAATATATCTACGTTCAAAATTATAAAAAAAATACTAAACAAACTTACATTTAATGTAATTATGAGGTTTCAACAACACAGATAAATGATGATGATTTTATCTTACAAATGCATGTAATATAAACTCATAGTTTCATGGAATCATTTTATTCTAGAGTGAGTGACATTCACAATTGAGTATTATGAATTCAAAGTTAATTGAGTGTCTTTTATAAAAAAAATTATCGACATGACTTTTATATATTATGTGTTATCATTTTTCAAACAATAGGTGTAACATAATGATATTTCACATTTATTACATGTACAATTGAAGATATTGACAATGATATAAACTTGCATAAAATTTATTCTTAACCAATCTCTTTCTATCGATTAATAGAAACAATACCAAAGTCCAACTATTGCTCTCAGTCTTATTTATTAGAGTTATCAACATGTAATATTCAAGTGAGTCGTAGATAAGTTAGATATATAGATGATAAATTATATGTATGCTTGTAGTAGTCTAAGGTTGCACAATGTTACTGACACTTTGATTAGAATTATATCACTGTTTAATAGTTGGAGCTGTTTTTCTCTTTAGCGGCAAGTTTGGAAATCAATAATACTACTTAAAGAAGCTTAATACAAGCATTGTGCCAATGAAAAAAAGTACGAATAGAGAAAATAGTTGTTCATAAAGTGATACTTGTAGCTTACAAAATACAAAGATATTAAGTCATAAGAATGAAAATTTTAGAATTCAAACACTACAAGAATTCTTCTATCATGCATGGTATTTTGTCAACTGAACAATTATGTTGCCTTTGACAAGTTTCTACCTTAAAATGAACTAAAGGTGAACACGGACTTTATGTACTCTTCAATGGGAGTTATTTTGAACAATGAGAAGGAGAATAGTGAGGTTTGCATCAAACTTTGATTGTGTCGTGTTCTTTACTTTCTATCAACCTAAAATTGATAACATGATCTTAAAGTAGCTCATAATCTGTAGAAATTTGAAATTGTGATGAAACTAACTGTAAGAAAAGAAATGTAATATGTGAAAATAAGTGTCATTAATAAGATATTATTTCTTGTTATCAAATTTGATATTAAGATCTTCCTATGCAATTTGAGCTCAATACCATTATATAAACATGTAATTTGAAAAAAAAAATACAAAGATATAAGTATATTTTATGGGAAAAAATGAGTGGAAATTTAGAATGAACAATAGTAAGAATTCTGTAATGGGATAAGTCAATATTGTAGTAAGTCTCAAAGAATAAAGGAGAATGCATTGTATTACTATTATAAGACATGGACAAATTTATTCATTATTCAAGATGAATTTTTCTTTAGTTGTCTAGTAGTGGAGCATTTTTAACATTTACAAGCATGTGGAATTTCCCTTTGTTTTATTGTTTTTATTTGTTTCCATCTATTTTCTCTCAAATAAGCTAGGAATGTTGAGAAGCAAATAGAACAAATCAAATGAAAAGAAAAAAATTAACTAAATCAATGATTCTAGACGTAAGTTATTAAATAAAAATATTATTATAGAATCACTTTTTACAATGTGTAGCATAATTTTTTCTTAAACGACCATATTTGTTTGAAATAATTGATAACTAACCTTATACAAACACAAAGTCAAATTTATTGTCCTAGCAATACCATGAGTGGATTTTTGCTGTGGACATGTCATTGCTTTCCAATTAAGTTGTGGCTCTTTATTTTCTACCTGAAGTTAAAAAAATAGCTATAAAGACTACTGTTGTAAACAAAAATACATTCCCAAAAAAAAAGCAATAGCGATTAGAACAGAAAAATTGAAGATCAGATTCACAATTAATCGATTGAAGAAAACTTGTCAAAGTATAAGCCTTTTTTATTCTCATCGTCGTATGAATTTCATAACTTTAGATGCCCTCCAGATCGTTGATTCCTGTTCCACGTGATTTCATTTCTACACTGATATCATAATATATTTTGGTACGGGGTTTATATTCCTAAAAATCTCACTCGAGGCACAAGACATGGGCTAACAATGCAGTTAAGAGCAGTTTATCCAAGTTGTAGATCGGTTTCAAATCACTGTAATGGCTAATTTATCTGGATGCCATTCTTCTATCCCAAACACCTACCCTAAAAAACTAATTGAGTGTTTCAACGGTCGAGATTAAATATAATATGTCTAGAACAGTAATCTCGGAACAAAAGAAATTAAACATCTTGTAAATACATTACCTCAAACTGCTTAAGAAGTCCGATATGATTTTCTTGGGAACCTTGCGCTGAGACTGGCTTTACAAAACATAGTTTCCAGAAGCATACATATAGAGGCGAGGTGGGACACTCTACGGTCTCCCTTCGCTACTTCAGTGATTGTGTGGTTGCAAGACTTGTTAGAAATAAGCAAATATCTTCCTTGACGGTGAGCACGGACGGTGGAGTGGTTTTATTTACTTGGAGTGTTTGAAGGTGGGAACAGAAAACATATCATGGAGAGAAGGAATCGTAAAGGAAATTGTGAACGACGAAGAAGGGACCCGTTCGAGTACGCGTAGGCCCCTACAGCCAACGACCTGTGTGATCCCTTAGTTGGAACGTCGACCTGCAAACACACACGTGAATCAATATAATAGACGTTGGATAGACAAGACGATAAATGTTAGAATGCATAGGCATTTTAAACAATGATGATTTAAAGAAGAAACACGGTATACTTGAAATAATAATAGTTCCAATATCATGTATTAATTGATTATGGTAAGTGTGGGGATTCTAGAACTTAAAGATTCTTCTCCTTTGGCCGCTCCACCATTATGGTTAGGATCTAACATCTTCATTCTTTTATGGAGATGGTACTTACTTTCCACCGGCTGGTATTGCAAGACACTTGAGCGCGAGAATTAACAAACTGACGGGAAATAAGATAATACTTCATTTCTTTTAGTGGAATGAGGGAGGAGTGTTGAAGTAGGACGAATTCATCCAATTATACCATCTAACTATCGAGTTGCTACTCGTCCGCCTGTTGCTCATGGAAAAGGAGAAGCGGGACAGTTTTAAGGGAAGAAGCAGCGCTGAAGGCTGGCAACGACTATGTTCCACTTGAATAAGCTCCTCCCAGCCCTTCGGTGCTCACACATGCAGGGATAATGACAGAGACCCAAATCCTCGTCGGCAGGCAGCTAGTGAAATACAAGGTGAAAGACACATATTGGCAATGTGTGGGTGGGTGACAACTATTAAGTGAAAACAAGAATACCTCTGCATTAGTTATTCCCAATTCCTATGGTGAGACTCCTGTGCAGCCATGATGATAACTCCTCCTCCACCTCAAGTGTGAATATAGAGGGGCATCGCCAACTGGGTTGTTGTACACTCTTCTTATTGCTCTTGCTCAGGAATACCCACTCTTCAAGACTTTCCTGCAGAAAATACACCCATAACTCCAACCGTTTTGGCGCCGCTGTATACAGAAACTTGCTGAGTTATATTTTCCAAACATGCGAGAAAAGGAAAGGATTGAATCGTTGAGGTTATGTAGACTTGCTGCTTTCGCCGGTGTCAATGCAGTGTTGTCGTATCGGTGCTCCTAGCCGTAAAATGGCTATTAATATTGGCGCTGACCACGTAACTGTTTGATGGTGATAATACTACATGATATACCTGCACGACAGTATAGTGAGAGTTTAGTTGGTGTGAGTTGTTGACAACGTCGTTGTAGGTATCGGTAGTGATGAAAAGCTCGTGCAAGAAAGAAATTTTATTAGTTCCTGCAGATGTTGAGGGGCTGTGAATGCTGAGAGGTTGTGAAATGGTGTTATAATCATCCAGTAGCCCACGACATTAAAAAATGATTTTTTTTGAAACAAATAGATAATTACTTTACATTCAAAACACATATAACTATACAATATTTAAATGACTATACATGAGTTGAATCGTATATGCAACAATTGTATCGACCGTAAAAGATACTCTATTAGAAGATGGCCCCTTCAACCCGGACAAAGGCGTCCGGCGAGGCTGAACCTGTACTCATCCTCAGCCTCCCAGAGTAACTTGCCGAGAGACGATGGTTCATGTGGTCCCCTGGTATGTGAAATCGCTGATCTCCTACCGTTTGCAACCATCCACAATGAATGGCAGGAATCCAACTGACGGCTTGTAGGGCTGCGATTTATCTTGATCTCTGCTGCTAGTGTCTGTCATGATGTGTGATGAAACATCTAGAGGAGCTTTCAAGATGAAAGTGGTCGAGGAAATTGCCCCTCTTCGGAGTTCTATGCAAAGTTATTGAAAATCCACTCCATGGATTGTTGCGTGTGATACCAAGCACCGAAAGGGGAGAAAAAAATGGTTAATCAGTTAATTAGTCCACCACTACCACGTTTTTAGTCACGCTGCAAGTAGTGACACGCCGATGAAATAGGGGGAAATGGTAGCACGTAGCGGCAGTTTGCTTTTTGAAAACTGCGGCGGGGCAGTTTGTAGTGGTGATGTAAAAATAGGAAAAACTGTGAGAAGAATTTTAAGAAGGGAGAGAATCAAGGAGAACACACCATTTTGAAAATACCGTAATCTGATTGGTTAGTGGCAGATTTGTAATTTATGAAAGTTATTCACTCTTTTTATAGTAGTATAGATATATATATATATATATATATATATATATATATATATATATATATACTAGCAACACACACATGCATATGCACGTGTCCTATTGAACATGTTTATTTTACATTAAATAAAAAAATAAAACTTTCCAAAAAGATAATGATAATCTCATAACTGCTAAAAAGGATAATGATCCTTTTATCATAAAAGAAAAAAATATAAAATTAAACAAATATAAAAGACAGAATGGTTTGTTATGAATGTAGTCAGTTGAGATTTGGGAGGAATACGTGGTGAGAGAGGAAGGGAAGCGTAGAGTTAGGGTGGATTTGTTTGACTCGGAGAGAGGGAAGAAGTTTGTTAAGAAATAGAGTAAATTTTGGCGTGGGAGGAGAGTATGTGGTTTGAAGGTGAGAACGTGTGTATAGAGGGGGGGTGGGGTAGTTGAGGAAGGAAAAGAGATGGGCTTGGAGAACGTGAAGTTGTTGGGTGGAGGGGTTTGGAGGACGTAGTTTTAATGTGAGATGGTTTTGGAAGGAGAGAGAAATTAGGATAAAAACGAAACAAAATAGAGAAAAAACGTCAGAAGAGAGAGGGTCAAGGAGAATGCAGGGATTTTGAATCCTTGCTTCTGATTGGTTGGAATAATTTTTTGGAAAAGAAAATGGCATTGGATGTAATTTAAACAACAAACTCGCTCTTTTTATAATAGTATATATATATATATATATATATATATATATATATATGATAAAAAATTAAAATAGCACACTTTAATAAATATATGTACTGAAATAGCACCATAACTATCTTATTTCCCGTAATAGCAACTGAAACCAGAGGAAGCACGACGCCCGCACTGCCATCATATGTCCTCCTCCTCTTCTTCTTCTTCTTCTTCCCTCACTGTTTTTGGTTTCCCGTGATCATCGCTTGCTGCATTGGCGTTGAGCACCTGCTGCAACCTTTCTTGTGTGGATCATAGGAGTCGTCACCGTCTTCATTCATTCAAAACAGCAACAATCTCTATCCTCTCTTCCCGCACCTACCTACTAAAGCCATTAAGAAGACAACACCCGGCTACTCCCCGTTCGACATCTTGGGTGTTTCGCCCACTCCCGTAGCACCACCTCACAGAGTATTACTGCTCCCCCATTTTAGCCATCCCGTTCCTTACCGACGTTCCCGAAGACAGCTAGCAGCTAGAGGATCAATGTGGACCGCACCGCCACGACCGTCCGTGTTGACGCTGCTACTGGTACTCGTAGTGGTGATGTCGGCTTCCACTACAGGATCTGCTGTAGGGCATGACTACGGCGATGCTATCCGGAAGAGTATACTCTTCTTCCAAGGTCAAAGATGAGGTAGGCTCCCACCGGACCAGCAGATCAGATGGAGGGGTGATTCGGCGCTGCACGACGGAGCACAGGAAGGGGTGAGTACATAGAGAAAAGCCAGAGCATTAGCATTTCACATACTATGTCTTCCTAATCAGTCGATTGATTGATTCTTTGCCCAATATCTCATTGTCAGGTTGCCCTGTCTGGCGGTTACTACGACGCCGGCGACAACGTGAAGTACGGGTTCCCAATGGCATTCACAACCACACTACTCTCCTGGTGCGCCATGGACTTCACACACGCGCTCTCCCAATCCTCCCAACTCCCGCAAACCCTCTCCGCCATCCGCTGGGGAACAACGTCGTCGTCTACAACCTGCACCCTCACTGCTCATGTCCGGTGAGTATGAGATCGCGAAGAGAAATGAAAACGCCACTTTCCGGCGCCGCCAATTTTCTGGCGCTTTTATGTGAAAACGCCAAATCGGCTGGCGCTTTTGGCTGAAAACACCAAATCGGCTGACGCTTTTGGCTGAAAACGCCAAGTTTTGGGCGCTTTCAACTGAAAACGCCAGACCAATTGGCGCCTTTAGTCCAGGGAACAAGAAAAACGCCAATTTTTTGGCGCTTTCACGAGAAAATGGGCTATTATGGGAAATAAGATGGCTATGGCGCTATTTCAGTACATATTTTTATTAAAGTGTGTTATTTTGGTTTTTTATCCATATATATATCTACTCCGGCATGCGGTCCGGGCGGACTGTGTTTCACGTCCCCCTTTTCCCGTTGAATAGCGTGTCTCAGTTTCATCTTTCTCGCGACTGTCTTGCTTTGTGGCCACTCCTGGCTTAGTTTGTGAACTAGTCAATGAGAAGAAGGAAGCACAGTGTGGGGACGCCAGCCAACACGCTCTCCAAAATTGAGTTCCAGCCACAGTGGTTCAGGAACCCACCTACGGATGGGTGAAGCAGCACCACCCATGAGTTTAGTGGTCGCGCGAGTCAGCACATGGCACGAGTCCGCAGTCGCGCGACTGGTCGAGGAACTCTACCATGAGTTTAGTGGTCGGAGCTAACGATGTTCGGGGTAGCTAGCACCCACAACAATTCCACCCTCCTGTCCATGATCCCCATGGACCCCATCGCGATCTTGTGGAGGACATGCTTTTTCACGTAGGCGTAGTCGGGATGCTAGGAGGCGGGCACTGGACTCGGACAACATGCTCGTTGATACGGTGGGTGCAACGGCGTCGATGGTGGAAGAGGTGCAGGAGGAGGGGGATTGTGAGAAGATGGGTCCGATGGGGTTGAATGGTTTCTCGAGGTTGAGGGCATCATGCTAGAGGGTTCCAACTTCTGGACCGTGTTGCATTGCACGAAGTCAGCATCTCTTCCTCCTCGAAGGTGTGGACCGTGTTGTAGGATATCGAGTACATCACTGAGTTGGTGTCGTCGTCCTACAGGTACGACATGAGGCCCCCCAAATAGATGGATGGGATGCCTGGTAAGTACGCGATCATCTTCCCGCTTATGTCAAAGTTCACAGAGGTGATGAATTATACCTGAAATCTGGAGTTCAAATCGTCATGATAAACCGTATATGCATGAATCACACGTTGAATATGCCAGATTTCTTCTGTCTAATCTACTATTTCTCTACTTGCTTTGTAATAATCATGAAAATCAATCTGATCTCTTTACTTCCCCTCTAATCCTGGTCTAGCTTTTATCATGATATCTTCTCCTATTATTCTTTCCTCACATCAACTAAGTGCTTTAGTTCCCTCCAAAATTTTCTAGTTTTCTATTCCACATATATGAACTCGTCCTTTTCCTCCTATAAGCTAGCAGTGTTCGTGCTTGTCCATAAGAACAAAATCCCATCTTTTCCAGATCTATCTTGACAATTCTCGCAGCAATCATCCCCAAAATCTCTTTTTGACCGGCATCCAACGTCCTTCCATCCATATCCTTCTCTATATATCTCCTCCTTTAAAGCCCACGAATCCTGAGGAAGACAGAACCACCGACACTATTAGTAACAACAGCGGAATACAAGAACTCAAGAATCATAATCGAAATTACGACTGTCGTCATAACGGACCGTAGATATCGGCTTTGTATAGTCGTATAATGAAGCAGGGAGGCCACAAAGAAGGACACCGACGGAAACGCGACACGCAGTTCAACTGGAAAAAAGAGACGAGAAACACAGTCCGCACGGACCGCAGGCAGTACTAGATCACTCCTCCCTCTCTATATTTTTATATACTAGTGAACGCACACGTGCACATGCACGTGACATATTGTACATGTTTAATTTATATCAAAAATGACAATTACATTTTTTGATATTCTTAAACCAAGACAAAAATGTATTATTTTTTTTAAAACACCAAAACACAAATGATACATGCATGTCAAATTTAGTATTGAAATTTTTAGAAGTACATTCGTATAAAAAAATAGTCATTAAATGTAATTCAAATGTTTGATTTTTTTGTATGAAAATCTTAAACAATAAATCAATTTGTCATATTTTTACTGTCTTGTCGCAAAATCGTATAAATGTTTGGAAACAATAATGCATACCGTTTAAAGGTGGGCATATGTATAATATAGTAAGGCAGTTTTTGTGCTTACTAAAAGAAAGTGAGTACAATATTTTGGGTAAATTTTTTAACTATAACATAATGAATGTCTTTTGTAAAGAAGCTCCATTTCCAATGGAGCTTCCAATTAAGTTGTTAGAATAATGTCTTATATGTTTTGCAATAAGATTTATAGAGCATTTTTATCTTTTCTATCTACAATAAAAATATTTAAGCTAAATATGAAAGATAATTAATAAAGATGAAAATCTAGAGAAATATATGTGTTCATGTGTGCAAGTAAGGTAGAATGATTATATAGTATACATTTTGATTTCATTTTCATTTTTACAATTGTTGCCATTATTTTAATTATAAAAATAGACCAAAAAAATATCTTGAGCATATGATGAGCTCTAGACGATTAATACACTCACGATTATTTTAGTTCAATCTTCATGTTAATTGAAAAATTGTTGAATTTTTAATTCTTTTTATTATACATTCGACATTGTTTGAATACAAATTCTTTCAATAAAGTAAAGTAATACATTTTCAAAGATAGGTTATAATGAAGTTAAGTTGGCTAGAACACTTCTCTCAAATGAATAATTTTCTCTATGTTTAAAATGATCACGGGTTATGGTCATTGGCTTGATCATACTTTCGTTTGCACCATAGCCACCATATGCATCTCAAATTTGATATATGAACATTTCTATTAGAATTTTCGAAATTAAAAAAAAATATGGCCAACAAACAACCCATTCCTAGTAGGTATGACAGATTTTTTTTCCATCAAGGCAAAAAATTACATAACACTTTGGATCTAGCATAAATGTACATGTGTACAAAAAGAATGCAAACATTGGAAACATGTTAACTTATAATATTAGATTATTAAGTAATTATAAATTTAGTTTATAACATATTTTTACTCACATGCATATCCCACACTATGTATATCCTACTCACATTCATGCACAAAAGAAGCACTATCTTCTCGTAAATTAAATTCCCATGATATATTTAAGTCTAATAAAATGTAAACCAAAGAATTGATTGTAATCAATTATCAATGTTATTTTATTCAAGATACCACAAACAATCCATGTTTCTATATTTAATTCAACAATCAACAATGATTTGAACACACTCAAATGAATACATACAAAGATGTTGCATTTAAAATACTTCAATGAATATATTACAAAGAACACTACTATTGACGTTTTATCTAGTATAAAAATCATAGACTGGATACACACGTAAATAAGAAACACATCTCTTTGTCATAAAAATTTTATTTTAATTATATGCAATGCATGCCAAATTATATTTTACTTCATTTTGATATTATAACAATCTTTTGAGGTATCAAAACCCGGATTATGTACACTCATATTTAATGTCTAAATTTGTTGGCCCCAACCGTTAAACCAATTCTTGTCATGGGTGGACATTTGCGCTCACCGCTTTCACTCCAATTTCTAGCAGTCTAGTCGTACAAAATATTTATCCTTGTTCTCAACCAACTTCTACATCCTATGAGCTTCTCCATATGGTGATGCTGTCAACACCACAGAACAAACCTAGAAAAGCCTTCATAACATTGGAAGGTGAGAGAGAGTATGCCTACAATAGATTAGTAAGAAATAACCTATTGTTTTACTTCAAACAAAAACAACAAAGTTGTCGAAATATTTTGGATTCTTTTTCTAAAAAATTTACAAAGTAGAAACCTGCTTTGATGTCATTTAGACAAAGAATCAACCCACATCTTTGGCAACACTGCAAAAAACTAAGAAGACCATTCAATAAGAAGTGGGTTCCGACTCATACTGATGCAAGTTAGGCATACATCAAATTATATATCTTCCCATGCTGAGTGCCCATAACAATAAGGGCCATTAGCACATACTTTCATCCAAGTAGAGAGATGAAAAAAGTGAATAAATCTGGAAGTGAAAATAAATCATACCATTGAATTCCAACCAAAGGAGCACGTAATATACATATGGGCGATAGATTGGTTATCTTGAAGCTTGAAAAATACAATGGAGCCCTCATAACATAATTATCGTTGGGAGTCATTTATGTTGGTCATTTCTGATCAAGTCCTGACAAAAAATAGTGAAAGGATTTGCAATGCGATTTACATGCTAATGAAAAGAGGAGATGTGTTTATACTTCAGATATATATATATATCGACAATTGGGAAAGAAATTTAACATTATTGTAAACATATTTTCCTCTATTCCACCAAATATTTTTTGTCTTGAAACAAAAGAAACCTAGTAGACATGAAATTAGAATATTGGAAACACTGGTAATACATGAACACATTGTCAAGACTCAACTTACATAGGCTAGAATGGCTGGATTGAGAGCCTTGTGTTGTTCGAGCAACATATAATTCCTCCTTTCATTACGCGTTGGTAGAGAACCTTGAGCTATGGTGTGTGGCTTCTCTTAATCTAGAAACTGACTTGATAAATCTACATTGACCCACATCCCTTATTTTCAGCATAAATAAGATGGTCGCCCATTGTATAGTGTGGCCTGACAGGAAAGTGGGTTTAGTTGAGAGAGTGGTTCGAGAGAATTAAGGATTGATTAAAACAGAGTTGCAGTTAATGGTTTATAGTTTCTTTAGAAAATAATAGTAATGCATTGACATATATAGGAAGAATACATATACGAAGAAAATGGGATGGTTGGATTGGGGTTTGAATATGAAAAGTCGTAAACGAAGAGAATGGAGGACATTGATTGGATTTTTAGTTTCGAAATTAAGTAATTGATAGTCAACTCAATAGAGTGAATAGTTCGTTGGACTCTACGATAAATGTAATGGAGTTGTTAAAAAAGAATAGAGAAACTAATGGGATAACTGGTTGGGTTCAGAGTGAGAAGATGAGAATAGAAAATGAAGAGAAGAGAGAGGCAGTTTGTCAAGGACTGAATTTTATATTGTAACAAACCGCAGAGAAAAAGACGCATAAAACAATTTAATTTTCGTCGTTTCACTCTATAATTGACTGATTGGAAAATGATAAAAAAAAAGTAGTGAGACAGTTCAACATTCATTTGCATAAGGAGTGGAAGAGAGTTGTAAGATATCTATTATTGATCAAATAAGAAAAAGATGTGTAACAACCTTACAAGGAAAGAGAGGTAGTTGTCGATTGAATAATAAAAACTGATTTTGATCCATCCACGTCGTTTAGATAAGAATAGGTGACTTTTCATCAATTACATGGATATAAGTGGGTAAACATAATAAATGAGAGAGAGAAACAGAAATGAAGAAGACCAAAGATTATGAAAAGAGAAAGGTTCAAAAGATTGTTGGAACTTGAAATTGTTGTACTGTCCTTCCATTATTTAGAAGTTTAAGAGGCGTTTTTATGAGCCATAGAAATATTCTTCATTAGTCCAGAAGCGATAATGTTGTGAAGACATAGTTTACAGTTTTGGAATGACTGGAACTGAAAAGACTTTTAGTCGTTGAAGGATCAGTTTTATTAAAGGAAATGACGTGGAGAAGTTGGGGTGGTGAGAGAAAACTACTAAAAAGAACAAAACCATTGAATTGGAAGAGATAAAATTTCTATTTTTCTCAATCGTTTTCCATAACAGTGCGTGCAGATCAATTGTAAAAAGATAAAATGATAACTTATTGTGAGAAGAGAACTGTAAGAGAAGAGGGAAGATGAACGACTGTGAGTGGGGATTTTAATAGGAAAAACGGAAACCAAAGAGTCAGTATCAATTTTTGTGGTTTGAATTTAGAAAAGATAATGTAAAAGGTGAGAGCGGATGTCTGGATATTAATGAGGAAAATATGCATATAAAGAAAGTGGTTGTACGTTGGGTTTCTAGTGAATCGCTGAGAGAAAAAAAGAAAATAAAAAATTAAAAAAATAACCAAAAAATTTTGAGAAAAAAGTGTGAATGGGAGCATAATGTTGGTCGAGGGAATTAAAAACAACATGTTCTTGTAATTAGTTATAAAATCTTCTTTTATAATAACATAGATGTATAAAGACCCCAACGGTGGTTTTACAAGTTCTAAAACAACATGTACTATTTGTAACAAACCGCAGAGAAAAACACGCATAAAATAATTTAATTTTCTTCGTTTCACTCTATAATTGACTAATTGGAAAATGATAAAAGAAAGTAGTGAGGTAGTTCAACATTCATTTGCATAAGGAGTGGAAGAGAGTTGTAAGATATCTATTATTGATCAAATAAGAAAAAGATGTGTAACAACCTCACAAGGAAAGAGAGGTAGTTGTCGATTGAATAATAAAAACTGATTTTGATCCATCCACGTCGTCTAGATAAGGATAGGTGACTTTTCATCAATTACATGGATATAAGTGGGTAAACATAATAAATGAGAGAGAGAAATAGAAATAAAGAAGACCAAGGATTATGAGAAGAGAAAGGTTCAAAAGATTGTTGGAACTTGAAATTGTTGTACTGTCCTTCCATTATTTAGAAGTTTAAGAGGCGTTTTTATGAGCCATAGAAATTGAACACATATTCTTCATTAGTCCAGAAGCGCGATAATGTTGTGAAGACATAGTTTACAGTTTTAGAATGACTGGAACTGAAAAGACTTTTAGTCATTGAAGGATCAGTTTTATTAAAGGAAATGACGTGGAGAAGTTGGGGTGGTGAGAGAAAACTACTAAAAAGAACAAAACCATTGAATTGGAAGAGAAAAAATTTCTATTTTCTCAATCATTTTCCATTGCAGTGCGTGCAGATCAATTGTAAAAAGATAAAATGATAACTTATTGTGAGAAGAGCACTGTAAGAGAAGAGGGAAGATGAACGACTGTGAGTGGGGATTTTAATAGGAAAAACGGAAACCAAAGAGTCAGTATCAGTTTTGTGGTTTGAATTTAGGAAAGATAATGTAAAAGGTGAGAGTGGCTGACTGGATATTAATGAGGAAAACATGCATATAAAGAAAGTGGTTGTACGTTGGGTTTCAAGTGAATCGCTGAGAGAACAAAAGATAATAAAAAAATAAAAAAAATAATTTTTTTGAGAAAAATGTGTGAATGGGAGCATAATGTTGGTCGAGGGAATTAAAACATGTTCTTGTAATTAGTTATAAAATCTTCTTTTATAATAACATAGATGTATAAAGACCCCAACGATGGTTTTACAGGTTCTAAAACAGCATGTACTATTTTTTACAGTAGCATAGATGTATGAAATTTTTTAAAAAGAAGTCATTGTTTGATGGACTTATCACTCTCCTTGTTTCCAGTGCCAGCACCATGGTGATTGTGGATGTCTTGGACGCACACCTGTGGGTTGCTTTCTCATGTGCCGTGCGAGCTATATGCGCCTCCTCCTAGGGCTTTCATAGCTCCACCAGAACCACTGCCGCCCTTCGTGGCACCTCCGCCACTCCAGCCATCCTCAGACCTGCATGCACCAGCCACCAGCACCGCTACTGCCCTTGGCCCACTATGCCACCGCCACCCTTGGTGCCATCACCTCCTCCTCCTATGCCACTGGTTCCACCTGCCCTGCTGCCGTCGTAACCCCCTCTGCCCTTTCCCATGATAACCTTTAACGATCTTTAAATTGTCATCTGAATACATATCTGTTCAATAGTTTCCTGCCTCCCAGCCACTTCTCCTGCTTGCAGAAAATACTCAACCAATCAAATATGTACACAAATTTGACGTGTCAAATGAAGAACTCATGGATAACAAATAAATTATGTGACAATTAATCAATAAAACTTATGGCCACAACCATGTAAAGAACTTTTCATGTGCATTTGGATACGTACGGTGGACTTCTTGTTCTTCTCTTTGGTGCTCCATGGAACCACCGAGGTTCAGATGTCTGCACCATGCACCACTGGGTAGCAGACATGGTGGGTTCAAGCATACTCCTCGGGTCCCTCTGTAGGGGTGTAAACGGTGCGGGTACGGTGCGGGTCTGGCCATACCCATATCCATACCCATCTAATTTAGCGGGTCCGGTTCCGGTTCTAGACCCGCATAATACAAAACCTGGACCCGCACTATACCCGTACCCGCAATTATAGCGGGTATGCGGTGCGGGTATGCGGGTAAGCGGTTCTATAAAACATCATATTATTTATGTAAGATAAATGACTATGTTCTATATATTTTAAGACAACTAGATATTGTTATTATATAGAATGTTAACATGCAATAGTTATATTAGACAATGCTATATTTTATACATTAACATTAATTGAGTTAATTGTTTACATATTTGTAGTCAGCGTCATAACGTTTAACTTATGTAGAAAGTAATGTAAATTAGTAGACATTTTGATTTTTAAGTTTACATATAATTTTCATTATTGAAACTAGAATAGTTAATTCTTTATGATATGACTAGTCTCAACCTTATTGTGGTTAGAGTAGGATATAATCTCAAGAATTATATTAATTAAACTAGTAAAGTATTATATATATAACATGTTATTTAAGTAGTTACTTATGTATAGCGGGTACACGGGTCTAGCGGGTCTGGGTCCAAGCAAACCCATTATTAGACCCGCTTATATGCAGGTCCAAGGGTATACGGGTCCAAGGGTATGCGGGTATAAAAAATTAGACCTGTGACGGGTTTTTTAAGGGTCCGAATTTGCGGGTCCGCGGGTCTACCCGTACCCATTTACAGCCCTATCCCTCTGGCACGGTAAAAATATGGGTAGCATGTGGCGTGGGGATGGTGGGGGTGATGGTTGTAGAAGTGGGACAGGGTGTAGTTGCCGAGGTGGTTGTGATGTTGTAGTCAAGATTATGAAGAGCGTGTTTAGAATGTGTACGTGGGCAACTAAGTGGGGACACTTTGAACGTGGTGTTGTGTGATAATTCAATTTTTTTTAAGTGAAGATAATGCAGAGATTATAACTATTATGTTTCTGTTGTAACAAACTGATTGGTTCAATTTTAGTTGACGCCTAGTTGACCATGTCTTCCGCCTTTGGTGATAAGAGAGGGAGTGGGTGTAGTATGACCATGTCTCCACGTCGTTGGGTAAGGGGAAGTTTTAACGGAGTGGCAGACTGGAGCAAATATACACGTAGTGAAACGAATTTCAAACTAAATCATTTTTTTGAAGTAAAAAAAGCTGAAAAAATGTGAGAGCAGCTTGAGTGAAGGAGAGTGCAAGCTTTTTCCACGTTGGCAAAACTGTGGTATGTGATTGGTCAATATGACTTTAGGCAGGTGTATTTGAACTGCCTGCAAAACTCGCTCTTTATATATATATATATATATATATATATATATATATATATATATATATATATATATATATATATATATATATATATATATATATATATATATATATATATATATATATATATATATATATATATATATATATATATATATATATATATATATATATATGGGCCCATCTTTATTGCCCGCGCGGGTAGCTACCCGCCCACCATTTCGGTTACTTTTTTTCAAGTTGGTTACTTTTGACATGTAGAGGGTTACTTTACCTTACAAACTGCTAAGTTTCGTGCATAGATAGTTACGTTTGCAACAACAGATTTTAAAACACGGATACATATATATCTGCTGTGTATTTTGTATGGGGTTACTTTTTTAGTCGCATAGTTACTTTTTGATCAATATAGTTACTTTTTTTATAGCAGGGTTACTTTTCTGGCCAGAATAGTTACTTTTTTGGCTGCAGGGTAGCAAAATTTAGGCTACCCGCGCGGGCAATGAATGAACGCCCTATATATATATATATATATATATATATATATATATATATATATATATATATATATATATATTATATATATATATATATATATATATGTGTGTGTGTGTATATATATATATATGTATATATACATATGTATGTATGTATGTATATGTATGGGATAAGAGAGAAAGATTTCTCCCCCCTCTCCCATAACCCGTGGCGGAGGCCGGACGCCCGGGAGGGTGATAAATCAAGAGATGCTTCTCCGTGTGGTTTCGAACCCGGGTCCCTTCATTGGGGACCAGCGGAATTTGCCAACCGGGCTATTCCCTTGTCGGCCATATGTATGTCTATGTATGTATGTATGTATGTAAGTATATGTATATATATATGTATATATATGGCTGTTTATTCAATGCCCGCCGGGTAACTTACTATGCTACCCGTCACAGGAGACGCGGTGGCACAAAACGTAAATACCCCCACATCGGCCGCTCCTCTGTCTTCCTCCTCCATCCCTTTCGCCAGCATCGGGTTTCGCTACTTATCTTGCCTTCCCCTACTCTACTTCACCTTTCCCGCCCCTGGCTACAGTCCATACCGGGACAGCAGACCACCACGGCGACAACCATCTTCTGTCTAGCTAGTTCCGTACCTACAGATAGAGATGGCGTCGACAAGTACCCACACTTCGAATTCGCAGCTGCCTCTTCCATTTCTCTTCCCCTGCTTCTTCTTCACCTTCCTCGTACTCATCGCCGCCACCAACGCCACCGATGACTCTACGGCATCCGTCCTCCAGGAAATCAAGTCCTCCTTCACCACCGACCCGCTCGGCGTCCTCGCCTCCTGGTCACCCGACCTCAACCCAGACCACTGCAACTGGACCGGCGTCACATGCGGCGAGTCCTCAACAACTGCGCCGCCCGACGCCGTCACGACACTCAACCTCTCATCCTCCTCACTGACAGGCACCATCTCTCCTTCCATCGCCTGTCTGCCTTACCTCTCCATTCTCGACCTCTCCGCCAACGACCTATCCGGCCCCATTCCGGTGGAACTCTCCCAACTCAACGCCATGCTCACATCCCTCCTACTCTACTCCAACTCACTCTCCGGCCCCATCCCTCCCGAGTTCGGCTTGCTATCACAGCTCCGTGTCATGCGGATCGGCCAGAACGAGGGCATCTCCGGACCCGTCCCGTCGGAACTTGGAGCACTCGGTGAGCTCACCATGCTCGGCCTCGCGTCATGCAACCTCTCCGGAACTTTGCCCCGGGAGCTCGGCGGGCTGACGCAGCTGTCGGTACTCAATGTACAGGATAACTGGTTGGAAGGTCCCATCCCACCAGACATCGCCAACTGCTCCCAACTCACGGTGCTAGCATTGGGTAGCAACGCCATCGACGGCCCCATCCCGCCGGAGCTCGGGAGGCTGGTTTACTTGGAGACGCTCAACCTCGGCAATAACTCCCTGGAGGGCGCCATCCCGACAGAGCTGGGAGACATCGGCAACCAGCTCGTGTACCTCAACCTCATGAACAATCGGCTCACCGGACACATCCCGGCCACGCTCGGACGGCTTGCTGGGCTTGTGACGCTCGATTTGTCAGGCAACATTCTACAAGGGGAGATTCCAGCAGCACTGGGTCAATTGGGTGACCTCCAGTTCCTTGTACTCAAAAGGAACAACCTTTCCGGGGATATTCCTGCCGAGCTCTTTGCCAACGCTACCAGCCTGTAGCACCTTTTCCTCTCCATGACTATTCACCGTCGGCACCGCCTGGAACCACCACCACTGCGCCGACAACTCCAGGTGGAGGCGGACGAGGGAAGCGGAACCCTCGTGACTTACCAGGGGCCTTCCTGGTGTTCCATTCGCCCATCTTCCTGATCATCTTCTCTCATGTCTAACTTCGGAAATCTTGCTTCGCTATGATACAAATCCGGCGGAAATCTCCGCCTTCCTACAAACATCTAGGCGGTCCAGCAGCCCAATGAAGTCATGTCTGTTCTTCTGAACCCAACTGACTCCCTACGCTTTGGAGTCCTCCCCGGTGAATACTCTTTTCCTCATCTGCGCTGGCGGACCTCTGCTCGCCTCTCTCAACGCTGCTGCCACCTCCTCTTCATCATCGTCTTCCTCAACCCCTCTGACTGGTTCATCCCCTGGGGCACACTGGCTCTGGACTCATCTTCAGACAGCCGAAGAGGTGATGGTGTCTGTACCAACACCTAAGAGGAAGGTGGCGGAATCCACGATGCTGCTGCTAAAAAGAAGAGCAATACGTGGTGGTGGTGGTCCCCGACGAGAGCTATCTGGCAGATGACAACGACACTTTCCCGTTGCCCATGCGCCTGGGCAGAAACTCTCCCTCCCTCCCCAGGACAGTTTGCAACTGGTCGCCTACCAACAACGGTGGCGCGTCGGAGGATGCCTCTTCCCGGTGTTGTCTGCAAAGGCCACCGGGATCGTATAGGGGAAGGCAACATCGAGGAGTGCGATGAGTAGAGGCTAGGCTAACACCAACATGGATGTCTGCATAACCAAGCGGAAGAATATCATCTTCATCGCCCTCCATTCCAGAGGATATGGATCGATCACTTGTGGTCCGATCCGCATGTGCTCATCGGCAACCAAGCACCTTTGTCATGTGCTGTGGCTGGAACCCTGCTTGTAATCTGGCCTCTGCTCATAGAGCAATTATTCAACAATAAATTCTTTGTGATTATGTTGTGTGTGGCCTTTGCCGTCAGGCTGAAGCCGCCACTCAAATCTGGTTTCAGCAGGGACGTGATATATCAAAAGAAAGATGCAATTGAGAAGGCCGCAAGAGAGGTTATCAAGCCAAGGGAGGAGGCTGAAGGCCGCAGGAGAAGGGGTTCCAAAAAGCAGAGACAGAATCCAAGAAAAAGAGGACTACCAGATTTTCATAGTTGGCGTGGCCGCTGTTGGCAGTGGTGATCGATTTGAATGCATAACTTTTTTTTTAAATGGATGACGGAATACATAGATCGTATCGAGGAATGATGGGAACGAGTGACCAAAGGAGTGGCCAACTAATAGAGTAATTTCACATTCGAGAAGTATAGAACCCGGAATGAGTAAATGAATGATGGCCATTTAGGTAGGATAAATTTAATTGTAAATAACTGTCATTACATATAGTATAGATGGTAGTTAAGGTATCTATCGCAAACAGCTTTGGCTAGGGAACAAAAACTTTACAACTAACTTTAAATACATCAATTGATGATCTTCCAATGTTCACTAAATGTAATCAGAATATTAAATGTAACTACATGGCTCTCAGTTACTCCTTAGTGCTGTCACAGATACTCTCAGTGTTCTCGCAGTTACTCTCAGTGTTATCATAGTTACTCTCAGTGCGTATCAGAGTTACTCTTAGTGTTCTCTCAGTTACTCCTTAGTGTTGTCACATATACTCTCAGTGTTCTCGCAGTTACTCTCAGTGTTATCATAGTTACTCTCAGTGCGTATCAGAGTTACTCTTAGTGTTCTCTCAGTTACTCCTTAGTGCTGTCACAGATACTCTCAGTGTTCTCGCAGTTACTCTCAGTGTTATCATAGTTACTCTCAGTGCGTATCAGAGTTACTCTTAGTGTTCTCTCAATTACTCCTTAGTGCTATCATAGATACTCTCAGTGTTCTCGCAGTTACTCTCAGTGTTATCATAGTTACTCTCAGTGCGTATCAGAGTTACTCTTAGTGTTCTCTCAGTTACTCCTTAGTGTTGTCACAGATACTCTCAGTGTTCTCGCAGTTACTCTCAGTGGTATCATAGTTACTCTTAGTGCGTATCAGATTTACTCTTAGTGTTCTCTCAGTTACTCCTTAGTGCTGTCACAGATACTCTCAGTGTTCTCACAGTTACTCTCAGTGTTATCATAGTTACTCTCAGTGTTATCAGAGTTACTCTTAGTGTTCTCTCGGTGCTATCAGAGTTACTCTTAGTGTTCTCTCGGTGCTATCAGAGTTACTCTTAGTGTTCTCTCAGTGTTACTCTTAGTGTTCTCTCGGTGCTATCAGAGTTACTCTTAGTGTTCTCTCGGTGCTACCAGTTACTCTCGGTGCTATCAGAGTTACTCTTAGTGTTCTCTCAGTGCTATCAGAGTTACTCTTAGTGTTCTCTCAGTTACTCCTTAGTGTTCTATCAGTTACTCTCAGTGCTATCAGAGTTACTCTCAGTGCTATTTGAGTTACTCTCAGTGTTCTACCAGTTACTCTCGGTGCTATCAGAGTTACTCTCAGTGCTATCTGAGTTACTCTTAGTGTTCTCTCAGTTACTCTTAGTGTTCTATCAATTACTCTCAGTGCTATCAGAGTTACTCTCAGTGCTATTTGAGTTACTCTCAGTGTTCTACTAGTTACTCTCGGTGCTATCAGAGTTACTCTTAGTGTTCTCTCGGTGCTATCAGAGTTACTCTTAGTGTTCTCTCAGTTACTCCTTAGTGTTCTATCAGTTACTCTCAGTGCTATCAGAGTTACTCTCAGTGCTATTTGAGTTACTCTCAGTGTTCTACCAGTTACTCTCGGTGCTATCAGAGTTACTCTCAGTGCTATTTGAGTTACTCTTAGTGTTCTCTCAGTTACTCTTAGTGCTAATTGAAAGTATATATACAATATTTTTATACTACAGATAGATACCAAATCTATTTGACAGTACATGCACATCCCAATTATTATGGTTAACGATGGGCTTCATGGCTAGAAAATGACATGCCATCCATTTTATTCGGGTTATAGAAAACAACACAATATTAAAGTCTTGATGTTGTTGGTTTAATCAGAGGTTTGCACCCGTGTGGATGACAAGACCAAGGGGTAATTCATCCTCCCGCCTCTCACCGATACACTCCTATGCCATATAGTTACTTTTCGTACCATATAGTTACTTTTTGTGTCCTAATATTACTTTCAAAGTCAGATAGTTACTTTTTGTTTCTCGGTGTTACTTTTAGTATTGAATAGTTACTTTTATTACCATATAGTTACTTTTTGTTCCGATTATTACTTTTAGTTCAGATAGTTACTTTTTATGTCATGATGTTACTTTAATATCAGATAGTTACTTCCCATACCATAAAGTTACTTTTTATTGTCCTAGTGTTACTTTTGGTGTCATACAATTACTTTTTGTGTCATGAAGTTACTTTTAGTGTCAGATGGTTACTTTTTGTACCATATAATTACGTTTTGTGTCTTGGTGTTATTTTTAGTGTCGGATACTTGCCTTTTATACAATATAATTACTTTTTATGTCCTGGGGTTACTTTTGATTTCGGATGGGTACTTTTGTACCCTACAACATTGCATATGCATCAATCCAATTTGGCTAGAAAATGACATGCCATCTATTTTATTCGGCTTATAGAAAACAACACAATATTTTTATACTACGGATACATACCAAATCTATTTGACAGTACATGCACATCCCAATTATTATCGTTAACGATGGGCTTCATGGCTAGAAAATGGCATGCCATCCATTTTATTCGGGTTATAGAAAACTACACAATATTTTTATACTATGGATACATACCAAATGTATTTGACAGTGCATGCACATCCCAATTATTATCGTTAACGGTGGACTTCAATATAGAAAGCACACCTTTCTAACCATACTTACTCAAAAAATAAAAGTCTATAGCACATTGTTTCTCGAGACAATCAGCTTTACTCGTTATCTTTGTTCTACATGGCCCATCGTCTACCGAATTGGAACCTGGACCACACATCTTTGTACTCTTCTACTAATATCTCCACCTTAAATACTCCAGGAAAGACTTTCATTCTCTCGCAGATGAGAACAGCGATACAATGAATTATGAGGTGCTTATTTTGTTTATGTGGATCCAATGAATCGTATGTACAGTACAACTTTCATATATATGCACACAACACTCATATATATACACACAACTCTCTGTTTCATGACCACAATAGAATTCACATCTAGTAGGATTTTGAAATCAGTCATTCATAAGTTACATGATCATACATATGATTCCAGGTTTAGAGTAGGCTACAATTACTGAACGTAATTGTCGATCTGGATCTTGTTACCAGAACAACCCTGAAGCAGACCATGATCCACCAGCAAAGGTGAATGCCTACGATACTCCTCCGGCTGCTCCTAGTCTGCAACGTCGTCAACTCCATCATCGCCTACTTGCTGCCCAAAAAGCTCAGATCTTTCCTCACATCCTACTACCCGTGCCCCTCCTCGGCAACCGCCGCCGGAGGACAACAACAGCCTTTACCAACCGCGACGGTCTCCAGTTGTGGTCTGACCCAGACACTCAGTTTGCCCGCCGCCGCCGACGCGTCCGACCTCGACCGCGTGTTCCGGATGTTCGACCGCAACGGCGACGGCAAGATCACCTGCGTGGAGCTCACCGACTCGCCGGAGGACCTCGGGATCTTCATCTCGGAGCGGGACCTCAAGGCCGTCATCGACCGCGTGGACGCCGACGGCGACGGATGCGTCGACGCCAGGGAGTTCAGGGAGCTGTACGAGGAGATCATGGGCGAGAAGTGCGGCGAGGGGGAGAGAGAGGATGAGGAGGAGATGCGCGACGTGTTCCACGTATTCGACGGGAACGGCGACGGTTACATAACCATCGAGGAGCTGCAGTCGGTGCTCGAGTCGCTAGGGATCCTGCAGGGGAAGTCCGCCGCCGACTGCCGGACCATGATCCGGAACGTCGACGTCGACGGAGACGGCAGGGTCGACTACGACGAGTTCAAGAAGATGATGCGACGAGGCGGCGTGTGCGCTGTCGCAAGCTAATAAACTCCGTCCGTTGACTTCGCCGCTGGTGGCGTGGACACATGTGCCTGGATGCCGACGAACGCGTACTTGGCCGGTCGCCGACGCTATGTTCCTTGATTTGTTTAACTGCTTGTATTAATTACAAAGGATGCCACCGTGTTTTCTTTCACGGGTAGCAAACTTTAAGTACCCGTCGGGCAACTAAAACAATCTCTCTCTCTCTCTCTCTCTCTATATATATATATATATATATATATATAGAGAGAGAGAGAGAGAGAGTCAGGCTAGAATACACTCGAGTGTATCCGGAGAGGAATACACTCAAGTAGTTTTTCATGATGCAATATTTTTTAAAAAATCTAATCTGTTGATCTTCTTAAACATCTCGTGAACAACTCATACGCAAAATTTGAGCACATTTGGATATGTATAGCTTATGTTATGAAGACCACAAAAATTATGCATTTCAAATTAGTTTCGTGCGTCGGTTTTGTTGCCCTTGGATGAGTGACTTACACTCATCCAAATGGGCTCAAAATTGGTATGTAGCCTAGTTATAGTATGACGGTGAAGATCAACGGTTTACATTTTGTAAAAAATAGTCTTGATATGCAAACACACTTGAGTGTATTCGTGCGATCCGTACACTCGAGTGTATTCTAGCCTGACTCTCTCTCTCTCTCTCTCTATATATATATATATATATGTATACAGGAGGAAAATACAAATTTTAGATAAACAACACATTGCAATGCCAATTAGAAAAGCAATATATATATATATATATATATATATATATATATATATATATATATATACTAGTAAACACACACGTGCACATGCACGTGTCATGTAAGAGATATTTAATTTATGTTAGATATAATTTATCATAAGCATAATATCACTATGCAATTAGATTAAATGTTAACTACCATGTATAATAATTTTTATAGAGTGAATTTCTTACAATAGAAATTCCTTCATATTTTCCCTTTTTTCTTGTACTATGTAGGTATATATTTGTTATTAACCATATTATAGTATTTTCTCAATTCAAATCTATAATTGGTATTTAATCTATATCAAGATCGAAGGAAAATGGGAAACATGTTGTCCTTGAGTTTATTAAAGATAGAAAAACTATTACTCTAAAATACTACATCCACTGACATGGGTGTAGAATTACATAACTTATTATATTTATTTCATGAAATTTGCTAACCATATAAATAAAGATATGTATATAATTGTAAACTTGTTGAAGTGATTTAAAGCAATTTAAAATAAAAGCAATTTAAAATACTACTAAATGATCAATAAGAATCATGTGATCCTTAATCATTGGATCATCAACTAATCATCATATGTGCAAAAGATAGTAAAATTATTATATGCATAAAAAAATTATCTAGATATATGAACTAAAAAAAGAGAAAGAAAGACAGAGAATAGAGATTTATTCCGTTGCATTAATGATAAGCATTAAATCCCCATATAGATATGCAATACTTTCATTACTGTAAATTACCTTGCGTGTTGTGTTGCAATCAATGTAAACCCCTGCGATTGAAGTTTACATCTTGACCACGTTTCTAATTTTACTATAGAGTGTAGGAGACAACTTAGATGCCAATTGATTTCCACATTGCGCTTCTAATTTTAGTAGAGGAATGAGAAAATTGATTTTCATTAACTGCAATGTTGCAAACCGGTCATTAGTTTGTAGTGTCTTACGTCTAGGAATGGAAACTCCTCCTCCCTGTTGACTGAAGTCCACCTTTATAACAAGGTCTAATTTCATAGCAGATGAGTGATGAGATAAGAAAATAAGTATCAAAAAGATTAATGAGGACATAGAAAATAGGAGAAGGAACATGGAAAAAGAAGGCAAAGTCGAGAGGGAAAGAATGGGAAGAGGAAGTGAAAGTGAAGAGAACCGAAAGAGCAAGCGGAGAGACAGAGATAGGAAATAAGAGAGTAACATATATGAAGAACAAAAACACAATAGAGAGAAGGATAGAAAATGGATGGCAGTTAGTTGGCTGAGATGGGAGTGAAAGTGAAGAGAACCAGAAGAGCAAGCAGAGAAGCAGAGAGAGGAAATAAGAGAGTAACATATACCAAGAACAAGGACACAATAGAGAGAAGGATAGAAAATGGATGGCAGTTAGTTGGCTGAGATGGGGATGGTTTTCATTTGACTGAGTTATTATGACAAAGAGACGTGGATATATGGAGAGTGTGGAATATTTATTTTGCATTATAAATGTTAATAGTGTATGTTAGTTAATACAAGGAGGGAATTGAGTGAGTGGGGTAGAGAGACATGGGTATGGAGAGATTAGGTATTTATTTTGTGTTTTAAATTTTAATAGTGCACGTCAGTTAATTTAGGGAGGGAATTAAGTGAGTGGGGTAGTGGCAAAAACAATCCGAGTGGAAAGAGGAATAGTGTGGGGAGAGAAATTAAGGGCTGTTGTTTGAGATGAAGCATTACTTTTCCATTGACTGAGTTATTATGACAAACAGTAAAGACTATCTATCGAGGGCAATAGAGAGACGTTATCATGGAGAGAGTGGGGGTAATTATATGGCCTTTAATAAGCCACGTCAGATACCAAAGAAGGCATTGAGTGAGTGGGATAATGGTGTTTCAATGGAAGATGGTCGCTTGAATTTTAAAATGGAAGGGCTTGCTCTAAAAAAGGAGGCGGGGATGAGATTTGCGCGTGAAGTTGGGAAGGTTGTTTTGAAAAAAGAAAATTCAAGATTAAAAAAAGTAGTGGGATCCTTAAGGAAAGAAGATAGAGAATTGAGGAGAATACACTATTTAAAAAATGGTATGATTTGATTAAATATAAATAGTGACATTTTTGTAATTAACAAAAAGTGTTCACTCCTTTCATAGTAGTAGAGAATAGCAATCACTCCTTTCATAGTAGTAGAGAATAGCAATATAAATATATGAATAAAGTTGTACTACCCATTTCTTGTTAGAACATAAGATTTTTACCTAGCATTGAAAAAGACAATTGCATCCATAAATTTGAAATCCTCCTAAAATCTTCAACTCTATTCTTAGGAAAATTATGTTCATGTCATTTTTGCAACATTATAACAAGAACATAAACGGTTGTATATTGACAAAAGAAATCAGGGATAAAAAATCTCCTAGATGCAGTGATGTAACAAAATAATAATGGATTGAATATACCTAAATAGGAGAAACATACCTATTTGTGGTCTTATATAAGGTGGAAAACTACATGATCCATGACCCATATAATAATATATTATATTGAGAATAGTAATTCACTCCACTACACAATAATTCTACTATTCTTGGAATCTCCATCATACTTTTAAAGAGTTTTTTATATTCTGATTATTGAACGCCCCCTCCACATGATTAATTTTCTCCTAGTCTAGATAATAAAAGTATATCAATTTATCACTCTAATTTTACCTCTTACCAAATGGATATAAAAGAAGAGATATAATTGCCATAATATAAAATAAGGAGACAAGTTTTCCTTATTAATGATATAAAAAAAGTTAATAAAAGAACGAAAAGGATGTCAGGAGAGAGGCGCATAGACAAGAATAAGTATTATGTTATAATATTCTAGCTCTCTCCTATAGGAATGGTTGTGGATTCACCATCTTCGTCTTGGTTAATTCTTTATTATATAGGTATATAATAAAAATTAGTTTATATCTTTCTCTCCCATCACATTTTCAAAATATAATATACGGAGGAAATATTATACCTAAATTGAAATAGAATAACATCTTTTTTGGATTGAAAGTGGATTTTTTAAAGTGTGCATTTTTGAAAGAAAATTATTTCCAATCAAAAGGCGTGGAGTTTGAATATAAATTGTGAAAAATTAAAATGTATGAACTCTTTGAAACTATTATGTAAGGTAAGAAATAAAACAAAGGATATATGCACAGTCAGACTATATTTTTAAGATACATTAACCATGTGCTTGAGTATGAGATACAATAAACATTGTGTAAATAAAAAAATACAATATGAGAATTAATTGATTTGACTATGGTCTAAAATAAGGAATATATTAGTATTACTTTAAGTATTTTATTATGTAAAAATTAATTAAGTTCAAAATAATTATTTAGTTTAGAACTTAATTATGACTTAACTTACTAAGCAAGACATAAGGTGAGCTCTTACCACATGAATAATTCCTCCTCAATTTATATAAAATTGAATTAATATTTTCTTATTCACATTCATAAGAAAGCGTAGTATCCAATTAGTTTTTTAAACAAAACATAATATTGCCATCCAATTTGTTCAACAAAAAATGGTAGTCTAATATAGTTGAGTATTGTACCACCAACTTCTTCCTATATCGTAGTATCTTTTCCTAAGATTGAAAAAGGCAATTCCAGCAACCATAGAGTTGTAAGCGTCTCATTCTATATTTTTTTTTCTTAAAACATATGTTAATGTCATTTAATGAAGAGTTGTTACATAGTATAAAAATTGAATACGGGAAAATGTGTATTAAGAAACTCATAGATGTAGTTACCAAATATTAATGATTTAGTGTATCTAAATCGTTGATACAAAATATTAATGAGTTAGTGTATCTTAATCGTAGAATGAGCATACTTTTTGAGTTCCACTGCTATGGAAAGTTCCTCATCCTCGGTCCATATATAAACAATTCCAGTCCTACCTATATAGTGGTCAATCCATATGCATGGTTAATCAGGAAAGAAATTGAAAAAAGGAAAATAGGTAAAAGTAGCCACTGACTTTGTATTACTGAAATATAACATACCTTGTCATCTTCCAGGTGAGATACATCATGATGCTGATCATGATGTTGATGTGACATATGCAGTTAGAAAATAAAATACGTGTCAAAATTGATGTAAGATATGCAATTAGAAAAATAAAATATATGTCGATGTTGATGTAAGATATGCAGTCAGAAAAATAAAATGTATGCCAACCATGATGGAAACGTATGGAAACATTTACCATATGTAGATCAGAAAAAAATATACGGTGTGGTGGTTTAAAGAGGTTCTTAAATAGCAAGGATGGGTTTCTGTCAATGCTGCATTGAGTCGATCCACAATTTAGAAGAAAAAAATAACAATGAAATAAATATCATAGGGAAGAGGGAGAGGAAGAGGAAAGCATTGCATGAAGTAGAGCTTCATGGTGGTTGAATACTTAATGATATAGTCAGTATTACATAAAAATTATAAAATAGCTGCTACGGTCTATCCTAAACGCTAATTGTTGATATTTAAAAAAAGCTAAAACAATTTCACATAAACCGAAAGTTCATATAATCCTCTCTTTTTTTAGGAAGGAGGGCTAATGTACAACCAAGGCAGCAATACGAGCATGGAAATCAATCCGGACCAGAAGAAGATGATGGTTGGAATCTTCCCTCTCCTCCCCATCAAGATCACACCTCTAAAAAGCGTATCCACTACGGGAACTCACTCTAGATGGTCCTTGACACGCCCACGGCTATGGCTATCCCGTTGACCATCATAATCATCACCGGTGGCACCATCAAGAAACTCCACCTGACCTTGTACAGCTCCACAAAGGCGGTGGCCTCGTCGTTGTCGTCGGATGTACGCTTCGATGTGAACACGAAGGATATATCGACTTCGGCGATGACCTTGTGGAGTCGTTGGAGTACTGCAGCCGAGTTGGCACTGGTTCCGCCGATGATCCAGGAACTGCTCGTTGCGCCACCAGTCATGGAAGGTGATCCCTGACCAGTGGATCTCGATCACGGCAGGGAGGTAGAGGGTAATGGTGATGGCCAGGAGGGAGGAAAGTGGCACTGAGGGAGTAGACGATGAACTTGTCGGCCTGTGAAGAATGACATCGCGGTGAAGATACGGTAGGCAAGGAGTAAGTTGGATGTGAACGGTAGACCCTGCGGTTGAAATACGTGACGTTCTGTAGAAACTTCATCCTGGATGTGACGAAGAGTGCGTTGCTACTTGAGAAGAAGATCTCAACAGAATCTATCGCCCATCGGAGCACCTGATGGGGGGTTGTAGAATGTCGATTGGGGTTATGGTGGTACCAGCGTTACCCGTGTTGCTACCGTCACTATGGATTATGGGTGACAAAGATACCAAGAAACATGATGTCTTGCCCAAAAGGTAGGAGTTCTTTCACCTTACGTTGGCGCTGACTGAATAGATCGACGGGGAGGCCAACAGTTGATATGGCCGACGGGGGAGGTGATAGGTGTGGATGTTGCACGTTTCAAGGGAAGTGTGTTTGTTGATGAATCATGGACAGAGCGTGGAATCAGTCAATGAGGAACGTGGGGTTATTGGGTTGGAAAATTTTGTTGTATGCGGTTAAGGGAGAAGAAAGAGAAAGAATTATTTAATGTAAAAAAATGGCAGAAAAAATGCAAGAGGAGGGGGTTAAGAAGAGTGCAAAAAGTTTGAATGTCTCTATTATGATTTGCAAGACTTTTTAAAATAAATTAAAATGACATATTTATAATTAGAAGAAGAAAATTATTTTTATATAAAGATATATTGATATAGATAATGCAAAAGTATCTCATGATCTCCAATATAATTATGTGTCTATGGTACGATGGAAGAGAAAGATGAAGAGCATGGTGGGGAATGGGGCATTTGGCAACACATGGATAAAAGGAGAGAGGGAGGCATTGGAGAGGTTATTAGTAAAGATAGTTAAGGACATAAGTTAGTGGAGTAGGTCTGTGGGAGGTTACGGCAATGGGGGAGAAGATCGTGCACATTGGGATTGATTGGAACCGTATGGTGGGGAAGTAGTTTTGCGGGGAGACAATATGGATATTATAAGCGGAGACATGTATTAAACAAAAAAAGGAAACTAAATAAGGAAAGAAGTTAGAGGAATGAACAAGGAGGTTGCGATAAAGAAGGGAAAAGAACGTGGGAAAAAAGTTATAAGGAGAGATTTATTAGGAGAGAGTGGGCCCAGAGGAGAGAGGATAGTGGCACCGTTCGTTACAATTAGGAGGAGGAAAAAATAGAATGCAGTCCTAAAAACAAGAGAAAAAAGAGGGAGTTAAGGAGAGAGCATCATTTTGAACAATGGCATATCTGTAATTTATAGAAGTTATTCACTCTTTTTATAGTAATATATATATATATATATATATATATATATATATATATATATATATATATATATATATATATATATATATATATATATATATATAGGTTAGGAAGTGTGTATCGGCCGGTACATGTAACTTGCGTGTACCAGCCATTAAAATAGCATATGTATTGTATGTTGATAAAATCCAACCATATGGATTGATTCAACTCTATATAGATTAGATGTCTTTCAAAAATCATAACCATATCTTATGTAGATCATGAGATATAGCCATACAACATTCAATGGTTTATGCAATTTCTGCATATATATATATATATATATATATATATATATATATATATATATATATATATATATATATATATATATATATATATATATATATATATATATATATATATATATATATATATATATATATATATATATATATATATATATATATATATAAATGAAGGTGGGTACATGTAAGCTACATGTACTCGGGTACACAATTCTTTTAGCCATATATATATATATATATATATATATATATATATATATATATATATATATATATATATATATATGATGTATAATACATGGATTTTGTAATGATGACACATTATGTTTTGTATAAACCAAAAGCTGCACTTATAAAATGAGAGACTGGCTTTTTAAAACGTTTGCTGCTTCTTTCATAGTGGTTCATTTAAATGCCATCTCGCTACTTCAAGATCAGATCTCACATGCGCTGCCCCTAGGCATCTTCTATCTCATGAAAAGATTTCTAATACATCGCATAGACACTTGATTATGGTGCTATGGAGGCATGAGAAAAATAACCCCTGATCAACATATTACTCTTTACGTGTCATATCTTGCTTTTCCTCTCCTCTTACAGCATCGCCAATCATGACAACTCAATACTACCAACGTATAGAAAAAGAATTATTTTCCAGTCTGTCTCCGTTGTACGGTCCCATAAACCCGGCTTCTATCTCTAGCTTCCATACCTTGAAGTTGCCTCAAATAACACAACGAACATGTTGAAGTTTGGCCACCAACTTACAACGTCTACATGTGTTGAAATTTAAGAACCACCTGGAACCATATGGTTGTTTCGAGGATGACAGTTTACGCATTTGGAGAAGCACTATTGAGACTGAAGATGGATTTAAATTTTAAATTGAGACTCGTTCATTGCTAATGTGCACAATTTTATATAGCTTGGGTTACAACGTGGTATTGACTTACTGCATTAGTAGAAGAAAGTCTATTGGAAGTTGAATCAGTTGTAATATCAATACAACGTCTTCCTACTTTACGACAACAACATAATGGAAATTGTTTTACCTCAAGTAATGTGTTGTTGACGCGCTGGTGCTATGTCTAACAAGCAAAACATGGTGTCATACGGAAGGCAGCAATTGATACAAATATCCTTTGTTGGCAACAGATGGGAGCCGAGAAGTGGTGATCCTTGCAATTATCAAATGCAGATTTGTAGGTTGCAATTTGTTCCATGTTGCGCTAGTGGCTAATGCTGGTACAATACTTAGGAGATGTAGCACTCTGCATTATCTGCACGTCACTACAAATGGAAATAAAGTAGTTGATGATCAGTACTATTTATAGGCGGTGCGACAAAACATGGAACCAGTGGAACTTTTCTTAATAAATATCAATGGAAGTGGAACTTTTCTTAATAAATATCAACGGAAGTTGCATTTAGAAATGTGCACAGTATATACATTGCATTTACAATTCTAAACGGAAGTAAAGACAAACCTAGCTAGCGGCATCTTCCCCTACTGACTACTCCTACATCTCCAACGCGGCTGTTGGATCGTCCTGCCGGTCACCTTCTTTCTCACGATCTTAGGCGCCCTACAGGCATACCTCGGCAACACAGGGGAGGCTAGATTCTCTCGCTACTCTACTTCTTTATCTCCACATGCTCAACGAAGATCGTGCCATCAATAACTGCCGGCTGGAAGCACTCACGGGACCAGTAGTTGCGGAACCAGTCAGAGAAGTTCCACCAGTGCAAACTAAACATGCATATTGATGTTGTATCGTGGTACATGCCGAACTTTGACGGTTATTTGTGCTTTGAAATGAACGGGGAGGGATGCAGAAAGGGTAGAGAACTATATGCCGTTTCTCTAGAAACATAAACAACGATGGTGCTGGACGATTCCAGACTTCCGCACAACTTCACGTTCCACGTTTTGAGGGGCGTGATGATTGAGTCTAGCGCACGCTGCAAAGGAATTGCGTCAAAATAACTGAACGACTGCGAGAGATAATACAAAGAGAAAACAGAAAAAAAAATCTCAGAAGAGAGAATCACGAAGATGCCATGATTTCAAAAATGGCAGAACAATAAAAAGAGCTAAGTTCACGCTGCACTCTCTTTGATTCTCTCTCTTCTCTCAATTTTTCTCAACTTTTTTATATTTGTTTAATTTTATATTTTCTCTTTCATGATAAAAGTGATCATTATCCTTTTGGGCAGTTACGAGGATTATCATTATCTTTTTGAAAAATTTTATTTTTTTAAATATTTAATGTAAGATAAACATGTTCAATGGGCACGATTAACATTATCCTTTTGAGATTTTTTTTTAATATTTAAAATAAACATGTTCAAAGGGGCACGTGCATATGCACGTGTGTTGCTAGTGTGTTTATATATATATATATATATATATATATATATATATATATATATATATATATATATATATATATATATATATATATATATATATATATATATATATATATATATATATATATATATAGAGAGAGAGAGAGAGAGAGAGAGAGAGAGAGAGAGAGAGAGAGTCAGGCTAGAATGTACTCGAGTGTATTAGGAGCAGAATACACTCAAGTAGTTTTTCATGATGCAATATTTTTTTCAAAAATCTAATCCGTTGATCTTTCTTAAACATGTGAATAACTCATACGCAAAATTTGAGCACATTTGGACATTTATAGGTCATGTTATAAAGACTGCAAAAATTATGCATTTCAAATTAGTTTCGTGCGTCGATTTTGTTGTATTTGGATGAGTGACTTACACTCATCCAAATGGGCTCAAAATTTGTATGTAGCCTAGTTATAGTATGACGGTGAAGATCAATGGTTTACATTTTGCAAAAAAAAGTCTTGATATGCAAACACACTTGACTGTATTCGCGCGATCTATACACTCGAGTGTATTCTAACATGACTCTCTCTCTCTCTCTCTCTCTCTCTCTCTCTCTATATATATATATATATATATATATATATATATATATATACAAAGTCTGCCAGAACCGGCATGTTTATGAATCCAGGCTGATCCACACAAAAAAAAACTCAGGCTGAGGACCAGCGAGCTAATTGTTTTGGGCGCGTCAGACGGTTTGTGCTTTGTCCTCTAACTGATACCCGACAACTTCCAGAACTGAGAGGTTGGCTGAAATACCAGACTCTACAAATTTATACGTAGAATACTAGTAGTTGCAATCACCTGAACCAAAGTAGGCCTTATATCCATATTGTCAGAGATGAATTCATCATCAAATACATAATAAACAGAGACAAATGTCCTTACAGTTCCTTCTCATTTTCAACGAAAAAATTGTAGTACGGCTACTTACTCTCGGTGATAATTAGGGAGAGAAGTATATTACAAGTTCAGAAAAATACATATAACAGCTGTACACTATCACAAAGTGTTACGCCTAACAATTTTAACAGCAACCCTCCGGGAAATAACACCAAAATCATATAATAATATACATATATAAGATCAAAAATATACACATATAAGATCAATCTGATGACGGCAGAGTGAGCAACATTTGCACAATTCCCTCATCTTGTTCTTCATTTTATGGGCACAGTTGCAGATGGACTTTGGATATTAAAGCCCTCCAACTATCAATTCCTTGCATACCTATCAACCAGTGATTTGGCTTTATCTGGAGCAAAGAACTTTGCCTGAAGAAAGTCAATTTTTCTCAGAGTTTGGCATAAAAACACATTAATTTAGCAGACAATCTGGGTCCTATCGATGACTTCCAACAATTTTTTAGAGAATGTGCAGATAATGATCGCCTTTGCAGCAAACCAACAGGAGTTATGTAGTTTACTTCACACAATCTATGCAAAGGCAAACTGAAAGAACTTTAGAAAACAGAAGCCTAAAAAGACATACTTGAATGAACATTCTTTCAGCATCCCCAGCCTTCCCATTCTCTTTCAATATGATTCCCTACAGAAGAACCGATGGAGTGAGCACCATGGCACTACACCACTGATTTATTTGACAAAGACTATTTGCAGTTTGACTGAATTCCAAAGCAAGCAACTAAGAAATAGCTTACCTTAGCTAAATATCCGCGGAAATCATTCGGGTAGTGTGAAATTAGTTGGTCAAAAACAGCCACGGCATCACTAACATGTCCCCAGTCTGAATATGCTTTTCCAAGTAGCAGATGCACCTGCAATTCGTTCCATTTAGTCAGTAGTTTACACAAGTACATAACAAAAATCTGGAATTTAATCATCACCGCCGTCAAAGACTTGGTCCCAACCATATTGGGGCCAGCTGCATGAATTTTTATTTTGCCTTCAGTCTTGTTTAGGGCCATATTTGTACTGAGATTTAGTGTCACACATAACCCTTCTTAATTTTTATTATTCCCTTCAGAATTGAATTGTTTTGGTTAATGAGAATTGGGCTTTCAGTTCACGACGAGCTTAGTTCCCATACTTGGATCAATACCTTCTTCGAATGGGTGAGGCGGCAGGACTTGCTGGAACAGATACACTGAATTGGGTGGGCCCACCCGTAAGATCGGCCTTGAAACTTCTATTTCCGTTGGTTGGTAGGAGCGGAAGTTCTTTGGAAGTCTCTAATCAAAAAAGATTTTGTGCTCAAGTTCTAAACCCTAGGTCTAAGGTCCAGGCCTCCCCTCTCTCCCCCTCTCCCCAATTCAAACCCAAAGTTGGATCATCTCCATGTCAAAAAACAGCCTACCTACAACTCCCTGTACACAAAGCCACCATCTACCCTCTTCCCTGACTTCTTCTCCTTCCATGATCTTCGTCCCTGATCTCCTCTCTGCACCCGATAATACCTTATCCCTTCTTCTCCCTTGTTTTTTTACAGTACCATTTGGTGCTACAATAAATTACTACAGCGCCGCGACTACAAAAGGGTCCATTTGACCTACCAGGTGTCAAAGCAGCGACAACAACTGCCACTTCCTCCTCCCCTGAACCTTAGTGGGCATGTAGAAGGCTTTTGGGGCGCCACCAAGCATTTAAGAGGGCATGATGCCCTCTTTCCTCACCAGCTGATGACAGTAGGCAACAATCCGTATTCCCCTTGCACACTAGTAACTAGGGGGGGTTTACACCCTCAAGACCACCATCTAGAGGGGAGCCAATTCCACTCCACCCAACCCCAAGGGTTGTTGTAGCCTAAAGGGGCATAAGGCGGCGACCAAAAACCTTCCTTAAGGCCGCCATGTACAGTTTTGTCTATTTCAACAAACTCCGCATGTCTCTCTCATTCTGAGACATCACTAGCCCATGTGGGAAGCCGCTAGTACTGTGAGCTCCTGTGTCGCTTTCCAAGTGGGTCATGCTACCTCCGAGGACCAAGATGTTCACTTTCTAGTGTACCAAATCCCGTCTCCACTACATATGAAAAAGCATCATGGTGTGCAATGAGGACTACAACTTCAAAGTCACCAAGATTGATGACAAGTTGGCCAAGCATGACAGAGCCAGCCTTCTTATGCTCCAAGGTTGCGTGAGCAGGATTGATGTGCATGGTCTCATGGTGTGTCACGCATCGATACCCCATCACTTTTTCTTGTCATGGACTCTACATTGAACCATGTTTCTGATGTTCTACCCTATATGTTTTCCGAATTCCCAAATTTCTCTTTCGTTGGCATCCTCGATTGGCTACACCTACTCATCGAGCTCTCGATCACATGCTACTTTTTGCAACTTATAAAGCCACAATCTCTATCATCAAAGGTTCATATTTCCTAATCAGAGAGATATGTAGTCGATTAAAGCCTAAAGTCTCAACCTAGGCTGGACGTACATTGTCAGCATCAACATTAGGAGTGCCACTAGCATCATCTACACATTGAAAATGCAGGTTGTGGGGTTATGTCCGACACCTCACCTAATTCCATATAGCCTTTGCTAGATCAACACTAATCGGTCACACGCATGCCCCGTCGCTTTTTCTTATCATGGCACATACAAAAATACAATGCTTTTTATGCTCTACCCCTATCTTTGCCCACAGCATTCTAGGACAACCTAGGAAGCACGGACACTTCTAGACAGCCCCCGTGTCCGTGTCGGATACGTTTTGGACGCTAAAACTTCCCGGGCACGGCCCAAAATGTTTTGGACACGGCTGGGACATGTCCAGTTCATTTTGGTCTTTTACTGCACCCAGACACAGCTAGACACTGCCCATACATTTCTTGGACACATCACTGCAGTGGCTGCTGCTGCAATCTAGCCTATTTCAGAGTGCAAATGTTGAACATACAGCTAATGTTTATGTCTTATTACTGAGAATATGTCTCGTATTTTTTTCCAGAGTTCTGGATTATCAAGAAAATGTCTCATAGAGCTGAGATCTAATCACAATTACAAACAAATCTGTTGAAAAGAACCAATATGTAAAGTCCAAGTTGAATCAGATACTATGAATCAAACTATAGTCTAATAAGTTGGTTAAGTGAGTAATACAAACTCATATGTATATTCTGTAATCTACTATATTTACAAAAATCACACATTTAGTTTTGTACTTCATATTGTTTCTACTACACACGAAGACACCTCTTTATGCATAAAGATTATACATACATAGATACATTAATCTGGATAAATTTTAAAACAAATTCCAGTTCATACATCATACACCGACATATATGTATACATTAAAAAATATTTTCTGTAGAGAATCAGGGTTGCAGAGAGCATAGGGTTGCACAAAGTGTGCACCCTCATATATATAATACTGAGACAATTACAGAGAGGTCCATACAGAATAAACAAATAACAAAATAAATAACAGAATACAGAAAACATATACTGTAACACTCCCCCTCAAGTTGGAGCATAGATATCAACCATGCCCAACTTGTCCACCAGTGTGCAGAAGTGCTTCTTAGCCAGAAGTTTTGTGAAGACATCCGCAACTTGATCTTCAGATCTCGTAAAAGGAGTGCAAATTTTACCAGCCAGAACAGATTCTCGAATAAAGTGGCAATCCACCTCAATATGCTTGGTGCGCTCATGATAAACAGGATTATTGGCAATGAAAATAGCAGCTCGATTGTCACAGTGCATTGGAATCGCATAAGAAGATTCAATTCCAAGTTCATGCAAAAGAGAACGCACCCAGAGAAGTTCACAAGCAGTATGGGCCATAGCCCTGTATTCAGCTTCAGCACTGGAGCGAGCAACAACATTCTGTTTCTTGCTCCTCCAAGTTACCTCCTACATAGGTACAATAGCCAGAGGTGGATTTCCTGTCAATTCTGCTGCCCGCATAATCTGAATCAGAATAGCCCTCAAGTTTACAATGTCCAGTTTTCTTGTAATGCAAACCTTTGCCAGGTGCCCTTTTTAAGTATCTCAGAATGTGACAGACAGCGTCCCAGTGACACTGTCTAGGCTTGTCCAAGTACCTGCTCAGAAGGCCCACAACAGTAGTAATATCAGGACGAGTAACAGTCAGATAAATCAATTTCCCAATAAGTCTCCTGTATTTCTTTGGCTCAGAAAACATAGGTGAAGTATCATCGTCCCAATCAACATTGGGATCCATAGGAGTATCTGCAGGTCTTGCTCCCATCATACCAGTTTCTTGCAGGATATCAAGTACATATTTCCTCTGGGACAACACAAGAGCACTAGAGTTCCTGGAAACTTCTATACCCAGAAAGTATTGTAATCTGCCTAAGTCTTTGGTAGCAAAATGCTTACCCAAATGGGTTTTAGTGGCCTGAATCCCTGCAGAATCACTGCCTGAAATAATGATATCATCTACATAGACAATCAGAATAATAATCCCTGCAGAAGTTTTCTTCGTGAAGACAGAATGATCCACTTGAGACCGTAGAAAGCCAAAATCAGAAAGAATCCTGCTTAATTTATCGAACCAGGCACGTGGGCTCTGCTTAAGCCCATAAATAGATTTTTTAAGCCGACATACTTTGTGAGACTCCCCCTGAGCAACAAACCCAGGAGGTTGCTCCATGTAAACCTCTTCCTGCAGATCACCATATAAGAAGGCGTTCTTCACATCAAGCTGTAGAAGAGGCCAGTCAGAGTTTACAGCTACAGATAACAATATTCTAACAGAATTCAAGCGAGCAACAGGAGAAAACGTCTCAAAATAGTCAATGCCGTAGGTCTGAGTATATCCTTTGGCAACTAATCGAGCTTTCAACCGTTCAACTGTACCATCCGGTTGATATTTTACAGTGTACACCCAGCGACAACCCACAGGCTTGCACTTAGGAGGGGGATCCACCAGCTCCCAAGTGCCTCTATCAGTCAGAGCGGACATCTCATCCTGCATAGCAGAAGTCCATGCTGTACTCCGCAGGGCATCCTGAATAGTCTTAGGAACAGTAACAGCAGATAAGGCATATACAAAAGCACGTGCCTGAGCAGTGAGATGATCAGTAGATACAAAATGAGCAATACTATGAGACGTGCAGGAACGAGTCCCTTTGCGAAGAGCAATAGGAATATGTAAATCAGACTGTACCTCAGGTGAAACAGAACCTTCTGGAGGTGAAGATTGGTCGACTGGGGGGGGTACATGGGGAGAAGGTGCTTTGTTCCTGCGCTGATAAACACGAAGCTGAGGACGATCCGGTATCACAGTATCATCCGTCTCAGGTATGCAGTCAGACAGAATAGGCAAGGGTGGTGCAATGAGATCTGGTTGCAATTTTTCTCCCGCAGATGAATAATAAGGAGTATCTTCAAAAAATACCACATCACTACTAGTCATCCACTTCCGCGTAGCAGGATTATAACAGCGATAGCCTTTTTGAGTCCTTGAATATCCCAAGAAAATACATTTAGTTGCACGAGGCGACAGTTTATCAGAGGCAGGGCCAAGGAGGCGGACAAAACACGTGCAACCAAAAATCCGTGGAGGAACAGAAAACAAGGGCGCCTCCGGATGTAAAACTTGGAACGGGATTTTGTTACCAATAACCGATGATGGCATACGATTAATAAGAAAACAGGCAATCATAACCGCTTCTGGCCAATAAGAGCGAGGTACATGTGAATGTAACATGATGGTGCGAGCCACTTCTAATAAATGACGATTCTTTCTTTCCGCAACACCATTCTGTTGTGGTGTATAGGCACAAGAGGTTTGATGTAAAGTTCCAACAGATTTACAAAAAAGTTCCACATCTTTCTGAACAAACTCCAAAGCATTATCAGTTCGAAAAGTTTTAATAGGCACACCAAACTGGGTTTTAATTTCAGCAAAAAAGAACTTTATTGTGGATAGCACTTCGGATCTACTTTTCAACAGAAAAAGCCAAGTAGTCCGTGAAAAATCATCAATGAACAAAATAAAGTATCGATAACCAGACACACTTGGTACATTACATGGTCCCCACACATCAGAATGTACTACATCAAAAATATGCCTGCTGCTCATAGAACTACGCCGCGGATATACTGATCTAGTTTGTTTACCCAGTTGACAAGACTCACACTGGAAACTACAACTACTCATATCTGGAAGTAAATGATGCAGTTTGTCAGAAGAAGGGTGTCCCAGCCTGTAATGCCACTGTAAAGTAGAAACTGATGCAGATAAAGCTGAAACTTTGGCAGACTTTGGCATCTCGTCCAAGTAGTAGAGACCATCAGCACCTTCATACCCCCCACCAATCTTCATCCTCGTGAGAAGGTCCTGAAAAATGCAAGAGCCAGGAAGAAAAGTCAGGCTACAATTCAAATTCCTTACAAGTTTGCTCACAGATAATAAATTCATAGGAAAGTTAGGCACGTATAAGGCAGATTTGATAAGAAACTGAGAAATAATGTCCCCAATGCCAGAAACAGAAGATCGAGATCCATCAGCAACCATAACCGTAGATTTATGAGCAGGTTTAGAGATGGACTTAAACAAAGCCCTATTGCCAGAAATATGGGAGGATGCACCAGAGTCGATCACCCATTTATTATTACCAGATGGAGGTGGCAAATGTGAACTCAGAAAGGCAGTATCATAACCAGTATGGGCAGCATGAGCTCCACTCGTGGATACGTCAGAAGAGGAACCAGCACGCTCCAGAAGAAGACGTTCGACTTCAGCCCTGATGTAGTCAGCAGTAGTAGTGTCCGCAGTATCTGGTGTAGTAGGATGTGCAGCACCCTCAAATGCAGCGGCGGAAGAATCAGCAGCAGTGTTCGCCCATTCTGGTTTTCCATATTTCTCCCAACACTTTTCTTCAATGTGGTTCGTACGACCACAGTAGGAACACAAACGTGATCCGGGCGAAGGACGCGCAGCAGTAGTAGTAGCAGCAGGAGGGGCCCCACGCCCAGCAGTAGGGGAACGACCTCTCCCTGCACCAAGGGGAGGACGTCCATCAGAAGTGCGGCCACGGCCACGACCACGACCGCGACCACGGCCACGGCCACCCCAGGCAGCTAAGGCAGTAGAGTCGCCAACATCTGGTGTCGGGGAGGAAAGGCGCAGAAGTCGCTGGTAGGCACTCCGAAGAGATGGCAGTGGATCACCGGCCAGAATCTGATCCACAACTCCAGCATAGGAGTCAGGCAAGCCACTCAAAAATTGTATCAGCTGTAGCTCATCGCGCTGTTTGCGCATAGTCGCCAGATCCGTGGACAAGGGATGATACGTCTCCAGTTCACCCCACAAACCGGTGAACGTAGAGAAGTAATCGGAGATATCAGTGCCAGTAAAGGTGAGACGACTAAGCTGTTTGTTGATATCAAACACTTTCTTCGGATTCTGGCTGTGGGAGAAAGTGCCAGCAAGCTCATCCCACATCTGCTTTGCAGTAGGTAACCGGAGAAGGGTCACACTAATCTTCTCAACCGAGCTGTTGAGAATCCAAGTCATCACTGTTGAGTCGTCACGGACCCAATCATCGTATGCTTTGACGTCCTTCAAATCAGCATCTTCAGCAGGCTGTGGCGGACCGGCACGAGTGAGATGGGAATACTTCCCTTGTGATTTAGCATATATCACAAAGGAACAAACCCACAGCTGGTAGTTGCGCCCGTCAAGTTTTACCGTAGTAACTTGACGACGCAGATCATCAGTCGAGGACGCCATCAGGAAGGTAGGCACAGCAGGCAGGCAAGACAGGCAGGCAGAAGATCACACGGGACCTCTCACATACAGACTACACCAAAGTGTAGTAGAAGACCCGGAGGCCGAAGCCTACACGGGCAGGCAGGCACAAACAAACACGAACCGACGAAGGCTCTAGCCGAACAACGTACCGATCTCCCCCGGAAGACTGAACTAGGCCAGATCTACCAACCCGGCAGCGCACCTGCTGTGCGAACAACACAAACGGTTGCTCAAGCACTAGCGGAGCACCGCGCCAGGAGAATAGATGGACCTGGGACCGGCGGGAGACGGCTGGCTAGGCCAGCTGTGGCAGCCGGCCGGCGGCTGGACCTGCCCCGGCGGCGGCGGCCGCGGGCTGCTGCTGCTGCCCCGGCGGCGGCGGCTGGCTGCTGCCCTGGCGGTAGCGGCGGCTGCTGCTGCTGCCCGGGCCGGCGGCGGGTCGCGCGGGGGGGGGGGGGGGGGGGGGGCGCCGGAGAGGGAGGGAGGGAGGGAGGAAGAGACCCTAGGTCTCGACCTGCTCTGGTACCATGTAGAGAATCAGGGTTGCAGAGAGCATAGGGTTGCACAAAGTGTGCACCCTCATATATATAATACTGAGACAATTACAGAGAGGTCCATACAGAATAAACAAATAACAAAATAAATAACAGAATACAGAAAACATATACTGTAACATTTTCCACTCATCCAATGTTGTGTTTGTGTCCTGCATTTTAGAAATTTTCCGTGTCTCGTGTTCGTTCCCGTGTCAGTGTTCGTGTCTAGAAACGTGTCTGTGCTTTGTCGAGGACAACATGGCATTATGACTTCCTGTATGGAGCATGAAGGCCTCACTAATTAGCACTCATTTTAGAATCCTGGTGATCTCTTTGTTGGCATCCTCAGTCGACTACACCCATTTGTTGAGCTCTCCATCACATGCAATTTGTAGTGACTTAGAGAGGCATTTTTGAGCTGCCGTTTGACTTGTGAGGGGCTCATCCTTCTTAGTTGAGGGGATTTGACGTATAATGCCTATATATTTGTCTCATCTTCAAGTTGGAAATCCCCCATGTGTTTGATTAAGGCGTAGTTATTAATATCTAGTTATTTAGATATTTTATCTAATTTCTATGGTCTTCGTTGTGAGCCTTCAACATTTAAACTTTATTTAAGTTTGTTAATATAAGTTTGGTAATTTTGTGCCTAATGCTCGAGTTGTTAGGGTTTAGTTGAGTCCTTATAAATACCAAACCATAAGGTATCATTAGAGGCAGAGTTGAATATCTCCATCAATGAGACATTGGTTTTCAGTTGACTAGGAATTTGGTTTACCATCAACCCTCTTCATGAGTATGTAGAATGGTAGGCTTATCTCGTTTGCTTTGCATTTTAAGAGACTCAAAAAAGAGCTACCTCACACATACATGACGGACATGACGGATACAAATGGATGAAAGAACATCCCATCTACTACTTAGCAACTAAAATAGAACAAGAATTACTTAGGAAACCAAAGACTAACTTTTAAAAATCTCTTGGGTTGATTAAAAAGTTGCAAATTTAGTAGGATTTACACATCATTAAATAACCAAAGATGATATAAGAAGTGACTTAGTGATGTCTTTTATGGAGTTAGTATTTTTACTAGAATATTATGGATATTTTTTTATAGTTAATTATAAAATAAGAGACCCAACAACACCATTGTCCGCACTATTCCCCAAATGCCTCTTGTAATATGGCATTAATTTTGTTTCTACAACTCATTTTCAATGCAAAGTGTGAACCTTACAACAACAATATCTTCCGTGATTAGTCCTAATCATTTTACTTAGGATTGGCTCATACTGGTTGGAGGAAAGCAACAAATGATAAAATGCATGCTCTTTCGTTTCATGGTACTTGGGATTTGGTTGACTAATGTCAAATAATAAAAAACGGCTACAAGTTGTTTTGAATAGAAGAAACTCTGCTCCTATAAATAGGAGAACATGGAAGCATACAGACACAACCTAACCCTAATGGCCCAAGACATACTTGGGCTCATATTACAAAGACACTTAATAACATAAATAAATAGACTCTCTAATACTCCCCCTCAGGCTAAAGGTGGGAGAATCCCAAATCAGCTTGGAAATAGACAAACATACTAGAAAAAAATGGATAAGCCAAGCCCATACAAAAAATTTCTCCCCCTCGGTATTACAATGAAGCACTTAAACATTCAGGCACTCCCCCTCAAGTAGATACTCCATAGTAGGGAAGCAAGTTGCAGAAGTTTCTCAATCATCTGGAGCAGAAGTTTTTCAATCATCTGGAGCAGAAGTAAACAACAATAGAGCATCATAGTCTTTATCACAATCGCTAACGGCGCAGCCCAGAGAGTGTTGGGTCACAGCAACAGTAGTAGTCAACGTGCGAAACAGAGCACAGACGGGCCAGAGAGTGCTGGCACACAGAAGCAGAAAGTCAACGTGCAAACAAGGCACAGACAAGTAAAAAGGTCAACATGTGTAAAGCATGGACGATGTCAATGTGCAAATAAACAATGGACAAGCCAGAGAGTGATGACGCACAGGTGGTCAAAGTCCCAAAGAGTGTTGTGTCACAGCAGAAGTAGGTTAACGTGCAAAGAAAGCACGGACAAAAAGTAGACAGTATAGTTGACATAACCGGATAGTAGACCATCAACAAGCAATAGACATGGAGCTCCAAACAGTAAGTCCTCCAAGAAGCATATAATCACTAAGTTTCAATAGTAGAAGTCCATGAATTCTTCAAGAAGTGCATAAAAATCCACAAAAATATATATAGAGCAGCAAGAAGATCCTCATAGATATAAGCAGAATAAAATTCCTTTCTTCATCTCATCTCTCCTCTATTTCTCCCCCTCACACCAACCACGGAAAGAAGCAAGAGTGTTTGGGGTGGACAATGATAAAGAAACGCCCCCGAAAGAAATATAGACTATAGCACTGTCGGGGGGTTTGGGGGGCGCGGCCCCCCAATTAGGGGGTCCCGCTGCCCCTTAGTGGGCAGGGTCGAGGGGAGGCCACCCCTCACAGGGGCTCGGGGGCAGAGCCCCTGAAAAAGGTCTATAAAGATTTTCGAAGAGGAATCAAGCACAAATCCTCATAAAGATTTTTGAAACAACCTGCATCTCTGTCGATACCATCGACAGGAGGTCGATGGTATCGAGATAGTCACAGCGACAGAACATCATTCTGTCGATACCATCGACAGGGTCGATGGTATCGAGATGGTCACAGCGGTGGAAATCGACGATCGTCCCCCTGGTTCTATCTTCATTTTATTATTTGTTTTATTGTATTTCTATTATTTTCTCCTTTGTACCACCATGTATCTTACCCTAATATATAAAAAGAAGTGAGATGGCTATTGCCCTCTCAAGCAAGCTGCTCCTTGCAGCCGACAAATCTCTCAGTGTTTCGCCTTCTCTCCTCACCTCTTCTAACATGGTATCAGAGCAGAGCTCGATCTAGGGCTTCTCTCCTCTTCCGCCACCGCTTCTCCCTTCTCCCTTCTTCACCTTCTCTTCTTTCCGGCGGCGCTTCTCTCTCCTTCTCTCCTTGCCGGCGGCGCAGCCAAGAGGCAGCGGCAAGGTCGCCGTTCGGCTGCAGCCCATCCGCCGATCTGGAGTGAGGCACCGGGCTTGCAGGGTTATCTCCGTCTACGTTGGGTCTTCGGTAGATCTCCAACGCTACCGTAGACTTCACCACAAGTTGTTTGGGGATCTTCGGGTGATCCGACGGCCATCTAAAATCTAAATCGGAGGACTCGTCACCCGACAGTTGGACTCCTAATCACATCTCCTCCATGTGTGATTAGGAAAATCAATTGGAGGTTGTGAATGCGTCAGTAACACATTTATCTGTTCTTTTTTGGTAGTGGTGTGTATCTCTCTGTCACCCCATCTATCTCTGTGACGTGTATCTCTTCGTCACCTCAGCTTTCTTTGTGACGTGTATCAATCCGTCATTGAGTTCCCGTCTACAATGGAGGACACCAAGATTCCCTACGGCGAGGCGTCTCCTATCCCCTCCATCCAACTCAACGGGAAAAACTATCTACTATGGATGAACGCGGTTCACACTGTCTTGGAATCTCACGATAAGGCAAGACATGTTGACTCGGGTCCTCTGGATACTGCTGATAAAGGATACGCTGAATGGAAGCATCATGACAGTCTTGTGAAGACTTGGTTATGGAATAGTATGGAACCTACAATTGCGGCTAGGTTTATGTTCTATACTACAGCTAAAGAGATATGGGATGCAGTATAGCAACACTATTCCCAGGAGAAGAATGCTCTTCGGCTATTCATGATATATGATCGTCTATTTGCTGAGAGGCAAGGTGATAGATCTCTTGAGGAATACTTTGGAGCTATTCAGGCACTTGCTCAGGAGCTGAGTTACTATCATCCTGTAATAGCTGCTGCACAGATCAAAGACAGAGACGACTTGGTTACTGCTAAATTTTTATCCGGGCTTAATTCCATTTGCGGTTCTGCCCGGAGTGTCATTCTGGCTTCTGATAAATTGCCAAGTTTTGTAGAAGCCTATTCAAGAATTCAACAGTCTGTTTTTGAGTCTGTTAATCCTGTCTCTACTATATCTTCTGGGGAGTCTCATGCATCCGTAGTTGCTGCAGTGAGAGGACGACCTGGTACGGGCAGAGGACGTGGGACACGTCCGAAGTGTACCTTCTGTGACAAACTGGGACATACAGTGGAGAAGTGTTGGAAGAAACATGGGAGACCTGCTGCACCTCCTGTGGGGGTAGCACATTGTGCTACTTCTACAGATTCCACTCCGTCTTCAGCTGTGGGCATCAATTCTGGGACAGGCATCACCCTTACTCAGGAGGAGTATGATCGGTTCCTTCAGGCTACACAGCACATGAGTGTGGGATCTTCATCTTCGTCATCGGCAAATCTAGCATCTACTGTGGGTAATCAGGCTACATCTTTCATAACTTCTGGATCTCCTACATCTTGGGTAGTTGACTCTGGCGCGTCACAGCACATGACTGGTATGAAGAGATTGCTCCAATCTATTGACTCGTATATCCCTCACCAATCTGTCACACTGGCAGATGGTTCAGTGAGGAGAGTGCTAGCTAGTGGATCTGTCTCTCTAACACCCAAGATTGATCTTAAATCTGTACACTTTGTGCCTGAGTTTCCTTTTAATCTTCTTTCTGTTGCAAAATTGATTGACACTGTAAAATGTACAGTAACATTTGGGCCTTCTTGTTTTGTTTTACAGGATCTCAAGAGTATGATGACGATTGGTGGGGGGCCTAGGAAAGGTGATCTCTACCTTTTCCACGGTGACAGTCTGCCTCGCCCAGTATCTGCTCCAGCTCCTTCCATCCTGTTGAGTGGTTCTCCCTTACTATGGCATTGCAGATATGGACATCCGTCGTTAGAAAGCCTGCGGAAGTTGGAACCTGAGTTGTCCCAAGTGTCATCTTTAGAGTGTCAGTCATGTCAGCTGGGAAAACATTATAGGTTGTCTTATCCCAGTCGTGTCAATAAGCGGGCATCGTGTCCTTTTGAGTTAGTCTACAATGATGTATGGGGTCCTGTTAAAGACCAGAGTTATAATGGTTTTCGTTATTTTATTTCCTTTGTGGATGATTTCTCCCGCATGACATGGATCTACCTTCTCAAAAGCCGAGAGTCTGTGCTATCTATTGTGAAACATTTTCATAAAAAAATAAAAGTTCAGTTTGATTGGAATATAAAAACTCTCCAATCTGATAATGCTTTAGAGTATGTTCAAAAGGTTGTCTGATTTTTGTAGTTCTGTGGGCATGATCCATCGCACATCTTGCCCTCACACCCCTCAGCAAAATGGGGTGGCTGAGAGGAAAAATCGTCATCTTCTTGATATTGCTCGATCGATCATGTTTCAATCCAATGTGCCTAAGAGATTCTGGTTTGAAGCTCTGTTAACTGCTTGCTTCTTCATCAATAGACAACCATCCTCAGTTCTTAAAGGACAAACTCCTTTCTCTGTGTTACGGCCCACGGATCAGCCCTTCTCTGTTCCCCTCAGAGTGTTTGGTTGCACTTCCTTTGTCCATAATTTTGACCCTAAGGCTGACAAACTTTCTCCTAGGTCCATTAAAACCTTGTTCCTTGGTTATTCTAGTACTAGCAAAGGATACAAGTGTTACTGTCCTAGTCTTCGTCGCATGTTTGTGTCTAGGGATGTTACCTTCCATGAGACCACTCCATATTTCTCCGATGCTATGAGTAAGGGGGAGCAGTTGAGAGAGGGAGTGCCACCAGATTTTCAGAGTGAGAGAGTGGCACCATCGGTGCAGAGTGAGGGAGCGCCACCCATTATTCCTGATTATACTTTTATTCAAGACGAGCAGGCAGCTGACAGGCATGTTATTCAGCAGTACCCATATGTTTATAGTAGGCGAGGCAGACAAGATCCAGAAGAGGTAGCGACACCAGTCCCTGAGTCTTCCTCATCGTCTTCTACTCACGAGATTCCTGCAGAAGCATCAGATCTTGATCTTCCTATTGCAGTTAGTTGATTTCTTTGAGACCTTTTCTCCTGTAGCTCGTCTAAATTCTGTCTGGATTATTATTTCTCTGGCTACTACCTTTGATTGGCCCCTATTTCAGCTTGATGTTAAGAATGCCTTTCTACATGGTGATCTACAGGAAGAGGTATATATGGAGCAGCCTCCTAGGTATGTTGCTCAGGGGGAGTGTCAGAAAGTGTGTAAATTGAAGAAAGTCATATATGGGCTGAAACAGTCTCCTAGAGCTTGGTTCGACAAGTTTAGTGAGGTTGTACTCCAGATGGGTTTCTCTCGCTCCATGACTGATCACTCGTTATTCTACTCTAGCTCTTCTTGTGGCTCTATCATTATTGTTGTATATGTTGATGACATAGTGATTACTGGCAGTGATTCTCCAGGCATATCTCGTGTGAAGGAAGGGTTACAGAAACACTTCCAAACGAAGGATCTGGGTAAACTGAGATATTTTCTGGGCATTGAGGTGCTTAGATCTCATGCAGGTGTCAATCTATCTCAGCGGAAATATGTGCTTGACTTACTACAGGAGACAGGCATGACGGAATCTAAACCGGTATCTACTCCTATGGATTATCACATCAAGGAGACGGTTGATGATGTCGAGTACTCAGATCCAGGATATTACAGGAGAATAGTTGGCAAGCTAATATATTTGACTGTTACACGACCTGACATTTCCCTTGTTGTAGGCGTCGTGAGTCAGCATATGCACTCACCACGACAGTCACACTGGACAGCAGTTTGCAGGATTCTAAGATATCTGAAGAGTGCTCCTGGTAAGGGGATCACATATTCTAAACCCAAGGTGACTCCATCTATTGTGACTCTCACAGGGTATTCAGATGCAGATTGGGCTGGTGATCATACTAATAGAAGGTCTACATCAGGTATTGTACTTTTCTTGGTGATCATTTGATTACTTGGAAAAGCAAAAAACAGCATGTGGTAGCTAGATCCAGCACTAAGGCTGAATATCGTGCTATGGCCCATGCATGTTGTGAACTACAATGGGTCAAATCTATTCTTTCTGAGTTAAAAATCACTATCATGTCTTCTATGGAGCTCAAGTGTGACAATCAGTCTGCTATACACATTGCCAGGAACCCTATTTTTCATGAGCGTACAAAGCACATAGAAGCTGATTGCCATTTTATTCGTGATCAAATCAAAGATGGCACTATTGTGACGCCATACGTCAAGTCTGAAGATCAACTGGTGGATATCTTGACAAAGCCTTTGGGTCCAACAGCTTTTCAGAGATTATGTGGCAAGTTGGGCATACATGATGTGTACTCTCCAGCTTGAGGGGGAGTGTGAAACAACCTGCATCTCTGTCGATACCATCGACAGGAGGTCGATGGTATCGAGAGAGTCACAGCGACAGAACATCATTCTGTCGATACCATCGACAGTCCTGTCGATGGTATCGAGATGGTCACAGCGGCGGAAATCGACGATCGTCCCCCTGGTTCTATCTTCATTTTATTATTTGTTTTATTAATTTCTATTATTTTCTCCTTTGTACCACCATGTATCTTACCCTAATATATAAAAAGAAGTGAGATGGCTATTGCCCTCTCAAGCAAGCTGCTCCTTGCAGCCGACAAATCTCTCGGTGTTTCGCCTTCTCTCCTCCTCACCTTTTCTAACAAGATTAATACCATGACACGTGAAATCCAACAATAATCCAGTTCTTGGGGATTTCTATAAACGGAAGCGACCCTGTCAGGTATATCGCAAGTAGTACCAATTGGTGTGTCTGAGACCACATCCAAAACGGGCGACATAACATTGGTTCATCACCTTGTCCATAGTAGAACAACAATCATAATTTGATTTTTAGACAAGTTGCAGCCATAGTAGAGTGACAAAAATGATGGTCGTCTACGTCCATAGTAGAACGACAATCATAATTTGATTTTTAGACAAGTTGCAGCCATAGTAGAGTGACAAAAATGATGGTCGTCTACGACGACCCTTCAAGGTTTTTCTATTGAAGTCCTGGCAACTTCTGGCGGTGTGCGCCTCCCAGTCTTATGGCAGGCACTGTTACAAGGCAAGGAATCCGGGGAACTGCTTCTTAGCAACGCCAGAGGCTTTTCTGTCCAATCCCGTCGTGGAAACAAGGATGGTGTTGGTCTTGACTCGGACCTGTTCCCGCCGGAAAGGATAGGAACTTCTCAATTATCGCCCACGTCGATCATGGCAAACCTACACTTGTAGGTTGGTTGTTAGAGCTCACTGGAACCATCAAGAAGGGAACTTGGCCATCCGTAGATCCTCTGGGATGAAGCACTGGTCGAAGCGGCATATCCGACTTTGAAAGCGAAGACGCCCAAACTATGTGTCCGCTTTAGACTAGGTCGTGATGGAGCAACGATGGGGGCGACCTCTCAATAGCAGCATGATCCAAGGGCCAGTGGCGACGCAAGGCAGCAGGTCTCTTATGCTGCTAGCAAGGAGCAGGGGCAACGCTGGATTTATTTGTGTGGGATTGCGATTGGCAGCGAGGGAGGGACAGGATCTCGGGAGGCTGACGGAATATCAGGAGAGTTGTTGGCAGAGTAGGCGGCTCGGTAGATGGGGTTGTTGATGGTGCGGGAGTCAAATTGTGGCAATCTTTTGGCATGGCTTGGTAGGCATTGTTGGAACAGGAAGAGAGGGGGGCTAGCAGCGGAGTAAGACGACCTAGTCACCAAAGATCATCGGCTGGGTGATGTTGTGTAGATGTCGGCAGGCGGCCAAGCCAAGAAGGGCAATTGCAGCCCGCAGGCGAAAGAAAATATTTTTGTCCTCTAGGCTAGGGTAGGATCACTGCTCTATACCATGTCAAATAATAAAAGACGGCTACAAGTTGTTTTGAATAGAAGAAACACTGCTCCTATAAATAGGAGAACAGGGAAGCATACATACACAGCCTAACCCTAATGGGCCAAGACATACTTGGGCCCATATTACAAAGACACTTAATAACATAAATAAATAGACTCTCTAATAACTAACCAGCAACAAGTAAAGCTATTGGCTGTAGATGGGTGTTCATTGTCATATGTTCTCCAGATTATTCAATTGAGTGCTTTCAAGCATGAATTAGTGTCAATGATTACACACACACGAGTCCAGGATTGATTTTTGACCCTTCTTCTCTAGTGGCCCACTCAAGTTGTGTGTGTATTTCGTTCGATACTAGGTTCTTTATTAACTAGAATTTACTAACAACTATTTTTATAATGACTTACAGGAGACTGTCTATATACAACTATCACTTGTGGTATGTTGCTTAGGGGTATGCTAGAAATTTTGTATGCTTCGAAAGGATATCTACGGTATTAAAGAAAATCCCAAGGGCATGGTCTGATACAAGACCGCAAATTTGATTTTTCTTAGTCCCATTTTAACCATTGTGTTTATGAAGACTACCATGGCTGAAGTAGTCATTCTGATTGTCTATGTTGGTGACACTATTCTATCTGACATTTATGCTAATGGTATTAGTGAAACAAAGAGGCATCTCCTTATGTTTGTTACTAAAAATCGAGGGTATCTTAGCTATTTTCCATGTGATAGAAATGGCTTACAACAAGACGGGGAAGTCTATGTCAATGAAGATATCTCGGATATTTTCAGAGACATGAATCCAAATCTAACGCCCGGAACCCCGGACCAAGGCTCCAGTAGAGTTTTAGGAATGATGACTAGTCCCACAAACCAACATTGGTTTCAACTGTGTGCTTTGTCTTCACTCACGCACAACCTTGTAAAACTTTTTGACAAGTCACCAGTCCTAGTACTACTCCCGACCCAGCATGCTTAACTTTGGAATACCTATCTATTGATGGGTAGCTAAAAAGGTGAACCTTGTTGATATGGATAGTCTATTCATTCCGTTTCAAATTATTTTATCAGAGGTCTCTAATCCTAGGATGTTACAATCTTCCTCTTTATACTCTTGATGTTCTCATCAGGACTGGACTATATGGCCTCATAATTTATTCCCCATTTCAGTGTTAACCTAGAATGGCCCATGTCACCAAGTTCTTATTCACAACTACCAACGTAAGAGTAGTGCCATCTCACCTCAGCAGATAGTCCATTCCAACATGCCTGAATTGGTTCAAGGCTCTGGTAGATTTTCACGAATGATGACTAACCTAAAAAACCAATACTCAGTTATGCGCTTTGTCGTCACTCAAGCACAACCTGAGAAAACTTCCCGATAGGTCACCATCTTAGTACTACTATGGCTGAGCACGCTTAACTTAAGAATACCTATTGATGGGCTACCTAAAATGGAGGTGTACCTTGTTGATATGCGCAGTCCACTATTTCCTTTTCATACCATTTTTTCTGAGGTCTCAAATCCTAGAATGTTACAGTTAGGATGTAAGTTGGTGCCTCTCCTACTAACCCAGCACATGCTTTGTAGAGCGACTGGCATGTATAATTAGTTGTTAAGTTTAAATCCAAGATTATGGGTTGGAAAAATTTTGTGGCTATTGCTAGACCATATCATTTTTTATATCGGAGTTCTAAATCACTTTGTATTTCCCTAGGCAATGTGATTGGTCGGTAGAAGTCATTTGGACAAGACTTATTTATAGAAGAAATGGTTATCTATACCTGATTGGGTACTCTAATGATGTCGGTGACTTTGTTGATTGTTTCTATGATAGGAGCTCCCCCTCTAGGTGTACTTCTGTCAAAGACAACATGGTTATTTGGCGTAACAAGAAGCAAAATGTTGTAGCTTGGCCCTGAAAGAAGACTAGATATTTCCATGGCCCTAATTACTTGTGCACATTTATGGATCAAAGCCATTCTTTCTAAATTGGACATGATATAAAGACTATTATTCATATTTAATGTAAAAATGAGTTATGTGTTCATTGCATTCAATTTAGTCATCCATGAATAAGCATCACATACATAAATTGAGTGTGATTTTCTGTCATGTCGTGACATCCCATAAGATCTCCACTCTCCTAAAGGTGCATGAGCACAAATCTAATATCTTCACCAGCCTTTATAGAAAGCATATTCACGATCTTAGTGACAAGCTATCCATGATTGTTTTCTATTGTCTAGCTTGAGGGGGAGTTTGATATCTATATGTGTGCATACCGTTTTTCATTTATTTAATTGTATGTCGTTGGAGTAGTTATATTATGTCTTTTTATCTCACACAAATTATTGGGGTTTTGCACGCTTCCTCAAGCATAATATATAATCAAGCTTCCTATCAATACAATTGCAATGATTTTCCACTCTACCAAGATTTATCTTTGACTATTTTGATTTGAATTGAATTCCTAATTGCTTGAATTGTGGAAATCAAATGCTAAAACATAAATAAATTATGTCATGGACACTATTGTTGAATCACATGGGAATGTGATACACATAGAAGAGAAAGAATCATTATGATGCAAGGGGCAAACACTATTTTATGTCGCAGAAAAAGAACAATAATGAAGAAAAACAACAAGCTCAGCTTCAATCTCAACCATCTTGGGGTTAAGAGATTGGTTAATATAGGTTGTCATACATCATTAATGCTCCTCCATTGTCTTTAGTTCCATGTTCTAACTAGTAACTACTAACAAGCATTTCAGGATTTTGCAAAAGACTTCGCCGTAGAAAACACACATATAAAGGAGCTATAAGATTCTATACTATCACCATCGTATTCCATCAATACTCGACTAGGAAGTTAGAATTCCATACTCAACCACTTACGTAGGGGCAGAGACAAAGGGGGGATTACCCAGGCTGAAGCCCCCCCCCAATATATATATAATATTATAACTATGATACCATGTGTAAATTAAATATTTGTTAAAGTGTCTTATCGCTCATGCATACAGTGAATTTATGCTTTCTTTAGCTAATTGTATTGTCCTTCTTTGTGCATAGCACTTAGGGGTTGAACTAAAATGTTTTACAATTTTTTTAAATTCCACTCACAAATTATAAAATTTATAGTCTTAAAATAGATACCATTAGTTACTATTTTAAGCAATGCGTTTAAACATTTTACCTTCCATCTCTCTCTTGTTATGTTTAGTTTAACAAATTTCATATAAATTTGTAATATACTTATGAAACTCGTTCCAAATACTCATAATTGGAACTCTTTAGCTACCAGGGGACGTGTAACCTAATTCAAAAAATAAGTAATATAATAAAAATCTCAAAAAAAATAGCATTTTGATGTATTAATTAGAATCTAATACATAATCATGACTCTTAAATTGGAAGATACAAATGATATAAATTGAGTCAGTGAACTCAACTATAATTACACACCAATTAAAAATATTATGACTACACGTGCACAACTAATCACGTCCCATTTAAACTTTTTGTTCGTTACAAATATTCATTTATCTTCACTCTATGAATAAGAAAAGATCCATGCATCTACATAAAGATAAATCCAAACTATATTCTTGAATACATGGTATTTCCCACCTCTTTAATTGCATGGTATCTAACAATCTAAAATCTAGTCAAATACTAATAGTTCCAACTTTTGATTACTTGAGAAGATGATATCAATATTGATGATTAAAACAAAAATAAATTTTGTATCTAACAAATTTATGGTTGGCATAAAACAAAAATAGAGGAGGTAAATACAAGTGAAGTGTGGGCTACGAAGGAGAAGAAAAGGAAGAAGAAACATTTTTGTAGATATGATTTTAATAATATGGAGACAATAAGAGAAGGATGAAATGTTAAAAGCAATGTAATTAAAAAGCAACATACCATCCTTTATTTTTTTCTTCTCCCTTCTCCAACTTAAAATATAATACACACACATATATAAATAGGTCTTTCTTTTTCATCATCTTTACTTTCCATTCTCCCTCCCCATTTCTATCACTTTTTTTATACCAACTCTATTAATATTTTATCTCCTTTCCTCTTGAAATATCTTTCAGACCAAACATAATGTCGGGAATAAACTGTCATTTTCTAAGTACATACTTGTATCCTCTATAGTTGAATTTTTGACCGATACAAAAATTATATGGATCTTTTGTTGTGACACTATCCACTAAATGGGGTCATATTGTATTTGGGTAATTTTCTCCATTAATAAGGTGAATTTATTCCCATTTTTCATATAATTCATACTATTTTTATGTATTAGTAATATTATACATGTTGAGTGATGATGGTAACTGACTATGTTGTTAACCATCTAATTATTAAAGTTAAAAGGTCAAAAAATTTATTATTTATGACTTTAAATATCTAAACAAATACACAACTTTAATATAGAGAATTATATCATGTCTTGACTTTAAATTTTCATATTCTATAAACAGTTTATTTTTATATGTCGGAGGAAATGAGAAATCATATTTGGTCTATTCTTTTAGTTTAATCTAACTAGGTGTTATTTTGGCCTCTATATATACGGTTCAAATTTGCTATTGCTTATACTAACTCAGCCACCCGTACAAGTGATTTCTAGATCCGCCATTACTTAAGCGATGCTTGCTTTAGTTTCTCCTACGGTGATAAATATCTATTTGATAGCTTCAATTCTAAAATAAAGGGAGAATATTTGGTTGAAATCTTTTGGCAGTCGAAGTACTAACAAATTACATCTTATCCACCTTCGGATAAGGATGATATAACTATGGAACGCAACAAATTCCGTTGTAGACAAGATTAATGACCAAAGTAAGGAACAAGACACATTCCTTACAACCAAGTTATGGTTGTGATTGAATCTTGTGTTTTCCCCTACAAGAAGTGCCATCCTTGCTATGAATAAATTTCCTAGTTCAGATTGTACCCGTGCTAAGATTCAACATTGCTTCCAACTATTAATTTTGGTGATTGGATTGCACACTTTTTTTATGCCCATACTTTACTGGCAACAATAGTAAGACGCAGATCAAGGGAGAAAATGGAACTAGGAGATAGTGGGGAAGTCAACTAATATACTTTTGTAGAGGACATGGTTTATTTGTATAGTATTAAAATAACAGAATGAGATGCAAATGTACTTTCTCTACTCATTGTGTATCACCGATAGAAAAGCACATAAACATTAGAGTTCCAATATTGCATCTGACATATTTAAAAATATGAACTAGCTTCTTCGAGTTGGCCAAAGTCATTCTAAAGAGGCTCTATTTCGGGTTTGTAACTTAGCCTGTCTCAAGAAAACCCATTTGTGGCAACCGCCCATGAGACAATCCCATTTTCTTTCCTTACCAGCATTCCATTTTGTGGCTCTTTGTGGACACCTGGTTTCCAAAACATTGATGAGTACAGAAACCCATTTGTGTCATATATATTCTCCTTACTGTGAGTTGTGTTAGTTAAGTAGACGTAATGTTATCTCCTAGTAAGATTATAAACGATGACTAGATAATGACTTTCTATGTGATGATATGTGAAGATTGTTGGGACTTTTAGTTATAGCTTCACCATAGTATGAGACTTTCGTCGATGTCTTTCTTTGATAAACTGTTAATAAAAGTTTAGAGATGATGTTGTTGTATTCACTATGCAAAATTGACATATAGTTGAAGATTGTTGGAATTTATAGTGATAACTTCACCATTGTTTGAATCTTGGTTGATGTCTTTCTTGGTGAATTTGTTGACTCAAATCCAGAGATGATGTTTTGTATTGATTATGCAAAAGAATTTTCAACTTGATAATAATTTGGAGTGTGTTAACAATTGCATCCATCCTACATTTGAGGGAGTGTATCACAGTATGACGTTCAAAATTTTGATAAAAAATTTCATTTGGACATTGTGCAAATAGTGTATGTCTTTCACTAGACCGGGCTGCTAGACAGTTTTGCCCCATGCAAAGGGTATTTTAGTATTTCAACATTTTCTGTGAATAAAAGAGCAATCAATCACCCAACATTAACAATTTCACTAATAGAGATGAAAGAGACTGGCAAGCATAAAATTAGAAAGGTCAAAATCTTTCTTCTTAGTTATTTAAGATTACAATAAATTGTCAGATCTAACCTCATGTACTCATCCAATATTCTATGTTTGCTTAATTAGGTAATTAAGTTATTTGAGTCTATTTGCATATGGTCCCAAGTGTGTCTTCGCCCATTAGGGTTTAGTTTAAAGTATGTATGATTCCCCCTTTTCCTATATAAAGGAGGGGGTTCCTCTTATAAGCTACATCTCATAGTCTTTTTTTACTTTAAAACATGGTATTAGAGTCGTGATCCAACCCCAACCTGAGTAAAAGAGGAGAGAAGAACTTCCGTCTACGGGAGGCCATAGCCACTTCTTGCTTTGGCTGCTCGTCGAGCGATACCATAGGTCTTCTCTACACAAGGGCGCTTCGTCAACATTCACTTTTGTCTCAATCATGTTACCTCTAGCATAACCCCTTACACCAACAATAATCCCTACTTCATAACCCCAATCACCATATGCTCATTCCAACAGGCTGCACTCTCCTGTCGTTAGACTGCCACATCACCATATGCCTTTAGGTTCAAGCCTCCACCCGCCCTCACATCTATGATGCTTCACGCTCAGGTCGCTGCCTCATAGTCATGTCGCAACCGGAGCCTTCTTCTTCCTCCACTAGAGCCATGTAACCGCCATGCCCCCTTGCCATCTATTGTCGCCCCTCCCTTCTTCACCGGCCAACACAACATACCTTCATTTCCCAGCCTTGCCGCCAAACCATGTTGTCTCTAGCCAGCCACCAAACCACCCCTCTCCTTGCGCCACGCCTTATCTCTCCTTACGGATCACGCTGCTTCCTATTTCTTTGATACTTTTTCTTGTTGTGTTGTTTTTGCTTGTGGTGTGTGCACATTGGCGGGTGCCAGTTGTTAACTCTTCGAGAGTTCCACGTTTTGTCGTGTCGTCTCTTGCTCCATTGGCCCCAACGGTAGGATTTCATGTTGTACTGTATTTCGGTGACGGGGTTGCTTGACCTTCTAACTTAAGTATCTTAAGACCCTGACAAAAGAGTACCAAGCTCAACATCTCAGGGACGCTAAGCTTGTATCTTGGCGTATGCCCTCGAGATAAAAGACACGCTTTAATCTGCCGCAACAGTCTATGTGACATGCATATGGTTTCAGCTTATTTTTTTCTTCTATGTAATTATTCTTCTCGATGGCCTGAATGCAAGATGTGTGTTTAGTTTTCCTCCATAAATTAATGGTAGACCTTTTTTGGAGGCTTTGTCCCCGAATCACCACGAGGGGCGGCCTCCCCTAGACTCCCGCCCGCTGAAGGCAACAGGCCCCCAAACCCCTGATAGTACTATGGATGCTTTTTCCCCCGAGGCATTTCTTTATCATTGTCCACCCCAACCACTCTTTTCTTTTCATATGAGGGGGGGAATACAGAGATAAGATGAATAGAGGGAATTTGATTATGCTTCTATGTATGAGAATCTTCTTGTTGCTCGATACATATCTATGGATTTTTATGCACTTCTTGAAGAGCTTGTGGACTTCTACTATTGATATTTGTATCTTAAAGTCTTTTACTACTATATACTTCTTGAAGAACTTACTATCAGGAGCTTCATGTCTACTGCTTTCTTATTTAAGTTGATGGTCTTCTATCCGGCTACGCCGACTCTACTTTCTACTTTTTGTCCATGCTTTATTTACACGTTGACATTGTTTGTGCCTGAATTGTGAACCAACACTCTCTGGACTTTTCTACTGTGAACCAACACTCTCTGGACTTTTCTTAAGTGAAACACCAGTCTCTGGACTTCTCTACTGTGAACCAGCACTCTCTAGACTGCAACAATAGTGACTATGATAAAGACTTAGACGCGTTCTTTTTGTTGTTCACTACTACTCCATATGCCACATCCTTTTGATCAAGAAGCTTCTGCTACATTTTTGCAACCTGCATCTGCGACTTGTGACATACTTCATATTTGACCTTCTTGTATACCTACTTTGGGTTATCTACTTGAGGGGGAGTATCTGAGTTATGAGTGCTTTATTGTAATCTAAGGGGAAGAAATATTCTTGTATAGGCTTGTCTTATCATTTTATTCTATTTCTTTATCATTAGTCTGTCAGTCTGTTTCCAAGTTGACATGGGATTCTCCCAAGCTTCAGCTTGAGGAATAATAGAGAGTCTGGTTATTTTAGTTACTTTAGTAATTTGAGTCTATTTTTATACGGGCCGAAGTGTGTTTTAACCCATTAGGATTTAGTCTGAAGTATGTACACTTTCCCCTTCTCCTATATAAAGGAGGGGGATTCCTCTTATCATATGCATCGCTTAGTCTTCTTTTACTTTACTACACCATCAAACCATAAGCATAAAGTGAAATCATCCTAGAATCTGGAGGTTTTCACGAAATAAATTGTTGTTTTATGGAAAACAAGCATGTGTGATTAAATATGCAATCCTACATATCACCCAGATCTAACTAGATCTACATATCATGAGCTCATTTATGACAAAAATGGACCCCATTCACCAAAATTTTATGCCAGTTTTCAGTAATTGAAACCAAAATCTGCCTAGATCTACACCAACTCATTTATGACGTAAGAAAGAAAACGAAGGGGGACACTTGAGGCTTATGTTTACCAGCCAGAGTGAGTATATATTTATATAAAAGAGATATTACACATACATCCCAACCTTTTTACATACTTACATGTAGGTCACAATATATTAACAAACCTCCCAAGCTGGAGCATATATGTCATATGTGCCTAGCTTGTTATATAAGTATTGGATCCGACAACCATTTAGGGACTTTGTAAATAAATCGGCTAATTGATCCTTTGATCTAACAAATGTTAACTTGATCACTTTTTCCGAATCCTTTCTCGCAGAAAGTGACAATCAACTTCTATATATTTAGTTATTTCATGAAAGATGCGATCATGGGTGATGCGGACAACTGCTTGATTATCACACTTCAAGCCCATTGGAGCTTTTCGCACAAAGCAAAGTTCCTCTAAGAAATGGTGAATCCAAAGAAAGTCACATGTTGTTAGGTCCATAACTTTATATTCAGATTTTGCACTGGACCTTGCTACTACAGTCTACTTCTTGCTCTTCCATGACACAAGATTTCCTCCCACAAATACACAGTAACCAATAATAGACCTCTTGTTGATACTAGATCCAGCCCAATGAACATCGAGAAACCCTAAACTTGCAGATACCTCTACATGCCAACACTGTCTCTATATGACATGTGCATGTCTTATCCATGAACGGACTACAGCATTAGTAGCAAAAGCAATGTTGGGCCGAGTGACAGTCAAATAAATAAGCCTTCCAACAAGTTATCTATATTTCCACGGATCATAAACTCCCCCTGCTCCATAGACAATTTGACCTTAGGATCTATTAGAGTATTGGACAGGTCTGGTCCCAAGCATCCCTATCTCTGTGAGAAGACCTAAGACATACCTCTTATGTAAGATTAGCATCCCAGACTTCGACTCAAAAACTTCAATCCCCAAAAAGTATTTAAGTCTGCCCAAGTCCTTTGTCAAAACTGACCCTTGTAGAAAAATCTTCAATTGTGTAATGACATGCATGTCATTCCCATGAATCATGTCATCAATAAATACCACCAAGATGTTTCCAGATTTATGTTGCATGTAAATGAATGAATGATCTATGGTACATAATTGGGAGTGCAAACTCAGAAAGAGCATTAATAATCTACTAAACTAGGCACAAGGTGACTCCTTTAGTGCATAGATAGACTTGTGAAGACGGTATACTAGATTTGACTCCCCCTGAGCAATAAGCCTAGGTGGTTGCTCCATATAAATCTCCTCATCCAGATCACCATGTAGGAATGCATTTTTTACACCAAGCTGGTAAGGAGGCTAAGAATTACTAGAACCTAGAGACAAGAAGATGTGAATGGATGTCATTTCTGCCACAAGAGAGGTCTTTGAATAATCCTTACCATAGACTTGAGGGTAGCCCTTGGCTACTAAAGTCACCTTAAGCTTATCAATGCATCCATTTGCGACATCCGACTACAGATTTTCCCTGCGAACATGAAATAAGGGACAATGTCTTGTTCTGGTCAAGAATCGACATCTTTTCCATAGCATGTGCCAACCTGGGTGATCAAGTGCAATTGAAGCAGATATAGGTATAGAGACAAAGGACATTGAAGAAATAAATGCATAATATGAAGGTGAGAGATGGCTATATGAAACAAAGTTGAAAATAGAATGTTGAGTATTTTTAAGTGTGTAGGATCTATCAGCTTTACTCACCTTGAAGATTCTTCTTAGGAGCTGGAGAGGAACTGACTCTACTTGACTCTTTGACAAGGAAGCATCCAGAGAAGGAGTTGGAGTGACAGGACCTCTATACCACCTGTATTGGTGCCTGAACCGGACTACCCACTTTTACATGTATGACAAATATAGACCTGAGTGATATGTGGCCTAGTGGAAATGGGTGGAACAACATCATGAAAAGAATCACTACCGGGAGACAAAGGAACAAAAGACTCGACAACAACAGGAAGGGGCAAGAGTGTTTCCACAACTATTGGTGTCGTGGGTGGTGGTAAAATTGGTGAGGTCATGGCTGAAGTATTCCCTAGCATTATCAGATTGAAGGGTACAAAACTACATACTTTCTTTTTTAATTGAGTGTCCACTTCCATATGAAGGTGACTTCCATATGATTTTTCTCGAATGACATGGATCTACCTCCTCAAAAGTCGAGAGTTTGTGCTATCTATTGTGAAACATTTCCATACTGCAATAAAAGTCCAGTTTGACTACAATATAAAAATTCTTCAATCTGATAATGCTTTAGAGTATATTCAAAAGGCTATGTCTAATTTTTGCAGCTCTGTAGGTATGATCCATCGCACATCGTGTCCTTACACCCCTCAGCAGAATGGGGTAGTTGAGCGGAAAAATCGTCATCTGCTTGATATTACTCGATCTATTATGTTTCAATCCAATGTACCTAAGAAATTCTGGTCTGAAGCCCCTTTAACTGCTTGTTTCTTAATTAATAGACAACCATCCTCAGTTCTTAAAGGACAGACTCCCTTCTCTGTGTTGCGACCCACGGATCAGCCTTTTTCTGTCCCCCTTAGAGTGTTTGGTTGCACTTCCTTTGTCCATAATGTTGACCCTAAGGCCGACAAGCTTTCTCCTAGGTCTGTTAAAACCTTGTTCCTTGGTTACTCTAGTACTAGCAAAGGATACAAGTGTTACTGTCCTAATCTTCGTCGGATGTTTGTGTCTAGGGATGTTACTTTCCATGAGATCACTCCATATTTCTCCGATGCTATGAGTAAGGGGGAGCAATTGAGAGAGGGAGTGCCACCAGTTTTTCAGAGGGATAGAGTGGCACCATCTGTGCAGAGTGAGGGAGCGCCACCCATCATTCCTGATTATACATTTATTCCGGATGAGCATGCAGCAGACAGGTCTGTTATTGAGCATTACCCACATGTTTATAGTAGGCGAGGCAGACAAGATCCAGAAGTGGTAGCGATACCAGTCTCTGAGCCTTCATCTTCGTCTTCTACTCATGGGATTCCTGCATAAGCATCAGATCTTGATCTTCCTATTGCTGTTAGCAAAGGTACTCGCTCTTGTACAATTAGACATTCTGTCCCACTTATCTAAGCAGGCCCGCGCATTTGCTATTGGGATTGATTCTGTTGATATACCAAGGAATCACTATGATGCTATGAAGGACAGTGGTTGGAAACAGGCAATACAGCTTGAGATGTCAGCTCTTTTGCATAATGACACATGGGATCTTGTTGACTTACCTACAGGGAAGAAAGCAGTGGGTTGCAGATGGGTTTTCACCATCAAACATAATCCAGATGGATCTGTTGAGAGGTTGAAGGTCAGATTGGTAGCAAAAGGCTACACACAGACCTATGGAGTTGATTTCTTTGAGACTTTTTCTCCAGTAGCTCGTCTAAATTCTGTGCGAATTATTATTTCTCTGGCTACTACCTTTGATTGGCCCCTATTTCAGCTTGATGTTAAGAATGCTTTTCTACATGGTGACCTCCAGGAAGAGGTATATATGGAGCAACCTCCTGGGTTTGTTGCTCAGGGGGAGTGTCACAAGGTCTGTAAATTGAAGAAAGCCATATATGGTTTGAAACAGTCTCCTCGAGTGTGGTTTGATTAGTTCAGTGAGGTTGTACTCCAGATGGGCTTTTCTCGCTCCATGACTGATCACTCTTTATTCTACTCTAGCTCTTCCTGTGGCTCTATCATTATGGCAGTATATGTTGATGGCATAGTAATTACGGGAAGTGGTTCTACAGGCATATCTCGTGTGAAGGAAGGGTTGCAGAGACACTTTCAAACGAAGGACCTGGGTAAACTGAGATATTTTCTGGGCATTGAGGTGTTTAGATCTCATGCAGGGGTCAATCTATCTCAGAGGAAATATGTGTTGGACTTACTACAGGAGACAGGCATGACTGGATCTAAACCGGTATCTACTCCTATGGATTATCACATCAAGGAGACGGTTGATGATGTTGAGTACTCAGAACCAGGATATTACAGGAGAATAGTTGGCAAGCTAATATATCTGACTGTTACACGACCTGACATTTCTTTTGCTGTAGGAGTTGTGAGTCAACATATGCACTCACCACGACAGTCACACTAGATAGCAGTTTGCCGAATTCTGAGATATCTGAAGAGTGCTCCTGGTAAAGGGATCACATATTCTAAACCCAAGGTGCCTCCATCTACTTTGACTCTCACTGGGTACTCAGATGCAGATTGGGCTGGTGATCATACTGATAGAAGATCTACATCAGGCTATTGTACTTTCCTAGGTGACCATTTGATTACTTGGAAAAGCAAAAAGCAGAATGTGGTAGCCAGATCCAGCACTGAGGCTGAATATCGTGCTATGGCCCATGCATGTTGTGAACTACAATGGGTCAAATTCGTTCTTTCTGAGTTAAAAATCACTATTATGTCTTCTATGGAGCTCAAGTGTGACAACCAGTCTGCTATACACATTGCCAGGAATCCTATCTTTCATGAGCGTACAAAGCATATAGAAGTTGATTGCCATTTTATTCGTGATCAAATCAAAGATGGCACTATTGTGACGCCATACGTCAAGTCTGAAGATCAACTGGCGGATATCTTGACAAAGCCTTTGGGTCCGGCAGCTTTTTAGAGATTATGTGGCAAGCTGGGCATACACGATGTGTACTCTCCAGCTTGAGGGGGAGTGTGAAACAACCTGCTTCCCTGTCGATGGTGGTCGATGGTATCGAGATTATCACAGCAACCGGACAACAGTCTGTCGATACGATCGACAGACATGTCGATGGTATCGACAGAAGGTCAGCGGCGGAAACCGGCGATCTGCCTCTTGTCTCTATTTTTATTATACCATTTGTTTTATTGTTTTTCTAGGATTTTCTCCTTGGTACCACCTTGTATCTTACCCTAATATATAAAAAGGAGTGAGACGGCTATTGCCCTCACACACAAGAGCTGCACCTAGCAGCCGCCAATATTGTCTGTCTCCCTTCTCTCTCGTTAACAGCAGGAAATATGTGAGTGATCAATTGATTGACTATGTGACAGAGTCAGGTTTTCCAGAAAGCTCAGGGTTGCACAATATGTGCACCCTCATATATATAATACTGAGAGATTTACAAAGAGGTCCATAAATAAAGGAAAATAACAAAACAAATAACAGGCTATGTAAAACAGGAAATATATAATGTAACACCCCCTCAAGTTGGAGCATAGATGTCAATCATGCCCAACTTGTCCAACAGCGTGCAGAACTGTTTCTTCGCCAAGAGCTTGGTGAAGATATCCGCAACTTGATCTTCAGATCTTGTGAATGGAGTGCATATTTTGCCAGCAAGAATAGATTCTCTGATGAAGTGGCAGTCAACTTCAATGTGTTTGGTGCGTTCATGATAGACCGGATTATTTGCAATGAAGATGGCAGCTATGTTATCACAATGCATAGGAATGGCAGACGAAGACTCAATCCCAAATTCTTTCAGAAGAGAACGCACCCACAGCAACTCACAGGCAGTATGGGTCATGGCCCTGTACTCAGCTTCAGCACTAGATCTGGCCACGACATTCTGTTTCTTGCTTCTCCAAGTGACAAGATTGCCTCCTACAAAGGTACAGTAACCAGAAGTAGATTTTCTATCAACTTTGCTTCTTGCATAATCAAAATCAGAATACCCTTCAAAAACACAGTGTCCATTCTTTTTATAGTGAAGTCCCTTGCCAGGCGACTTTTTTAAGTATCTCAAAACTTGACATGCAGCATCCCAGTGACACTGTTTGGGTTTGTCGAGGTACCTGCTAAGAAGACCTACTGCAGTAGCAATATCAGGACGAGTAACCGTCAAATAGATCAATTTACCAATCAACCTCCTGAATTTTTTATGATCAGTAAACATAGCAGAGGAATCATCATCCCAATTGACATTGGGATCAAGAGCAGTATCCGCAGGTCTTGCTCCAAGCATACCAGTCTCCTGCAGAATATCAAGAACATACTTTCTCTGCGAAAGAGCCAAGGCATTAGAGTTTCTAGAGACCTCTATGCCAAGAAAGTACCGAAGTCTACCTAGATCTTTGGTAGCAAAGTGCTTGCCCAGATGATCTTTGGTAGCCTGAATACCAAGAGTGTCGCTGCCAGAAATAATAATGTCATCAACATATACAATCAGAACAGTAATAATACCTGCTGAAGTCTTTTTTGTGAATACAGAATGGTCAACTTGTGACCTCAGAAAGCCAAAATCAATCATGATCCTGCTCAACTTATCAAACCAGGCACGAGGACTCTGTTTGAACCCATAGATAGACTTCTTAAGTCTGCAGACTTTGTGAGACTCCCCCTGAGCAACAAACCCAGGAGGTTGCTCCATATACACCTCTTCCTGTAAGTCACCATACAGAAAAGCATTTTTCACATCAAGCTGCAGGAGAGGCCAGTTTAGATTCACAGCAACAGATAAAAGAATCCTGACAGAGTTAAGGCGAGCAACAGGAGAAAAAGTCTCAAAGTAATCAATGCCATATGTCTGAGTATAGCCCTTTGCAACTAACCGTGCCTTCAACCTTTCAACCGTACCATCAGGTTGATATTTGACGGCATATACCCACCTGCAGCCTACCAGCTTACACTGAGGAGGTGGTTCCACCAGCTCCCAAGTGTCTCTGTCAGTAAGAGCAACCATCTCTTCATTCATAGCAGATGTCCAAGCCGTACTTTTCAAAGCATCCTGAATATTCTTAGGTACAGCCACAGCAGATAAAGCAGATACAAAATTGCTAGAATGAGTATGCAGATGAGCAGTAGACACACACTGAGCAATGCTATGAGAAGTGCAAGAACGAGTACCCTTTCGGAGTGCAATAGGTATGTCAAGATCAGAGTGTACCTCAGGTGCAGCAGAACCTTCTGGAGGAGAAGATTGGTTGTCTTGGGGGGGTACTTGTGTAGAAGGTGCTTTATTCCTGCGTTGATAAACAATAAGAGGAGGATCTTGCTTTTCAGTAATCGCAGTATCAGTACTGTCAGGCATACAGTCAGAAATAACAGGTAAAGGAGGAGCCAGAATGTCTTTCTGCAAACTATCTCCTGCTGAAGAATAATACGGTGTATCTTCAAAAAAGACAACATCACTACTAGTAAACCATTTCCGGGTGCTGGGATTATAACATCTGTAACCCTTCTGAGTTCGAGAATAGCCCAGAAAAATGCATTTAGCAGCTCGAGGAGATAACTTATCAAAAGTGGGTCCAAGCAATCTGACAAAGCAAGTACACCCAAAAATTCTAGGAGGCACAGTAAACAAAGAGGTGTCAGGTTGCAAAACCTGTATGGGAATCTTATTTCCAATAACAGACGATGGCATCCTATTAATCAGAAAACACGCAGTCAAGACAGCCTCAGGCCAATAAGAGCGGGGCACATGAGAATGCATCATTATCGTCCTGGTAACTTCTAATAAGTGTCTATTCTTCCGCTCAGCGACACCGTTTTGTTGTGGGGTATAGGCACACGAAGTCTGGTGAATTGTACCCACAGATTTACAGAAAACAGCCACATCTTGCTTAACAAACTCTAAAGCATTATCAGTGCGAAAAACTTTAATAGGCAAGCCAAACTGCGTTTTTATTTCAGCAAAGAAGTATTTGATAGTAGACAGCACTTCGGACCTACTTTTTAACAATAACAACCAAGTAGTCCTAGAAAAATCATCAATAAAAAGAATGAAATACTTGTAACCAGACAAACTTGGTACATGGCATGGACCCCATACATCAGAGTGGACTAAATCAAAAATATTTTTACTGCTCACAGCACTACGTCTAGGATACACAGTACGAGTTTGTTTTCCTAGCTGACAGGATTCACACTGAAAATGACAATTGCCGATATCAGAAACTAAACTACGCAGCTTCTCTGACGAGGGGTGGCCCAGCCTGTAGTGCCACTGTAGAGCAGAAACAGAAGCCGATAATGCAGATATCACAACAGCTTTCTCTGATCGAGGTAATTGGTCCAAGTAATAGAGTCCATCAGCGCCTTCATACCCCCCACCAATCTTCGTCCTCGTGCGAAGGTCCTGAAAAACGCATGAACCAGGAACAAAGGTCAGGCTACATTTTAAACTCCGTAAAAATTTTGCTGACAGATAATAAGTTCAGAGGAAATCGAGGCACATATAAGGTAGATTTGAGGCCAAAGTGAGAAACAATATCACCGACTCCAAGGACCGAAGACTTGGAGCCATCAGCAAGCATAACAGAAGAATGAAGGGCAGGTGCAGATATATGTTTAAACAAAGATCTATTTCCAGATATATGTGTAGATGCACCAGAATCTATCACCCATTTGGTATTACTAGAAGTAGAAGGTGAGGAGGAACTCAGGAATGCAATATCATAACTAGAAAATGCAGAATGTGCTCCGCTAGTAGACGCAGCAGGAGAAGACCCAGCACGCTCAAGAAGAAGACGCTCCACCTCGGCACGAATGTAGTCTGCTGTAGCCCCCGCAGGCTCTGGCGCAGGTGTCTGAGTACCACCCTCAAACGCAATAGAGGAGGAATCTGCAGCAACATTGGCCCACGCCGACTTACCATACTTTTCCCAGCATTTTTCTTCAATATGGTTAGACCGGCCACAGAAAGTACACACGCGTTGTCCTTGCTGAGGACGCGCAGCAGCAGAAGGTGGGGCGGTAGGAGGAGCTCCACGTCCAGCACCAGGTCCACGTCCTCGGCCTGCACCCAGGGGAGGACGACCATCATTGGAGCGGCCACGGCCACGACCACGACTACGCCCACCCCAAGCAGCCAAAGCGGTAGAGTCTCCAGTCTCAGGAGGCGGAGACGGTGTCGATGACGGAAGGCGCTGGAGAAGCTGGTAGGCAGTCTGCAAGGTAGGAAGTGGATCACTCGCCAAGATTTGATCCACCACACCAGTATAGGACTCGGGTAAACCACTCAGAAACTGAATCAGCTGAAGTTTCGCCCGCTATTTTTGCATAGTCGCTAAATCAGTAGACAGCGGGTGATAAGTCTCCAACTCACCCCACAGGCCAGTGAAGGTGGAGAAGTAGTCTGATATGTCAGATCCCGTAAATTGTAGTCGCCCCAGTTGCTTGGTAATATCAAAGACCTTCTTGGGATTCTGACTATGAGAGTAGGTACCGGCGAGCTGATCCCACATCTGCTTCGCCGTAGGCAGCCGAAGAAGAGTGACACTGATCTTCTCAACTGTGCTGTTGAGAATCCATGTCATAACAGTCGAGTCATCACGGACCCAGTCATCAAAAGCTTTGATGTCTTTTGCATCCGCCTCCTATGCAGGCTGAGGCGGACCAGTGTGAATCAGGTGAGAGTACTTCCCTTGCGATTTGGCAAATATCACAAAGGAGCACACCCAAAGCTAGTAGTTGCGCCCGTCAACTTTAACAGTAGTGACTTGACGACGCGAGTCTCTCCAGATGTCATCTCCAGAAGACGCCATGAGGACAGGCAGGAAGGCAGGTACAGGCAAGAGTAGGCACAGGCAGAAGACGGACTACGCCGTCAGGCAGGCACAAGCAAATCACCGCGGACCTCTCACTTACAAACTACGCCTAAGCGTAGCAGGAAACCCGGAGGCCGAAGCCTACACGGGCAGGCAGGCACAAACGAACACGAACCGAAGGTTGTCCCTCAGACGAACAACGCGCCGATCTCCCCCTGAAGATGGAACTAGTCCAGATCTACAAGCGGCTCAGTGGTCCCGTAGAAGACGGCCACCCGACAGCGCACCTGCTGTGCGAACAACAACTAAGGTTGCTCAAGCACTAGCGGTGCACCAAGCCAGGAGGCTAGACGGAACCACGAGCGGCGAACAACCGGCTGGAAGCCCCTACGTGGGCGGCGGCCCTGCTGCCCCGGGCGGCCTGACCGGCGGCGCTAGCCGGCGGCGGCGGCCAGCAGAGCAGCCGGCGGCTGCTGCTGTGCCGCACGCACGGGGGCGGCGCGGCCGGCGGGAGAGGAGTGAGGGGTCGGCGGGGGGGGACGGCGGTGGAGAGAGAGAGAAAGGGAAGGGAGGGAGGCGGCTAGGTTTCGACCTGCTCTGATACCATGTGACAGAGTCAGGTTTTCCAAAAAGCTCAAGGTTGCACAATATGTGCACCCTCATATATATAATACTGAGAGATTTACAAAGAGGTCCATAAATAAAGGAAAATAACAAAACAAATAACAGGCTATGTAAACAAGAAATATATAATGTAACAGACTGCATGCTTCTTATAATGATTCTATGTTCTTTATAACTGCCACCTATGGTCAGATTAATGAAGAAAAAAAGAGAAATGTTCTCAGGGAAGATCTTATTTCTATTAAAATTTTGTCAGTGATGCTTGGATTTTGTTAGGGGACTTCAGTACTACTCGATTCTCTTTCAAAAGAAAAGGCAGAGGTTTGTGTGCTACTTAAGGGATGAGATTTTGTCGGTATCGGCGGTATACCGCTCGAAATACCAATGCTGACGGGTACCGGTACAATTACACACAATTCTGCCGTTAGGATCGCAAATATCGGCATACCAGTGGGCTTACCGCCAATACCGCCAAATATCGAGGGTGTCGGTGCAAAATGCACCACTTAAGCACCGGTGCAGGACGGCACGGGCGGTATACCGCCCGATACACCGTCATTTGCGAGTCCTTAGTTGTTGCTGCTGTTTGAAGAGGAAACCTTGGGGATTTTGGACGATTTTAGAGATTGGAGCTCAAATCAGCCCTAATTAAGGTGTGTTTACTTAATTTCTTGCATTTCCCATCATTTCCAACCTCTCCCTTCTCTCTTCTCTTTGTATAATTCTATTCTCACCTAAACAATTCACCAAATACCCCCAAAATCCTCGATCTACTCCAAAATACTTATGATTGATGCTATTTATCACTAGATCTATGATTATATTATATAGATCTACTGATTTATCACTAGATCTACCTAATTAGCTCACTAATAATTAACATTAACAAGTAATTTCACTAATTAATAGTAATAATACAATTAGTACCATTAATAATAGGTATTTAATTTAGGTTTAGTAGAAGAAGTTCTATCAAAGACTAACATGAACATATATAAACAAAAATATACCCAAAATATCTAAATAATTAGTATTTTTTATTTATTAAAAATGCTGAAAATTAAAAAAAAATCTTTAGAATTGTGTGTGTTAATGTTGTATAAGATGAAACTAGCATGTGGAAAGCATATCACTTGTCTTTTTAATTAGTAAATATCATGTTTTATAATTTTAAACATGTGCCTGTAGCTATTCAACATATTCCTCAAGGAAGTGAACGTCCACTCACTCGAGCTCCTCGACTTACATTTCCAAGAAAGGCACAATATCTCAGAGATTTAAAATAACATTTTCCAAAGATTGGGATGATGCAATTTGTCAACGATATTGTCTATGAGGAGCATGTGACTACATACAACCAACTTTATAGGATGCACATGTCATGGGCGGAATATCTCAATAGTATCAACTCATTACAGTATGGACAACCTGCGTGCCACTCAACATACAACTGATGTGAGTTGGTAAGTAAATATGTTATTGATATGTTGTAAATTGTATATTGTTGCATAATTGTGTATATTTAAGTTTGTGGATTGTGCTAGTAAAATTTCATATCTGAATTCCTACGTTTTGTCATTGAAATCCTTCATCGAAATCCCAACGAAACAGGACAGGTTCCTTACCTCCCACATGATGGACCCCCCCCCCCTCCCTCACACCCAATATAGAATTTTATTGCATAAAACGATGCATTTAGGTGTGGAGATTACACCTGTAAAATTTCATGAATTAATTCGTTCATTTTGGCGTCGATACGGCCAGGATTGCATCTGTCGGTATTTCCGTTGGTATACCGGTAAATACCTATTTCCAAGCTGTCGAAACGGCGTCGGTATCGGTCACCTTATTCCTTGGTGCTACTTCAGCTATGAATGCTTTTAATGTAGCCATTTCCTTTTTTTTGATAAGGTAAAATTAATGTAGCCATTTCTAGTATGCAGTTGTATGAACTAGAAATGAAAGGCCTCTCTATATACATGGGACAATAGACAAACATGTGACAGTGTCGTCCCTTCTATAATTGACATGTTTTTTAATGAAGATCTTAGCTGTGTGCAGGGATGTATGGGGTGATGTCATCAATACCATTCACAGTGATCATAGGCAGCTTGTTGTCAATTTTTGATAAGTCTGCTAAGAAGAATAAAGACTATTTCAAATTTGTGAATGTCTGGGCAGAACATCTAGACTTCTTGGAGATTGTTAATAATGCTTGGGCTTTGGAAGTAAAAGGCTCCCCTATGTATAGAGTTGTAGCCAAACTTAAGAATGTGAAGTGCAAACTCCTGAAGTGGAACAAGGGTAAAGTAGGGAATATTGTGGACAAAGCTAAAATCCTTGAAATTGAGGCAGTGCCAATCTGAATCCTGATGATAGTGCACTCAGAGACATTGTTGTTGACATGAGAAAGGTTGATGTTGATGCTGCTAATGATGAAGAATCCTTAGCTAAACAGATTTCTAGCGTGAAGTGGCTTTCTTTGAGAGACAAAAACACGAGCTTCTTTTATAATTCTAGCAAAGTCAGAGTTGCAAGGAATCATAATAGAAGTCCTGAGATTAATGGTTCTATGAATTATATGATTATGATAATATCTCCCAACATATTCACTCTTATTACGACAATCTCTTTAATCAATACCCTTCTCATAAAGATAATTTGTTTGAATGGGATGATAACTGGAAGCTTCCTGCTCTCAATGAGGAACAATTTAACAATCTATGTGCTTTGGATACTAAGGAAGAGATTGATATAGTTATCATTGAAATTGATGGGATAGAGCCCTTGGTCCTGATGGGTTTTGTTAATATATCTTATTTATATTCAGCTTTATTATATTTTGTAATTTCTATATAATGTTGGATCTCTATGTAATTTCTCCAAGTGCTCTTATTAATAAAAGGGACAGGGCACATTGCTCCTCTCCACATTGTTGCATTGCACGCAACATTGCGGCACCCTAACTCTCAACATGGTATCAGAGCAGGATTGATCCTAGGTGGACTAGCCGCCGCCCACCTAAGACAATAGCAGCAGTCAGTGCAAGACCAGCCGCCGCCGCCACCAGGGGGCAGCAAGGGCTGCCGCCGTCTGCCAGGGACCAACAGCAGCCGCCGCCGGCTCCGAGCTCGACAGCAGCAGCCGCCGGCCGCAAAGCCAACATTAGCTGCTACCGGCGCCAGAGACCAAGGGCAACCGTCGGCCAGCACGTCTGCGGACTACTTCGGTTAATCCGACGGAGTAAATTCCAAACCGAAGGGTCCGCGTCTACGTTAGGAATTCCTAATTACATCTCCATGTGTGATTAAGGAATTTTCCATTGGGGGTTGTGGATGTGTCAGTCATGCATCTAATCTGTTGACGTGTCGTGTATCTTTCAGTCACTCAATTTTTCTCTTGACGTGTATCATCCCGTCATTCTATTTTCTGTTTAGATCATAGAGGACACCAAGGCATCTACTATCTACAACGAGATGTCACCTATCCCCTCCATCAAGATGAACGGGAAAATTATCTCTTGTGGATGAATGTTGTCCATACAGTGTTGGAATCCCGAGACAAGGCAAAACACGTTGATTCTGATCCTCCTGCTTCTACTGACAAAGGCTATGTTGAATGGAAGCATCATAATAGTCTGGTGAAGACATGGTTGTGGAGGAGCATGGAACCTAGAATTGTTGCCAGGTTCATGTTCTATACTACTGCCAAAGAGATATGGGATGCAGTAAAGAAACATTACTCACAAGAAAAGAATGCTCTTCGTCAATTTATGATATATGACCGCCTATTTGCATAACAACAGGGAGACAAGCCTTTGGAAGAATATTTTGGAGTGATCCAAGCTATTGCTCACGAACTGAGCTTCTATCATCCAGTGACTGTCACAGAACAAATCAAAGACAGAGACGACTTGATGACAGTAAAATTCTTATCCGACTTGAGTTCTTCATGCAGTTCAGCCCGTAGTATATCCTAGCTTTCGACAAACTTCCCAGCTTGGAAGAGGCTTACTCAAGGATTTTACAGTCAAATTTTAAACCGGTTGATCCTACAGTTGTCCCGTGTCATGGAGATCCCCATGCATATGTAGCCGCTGCAATCAGAGGAGGCCGTATAGGTACGAGCCGAGGACGTGGCACACGTCCTAAGTGCACCTGTTGTGACAAACCTGGACACAGTTGAAAAATGTTGGAAGAAGCATGGCAGACCTTCTGCACCACTTGTGGGGGTAGCAAACTATGTTGGCACTACTGAGTCTTCTGAGCCTCCTGCTTTGAATTCTGAATCTTCTGACATCACACTCACTAAGGAGGAATATGATAGATTTATTCTGGCTACCCAACATCTGAGTTTGGGATCATCTTCTTCTTCAACAAACTTGGCATCTACTACTGATAATCAGGCTACCTCTTTACTGGCTTCTGGTTCAACTTCTTCATGGGTGGTTGACTCTGGAGCATCACCGCATATGACTGGTATGACAAGACTGCTTCATTCCATTAACTCACATATTCCTCACCAATATGTGACAATAGCAGATGGTTCAGTGAGGAGAGTGTTAATTAGTGGATTTGTTTCTCTGACTCCTACAATTGACCTTAAATTTGTACATTATTTTCCTGCATTTCCATTTAATCTTTCTGTTGCAAAATTGATTGATACGGTGAAATGTACGGTGACATTTGGCCTTCTTGTTTTGTATTACAGGATCTCAAGAGTATGAGGACAATTGGTGGGGGCCTAGGAAAGGTGATCTCTACCTCTTCCATGGTAAAAGTCTGCCTCGCCAAGTATCTGCTCTTGCTCCGGCTATCCTTTCGAGCGGTTCTCCCTTACTATACCACTACAGATACGGACATCCTTCGTTGGAGCGCTTGAGAAAGTTAGAACTTGAGTTATCCCAAGTGTCTTCATTAGAGTGTCAGTCATGTCAATTGGGAAACATCATAGAATGTCTTATCCTAGTTGTGTCAAACTGTCAATAAACGGGCTTCTTATCCCTTTGAGTTAGTCCACAGTGATGTTTGGGGTCCTATAAAAGATAACAGTTATAATGGTTTTCGCTATTTTATTTCCTTTGTGGATGATTTTTCTCGCATGACATGGATTTATTTGTTGAAGAGTCGAGAGTCTGTGTTATCCATTGTCAAGCATTTTCATCAAGAAATAAAAGTCCAATTTGATTGCAATATTAAAATTCTTCAATCTGATAATGCCTTGGAATATGTTCAAAGTGCTATGGCTGATTTTTGTAGCTCTGTTGGGATGATACATCGTACGTCCTGTGCTCACACCCCTCAACAAAATGAGATAGCTGAGAGGAAAAATCGTCATCTTCTTGATATTGCCAGGACAATTATGTTCCAATCCAATGTTCCAATCCAATGTTCCTAAGAGATTCTGGTCTGATGCTTTACTTACTGCTTGTTTCCTTATTAACAGGCAGCCCTCTTCTATGCTTCAAGGACGTACTCCGTTCTATCTTACGTCCCAAGGATCAGCCCTTTCTTGTTCCCCTTAGAGTGTTTGGTTGTACTTCCTTTGTACACAATTTTTATCCTAAGGCTGATAAATTATCCCCTAGGTCGATTAGGACTCTTTTTCTAGGGTACTCCAACACTAGCAAAGGGTACAAGTGTTATTGTCCCAGTCTCTGTCGTATGTTTGTGTCTAGGGATGTAACTTTTCATAATTCCACTCCATATATCTCTAGTGTTCCCAGTAAGGAGGAACAATTGTGTGAGAGTGAGAGAGTGCCACCATCAGACATCAATGAGAGAGTGCCATCACCACATCAGAGTGAGAGGGGTGTCACCTATCATTCCTGACTATACTGTAGTTCAGGAAGAGCAGCAGCAGATGATACCTCAATTCAGCAATATTCACATGTTTACAGCAGACGAGGCCGACCGGATCCAAAGGAGGTAGCGACTCTAGTCTTTGAGCCTTCCCCATCTCCCTCTACTCAAGAGACTCTTGAAGAACCATCTGACCTTGATGTTCCTATTGTTGCCTGCAAAGGTACTCGTTCCTGTATTGTTCGACATCCTATTGCAGGTGTGTGTTGTTTGTCAAATATATCTAAGCAGGCCCGTTCATTTGCTCTTAAAATTGATTCTATGGTCATTCTAAGAAACCATCTTGATGCTATGAAGGATATTGGCTGGAAACATGCAATGCATATGGAAATGTCTGCTCTTCTACAAAATAACACCTAGGAACTTATTGACTAACCTCCAGATAAAAATGTTGTGGGCTGCAGATGGGTATTCACAGTGAAACATAATCCAGATGGTTCAGTTGAGAGGTTGAAGGCTAGACTAGTGGCAAAAGGGTACACTCAGCCATATGGGGTTGATTTCTTTGAGACATTTTCACATATGGCTCGTCTGAATTCAGTGTGGATTCTTATTTCTCTGGCTACTACTTTTAACTGGCCTCTATTTCAGCTTGATGTCAAGAATGCCTTTCTTCATGGTAAACTATAGGAAGAGGTGTACATGGAGCAACCTCCTGGTTTTGTTGCTCAGGGGGAGTGTCAGAAGGTGTGTAGATTGAAGAAAGCCATCTATGGGTTGAAAAAATCTCCTAGAGCTTGGTTTGATAAGCTCAGTGATGTTGCACTAAAGATGGGCTTTTCTCGTTCTGTGACTGATCACTCCTTATTCTTGTTGAGAATGACGGAGGAAGAAGATGAAGAACACCGATTACATGTCGGCTACTATGTGCAGCAAACGTGAGTAGGGTTAGAGCCTACACACTTGTATTTATACATTAGGGTAGAGTACATGAGATACAAGAAGAGAAAACAAATAAAAATAACATTTTATAACAAAAATAGGTCAGCCGCCGGTTTACTGTTCCGCCGCTGTGCCGGTGTCGATACCATCGACTTGTGTCGATGGTATCGACGGAGTATTCTCTTGCGCCTGAACCAATCTCGATACTATCGACATGTGTGTCGATAGTATCGACCAAGATGCGGCTTGCTCCATCATGAACCTGGACAGATCTCGATACCATCGACAGGATGTCGATGGTATCGACTTAGATACAGGTTGCTTCACACTCCCCCTCAAGCTGGAGTGTACACATTGTGAATACCCAGCTTGCCACATAAATTCTGGAATACTGCTGGACCCAATGGCTTTGTTAAGATGTCAGCTAATTGATCCTCAGACTTGACATATGGCGTCACAATATTGCCATTCTTTATCTGATCTCTGATGAAGTGACAGTCAACTTCTATATGCTTTGTACGTTCATGAAAGACAGGATTCCTGGCGATGTGTATAGCAGATTGATTGTCACACTTGAGTATCATGGGGGATTGAATCAAAATCTTTAACTCGAATAGGATAGATTTGACCCATTGTAATTCACAGCATGCATGTGCCATAGCACGGTACTCAGCTTCAGTACTGGATCGCGCTACCACATGTTGTTTCTTGCTTTTCCATGTGATCAAATGGTCACCAAGAAAGGTGCAGTAACCAGAAGTAGATCGTCTATCAACTTGATTTCCAGCCCAATCTGCATCCGCATAACCTGTAAGAGACAAAGGTGATGAGGAACTCTTTGGTTTATAGTAAGTGATCCCCTTCCCAGGAGCACTTTTCAGATATCTCAGAATCCTGCATACAGCTGTCCAATGCGACTGTCGTGGTGTGCACATATGTTGACTTACTACTCCAACAGCAAAAGAAATATCAGGTCTTGTGACAGTTAGGTAAATCAACTTCCCAACTATTCTCCTGTAATGACCTGGATCTGAATATTCAGTATCATCGTCTACCTCCTTGATGTGATAATCCATAGGAGTGGATACGGGCTTAGAATCAGTCATACCCGTTTCCTGTAGCAAGTCAAGGACATATTTCCTCTGGGAGAGATTTATACCTGCATGGGATCTAAGAATCTCAATCCCTAGAAAGTATCTCAGCTTCCCCAGGTCCTTCGTGTGAAAGTGATGTTGTAGTCCTTCCTTCACACGTGATATGCCTGTAGAATCGCTGCCAGTAATCACAATATCATCAACATAGACAGCAATAATGATGGACCCACCAGAAGAATTTGAATAAAATAGAGAGTGATCAGTCATGGAACGAGAGAAGCCCATCTGTAACACAACAGCACTGAACTTGTCAAACCAAGCTCGAGGAGATTGCTTTAACCCATAGATAGCCTTCTTCAATCTGCAAACTTGCTGACACTCCCCTTGAGCAACAAAACCGGGTGGTTGCTCCATGTACACCTCTTCCTGAAGATCTCCATGAAGAAAGGCGTTCTTGACATCCAGCTGGAAAAGAGGCCAATCAAAGGTAGTAGCTAGAGATATAAGGATCCGCACAGAATTGAGACGAGCAACTGGAGAGAAGGTCTCAAAGAAGTCCACTCCATATGTCTGTGTGTAGCCTTTAGCTACCAATCTGGCCTTCAACCGCTCAATCGATCCATCAGGGTTGTGTTTGACGGTAAAGACCCATCTACAACCCACAACTTTCTTGCCCGCAGGTAAAGTAACAAGATCCCATGTGCCATTGTCAATCAAAGCAGAGATTTCCACCTGCATTGCCTGCTGCCAGCCACTGTCCTTCAGAGCCTCTAAGTGGTTTCGTGGTATCTTAATGGAGTCCATCCCAACAGCAAATGCACGAGCCTGTGTAGATAAGTGTGACAAACAACAGACATTCGATATGGGATGTCGAATAGTACATGAACGTATACCTTTTCGGACAGCAATAGGAAGATCAAGGTCAGAAGCTTCTGCGGGAATCTCTTGAGTAGAAGATGACGAAGAAGGCTCATGGACTTGTGCCGCTACCTCATCTGGATCCTGCCTACCTCGCCTGTGATAAACCTGGTTATAGGGTTGAATGGTAGGCGGTTCATACTGTCTTGGAATCGCGCGATCGAGCAAAGTTTGTTGATTCTGCACCTCTCACTAGCACTGACCAAGACTATGCCGAGTGGAAACGTCTTGACAGCCTAGTGAAGACTTGGCTATGGGGTAGCATGGAACCGTCTATTGCTTCTAGGTTCATGTTCTACTCCACCGCTAAGGAGATTTGGGATGCCATCAAGCAACACTATGCTCAAGAGAAGAATGCTCTTCGCCAGTTTATGATCTATGATCGTCTGTTTGCGGAAAAACAAGGTGATAGATCACTTGAAGAGTATTTCGGTGTGATTCAAGCTATCTCTCAGGAGTTGAGCTACTATCATCCAGTGAAGGTTGCTGAGCAGATTAAGGATAGAGATGATCTTGTCACTGCCAAATTTCTATCTGGCCTTAGCTCCTCATTTGGTTCAGCTAGAAGTGTGATACTTGCATCTGATAAATTACCGAGCCTTGCAGAAGCCTTCTCTAGGATTCAACAGTCCACCTTTGAGTCTGTTGGTCCTACTCCTATTGTTCCTTCTGGAGATTCTCATGCCTCTATTGCTGCTGCAGTTCGCGGAGGACGACCTGCATCTACTTCATCTGACAGACCTGGCTTGGGCAGAGGACGTGGGACTCGCCCTAGATGTACTTTTTGTGACAAACCCGGGCACTCTGTCGAGAAATGCTGGAAGAAACATGGGAGACCTGCAGCCCCACCTGTTGGAGCTGCCAATTGTGCTACTTCAGATTCTACTACTGCGAGCTCGAGTTCCTCTGGCATCACACTTACTCAGGAGGAATATGACAGATTCATTCAGGCCACTCAACATTTGAATATGGGCGCCTCATCTGCTTCTACAGCACATCTTGCATCTACAGCGGGTAATCAGGCTACCTCTTTTATGGCTTCCGGATCCGCAACTCCCTGGGTGGTCGACTCTGGTGCCTCCCAGCACATGACTGGTATGAGGCGATTGCTCCGCACACTTGACTCATATATTCCTCACCCCTCTGTTACCTTGGCAGATGGTTCTGTGAGGAAGGTGGTAGCTAGTGGTTCTGTGTCCCTTACACCATATATTGATTTGAAATCTGTCCATTTTGTACCTGATTTTCCATTCAATTTGTTTTCTGTTGCCAAGTTGATTGACACTATGAACTGCACAGTAACTTTCGGGCCATCTTGTTTTGTTTTACAGGATCTCAAGAGTTTGAAGATGATTGGTGGGGGGCCTAGGAAAGGTGATCTCTACCTCTTTCCTGGTGATTATCTACCTCGCCATCCACCTCCTGCTCCAGTTTCCTCCGCCATGCTGAGTAGTTCCCCCTTGTTGTGGCATTGCAGATATGGCCATCCTTCCTTAGAAAGCTTGAAGAAATTGGAACCCGATCTAGCTCATGTGTCCTCATTAGAGTGTCAGTCCTGTCAGTTGGGCAAACACCATCGGTTGTCTTATCCTGTTCGTGTCAATAATCGGGCTTCTAGTCCGTTTGAGTTAGTCCACAGTGATGTATGGGGTCCTGTTAAAAACCAGAGTTATAATGGTTTTAGCTATTTCATTTCTTTTGTGGATGATTACTCTCGCATGACATGGATTTATCTTTTAAAAAGTCGTGAATCTGTGCTTTCCATTATCAAACATTTTCATAAACAAATTCAAGTTCAATTTCACTGCAATATTAAAAATTTTCAATCTGATAATGCCCTTGAGTACGTTCAGAAAGCAATGCATGAGTTTTGCAGTTCAGTTGGTATGATTCATCAAACCTCTTGTCCTCACACTCCTATGCAGAATGGTGTTGCTGAGCGAAAGAATCGCCATCTCTTGGATATCACTAGGTCTATCATGTTTGAATCCAATGTGCCTAAACGTTTCTGGTCTGAGGCTCTTCTCACTGCTTGTTTTTTGATTAATCGGCAGCCCTCTTCTGTTTTGCATGGGCGCACTCCCTTTTCTGTCTTACGCCCTATGGATAAACCGTTTCATGTTCCGCTTCGAGTTTTTGGTTGTACATCCTTCGTTCATAACTTTGATCCCAAACAAGACAAACTCTCTCCTAGGTCCTTGAAAACCTTGTTTCTTGGTTACTCTGGTACGAGTAAAGGTTACAAGTGTTATTGCCCGAGTTTGCGTCGTATGTTTGTTTCTAAGGATGTCACCTTTCATGAAACCAGTCCATATTTTGCACATGCTATGAGCAAGGGGGAGCAATTGAGTGAGGGAGTGCCACCCGTAATTCAAAGTGAGGGAGTGCCACCTATCATTGTTGAGGACATACCGCATGATCCACCTACCATTCAACCCTATAACCAGGTTTATCACAGGCGAGGTAGGCAGGATCCAGATGAGGTAGCGGCACAAGTCCATGAGCCTTCTTCGTCATCTTCTACTCAAGAGATTCCTGCAGAAGCTTCTGACCTTGATCTTCCTATTGCTGTCCGAAAAGGTATACGTTCATGTACTATTCGACATCCCATATCGAATGTCTGTTGTTTGTCACACTTATCTACACAGGCTCGTGCATTTGCTGTTGGGATGGACTCCATTAAGATACCACGAAACCACTTAGAGGCTCTGAAGGACAGTGGCTGGCAGCAGGCAATGCAGGTGGAAATCTCTGCTTTGATTGACAATGGCACATGGGATCTTGTTACTTTACCTGCGGGCAAGAAAGTTGTGGGTTGTAGATGGGTCTTTACCGTCAAACACAACCCTGATGGATCGATTGAGCGGTTGAAGGCCAGATTGGTAGCTAAAGGCTACACACAGACATATGGAGTGGACTTCTTTGAGACCTTCTCTCCAGTTGCTCGTCTCAATTCTGTGCGGATCCTTATATCTCTAGCTACTACCTTTGATTGGCCTCTTTTCCAGCTGGATGTCAAGAACGCCTTTCTTCATGGAGATCTTCAGGAAGAGGTGTACATGGAGCAACCACCCGGTTTTGTTGCTCAAGGGGAGTGTCAGCAAGTTTGCAGATTGAAGAAGGCTATCTATGGGTTAAAGCAATCTCCTCGAGCTTGGTTTGACAAGTTCAGTGCTGTTGTGTTACAGATGGGCTTCTCTCGTTCCATGACTGATCACTCTCTATTTTATTCAAATTCTTCTGGTGGGTCCATCATTATTGCTGTCTATGTTGATGATATTGTGATTACTGGCAGCGATTCTACAGGCATATCACGTGTGAAGGAAGGACTACAACATCACTTTCACACGAAGGACCTGGGGAAGCTGAGATACTTTCTAGGGATTGAGATTCTTAGATCCCATGCAAGTATAAATCTCTCCCAGAGGAAATATGTCCTTGACTTGCTACAGGAAACGGGTATGACTGATTCTAAGCCCGTATCCACTCCTATGGATTATCACATCAAGGAGAGGAGCAACCTCCTGGTTTTGTTGCTCAGGGGGAGTGTCAGAAGGTGTGTAGATTGAAGAAAGCCATCTATGGGTTGAAAAAATCTCCTAGAGCTTGGTTTGATAAGCTCAGTGATGTTGCACTAAAGATGGGCTTTTCTCGTTCTGTGACTGATCACTCCTTATTCTATTTTAGCTCTCCTGTTGGATCTATTATTATTGTTGTATATGTTGATGATATAGTTATCACGGGCAGTGATTCTATAGACATATCGCGTGTAGAAGGATTGCAGGGGCATTTTCATACAAAGGATCTAGGCAAACTGAGGTATTTTTTGGGCATTGAAGTACTTAGATCTCATGCAGGTACTAATTTGTCTCAGAGGAAATACGTGTTGGATTTACTACGGGAAGCATGTATGAGTGAGTCCAAGCCGGTGTCTACTCCTATGGACTATCATGTGAAGGAGACGAATGATGATACTGATTATCCAGATCCAGGGTATTACATGAAAATTGTTGGTAAACTGATATATCTGACAGTTACTCGCCCTGACATTTCCTTTGTTGGAGTGGTGAGTCAGCATATGAGCTCACTATAGCAGTCACATTGGACAGCAATTTGTTGTATTCTGAGATATCTGAAAGGTGCACCTGGTAAGGGGATCACCTATTACAGACCCAAGACCCCTGTGTCTACTCTTATTCTTACTGGTTATGCAGATGCAGATTGGGCTGATAATCTAAATGACAGGAGGTCTACTTCTGGATATTGCACGTTTCTAGAAAATCACCTTATCACTTGGAAAAGCAAAATGTTGTGGCAAGATCTAGCACGGAGGCTGAGTATAGAGCAATGGCTCATGCTTGTTGCGAGTTGCAGTGGGTTCAATCTGTGCTTTCTGGATTAAAGATTCATGTGTTGTCTCCCATAGAGCTCAGATGTGACAATCAAGCCGCAATATATATTGCCAAGAACCCAGTCTTCCATGAACGCACTAAGCACATAGAGGTTGACTACCACTTCATCAGAGATCAGATCAAGAATGGTATTGTTGTGACTCCGCATGTCAAATCTGAAGATCAACTTGCAAATTTTCTCACAAATCTATTAAGTCCAACAGTGTTTCAGAACTTTTGCAACAAGTTGGGCATACACAATGTGTACGCTCCAGCTTGAGGGGGAGTGTTAATATATCTTATTTATATTCAGCTTTATTATATTTTGTAATTTCTATATATTGTTGGATCTCTATGTAATTTCTCCAAGTGCTCTTATTAATAAAATGGAGAGGGCACATTGCTCCTCTCCATACTGTTGCATTGCACGCAGCATTGCGGTACCCTAACTCTCAATAGGTTCAACGGACACTTCTATAAGAAATCTTAGGATATGATTGGCCATGATATTGCTGCAGGTATACATAATTTTTTCAGTAGTAACAAAATGCTCAAAGAAATCATTAAGTCGTATATCACCTTAATACCTAAAGTTAAAGGTGTTGTGGACATCAAGGATTGGAGACGTATTGTATAATGTAACTTTTTGTATAAGATCATCTCAAAACTTTTAGCTAATAGACTTCAGCCTATCTTGAAAGAGATCATTAGTATTAATCAAGTTGCCTTCATTAAGGGCAGGAGGATTTCTTATGCCCTTTTACTTGCCAAGGAACTTATTAGTGATTTCAAGAAGCCAAACATAACCCCAAGATGTGCATAAAAGTTGATATAATTAAAGCCTGTGATTCAATCAAGTGGCCTTTCATTTTCTCTATTCTCAAAAAGATGAATTTCATATTTGTTGGTTGAATATGCTTGATACAATTTTTAGTTCAATTTGCAGGGTTTTTATGGCCTCAGAGTAGGCAGCGGAAAAAAAAAATTACAGGTCATTAACCCATAATAGGAGATCGCATCAACGACTATGTAATGGGAAGGATGATTTTAGCGAGATATACCTGGTCCTGGGGCTTGCCCAGCGACAATACCTCGCATCCATGTGCGGTCTTCGACGCCATGTCTTGGACGGTGTCTGTGCAGCTCCTGGTCTTCGCCATGGACTCTGGCCTCCACCATGGACTGTGGCTGACGTGTCCTCCTGAGCGGCAGGCATCTCCTGCCTCTGCAGATAGTCCACATGGACCACCTGAAACTCCTGTCGTTCTAGAAGAACTGGCAGGAAGGAGACGACCCTCATGTTGGTGTACTAGCACCAACCTGCTCTCCCGAACTCAGACTGCTTTTCTGCAGTTGTCTTTCCCTCGTTGTGCCTTCCTAATCGGGTAGCACTTGCTCGGGCTCTCTCGGTTACCAGAACAGAGAGGACAGCAACTTTGCAGAGCAACTGATGTTCTGAGTTGTGTGATCTGAGAAGCCCCCAGTACCCCTCTATTTATAGTAGAGGGCAGAGTCAGGGTTCCCAGTATGTTCGGGAGTAGAAGGATCCGAAAATTCTATGAATAGTTTGTACTGCGGCAGGCGAACCGGTCGGTTGGGAGTGTGAGCCGATCGGTTCACCCAGTGAACCGGTCGTTTCACTTCCCAGACTTGCCTGCAATTGACTTTCCTCAATCGTTTCCAATTAATGCAAAGATTAATCATTATTCCAATCAAATTGAACAAGTGAAACGTGAAAGTTTTTCTTCAACCGGGCAAATCCTTATTTCCTCGGTTGGCAAGACTTTGAGCCGCCCGGTTCACCAAGTGAACCGGTCGGTTGGCTCACACTAGTCGATCGGCTCACCTAGGTGAATCGGTCAGTTGGCAGTCCTGACATTGCCAATGCAGTCTCCAATCAACCTGACACTCTAACCAGCTAGTTCAACACTTGAACTTGATAGTTCTGAGTCCAGTCAGTCAATTGTATGTTTAATTGAGTACCTAAACACCTTTAGTCTCAATCTAAACATCATTCATGGACAATCTCCTCTTCCAGGGGTATCCTATGTGTGTGACCCTGCAGGTTCCAATTTACGTTGGCAGTGAATGTTCATCACAACTTATGACATCACAAGCAATGAGCGGAATCTAGTAACTCATCATTGCTACCCAAGTAACTCAAAAAGTTGGAGAACAACTTCAACCTACAATCTGTTATTAGTGTTACCGTGATCGTATAGTTCCCTTATCTCTTACATCCGGATTGAACTCGAGGCATGGAACGTCATCATCTTCAACATTCAATCAATGTTCCTTGACCTAGAGCAGACTGTCTGAGATGCATGTGAATTCACATATCATATATTGAATCACATGAGTATGGTCATACAATTCTCAATCTCGCTTATCAAGGGGCCCTGGATATCATACTCCTTTGTAGGAGGGGCAAATCTCATCTCTATCACTTAGAGTATCCCCATGTGTCAAAGTCACCCAACCATCGCCTGTATAACACCCATGTTTCAGGAATGCGTTTGATGATGTCAAAGTGTACCCAACGACATGTAATGAGTGCAGTGATTTCAGGTCTAAGAACCACTATCACGACTATCACTATGAGAGACGATTGTGACTACCATTCCATGGTATCCATGTATCACTCTCACGGTGGGTCAGTCTGATATATTGTTCTCTAACATATATTTGTGTGCTTGACTTGATATCATATATCATGACTAATGAGACTCTGTCATCAGTCAACACACACTCTAGTCTTATGTATTATTGTTGTCTATTTTGCTTCCACAGTAATATCCGACTAGGGACATGACAAGAACGTATGTACTCTTATCATACATATGATCTCATTGTTCAGGTCCTTAACCTGAAGACATATGTCATCGAGTCACATCATTCTTTAGACATCTATCATGTATGTGTCATAATCTCATGACTGAGACAAACATAATAGACAGAATTACCTTTATTATTATCGAATCAGGTATCTAATGTCTCATCGCAATCATCATATGATTGGTTCTCTGGGAATACTATACCAACACAATTAGCTTACATGTCCTGGTCATGGTAAAGCTACTGATATCATTCTCCCTTCTAATGGAATAAGACAAGGGGATCCTATTGCCACATATTCTTTTTGTTATGGCTATAGAGGGTTTTGCAAAATATGATCCATCCTTTCAAGAAGCCCAAGATGTACGTTTCCCAATTACTGTTTATTGATGACATTATGATCTTCATGAATGCAGTGGAGGAAGATGCAAGAAATCTTATTAGGCTTCTTAATGAGTTTGGTGATAAATCTGGACTCGTTATCAGTCCCAATAAGAGTCAGATTTTCTGCAGTGCAAATGCTAATAAGGACCTCATGGTTAGTACTTTAGATATTGAAATAGGGACTGTCTGTCCCTATGAGATATCTTGGCCTTCCTAGCTGAAAGGATCCTTTTTCTTGCCACAGGGTGACAAGTTCAAGAGTATACCGGAGAGCCTGAAACTGATGAATCTGTCCTTTGGGGGTAGAATTGAGCTAACATCTCTACTTTAACTTCTTTACATCTGTTTTGGTCTATAAAGTTCCATTTGCCTACTTCTATTATGAATGAAATTCAAGGCATCTGTAAGAACTTTGTTTGGGGTGGTGCCACCATGGAGAAAAAGATCCATTATATATCTTGTAACATGATTTGTAAGCCTATGAAAGGAGGTTTAGGCATTAGAAAGATTGTTGATATGAACAAAGCCGGGCTTGTTTACAATCTTTTAAAATATATAGCAGCAAAGAAAGACACGGTATGGGTAAGATGGATTAATGGTAGTATATCAAGAATGACTTTGTTTGGTTGGTAAAGAGTAAGCCCAATAACTCTTGGATGAGGAAACAAATCTTAAACGTCAAGGATATGATGATTCCTTATGTCAGTTTCCATATTGATAATGGTGAGTCCATTAAAGTATGGAGGGATCCCTAGATATCTGGAGGAAACTTTCTTAGCCATAATTTGAGTCCTAATAATGTTCTGAAACTGGAAGGCAGTCTGTATGATTGCTTGAACAAGTAGTTCATAGAGCATAAAAGCTGGAATATTCCTAACAAGAAATTGTTGCAGCTGTCTTTGTTGAAGCTGAAAATACACTGCAAAAAAAGGTTGTTGACAGCTTCCTGATGCAATGCTGATCCGGAGAAGAAATGAGGGTGTAGCAGCTAACCACAAGCACCGTATTGCAGGTAAGACCAAGAGAAAGGGCAGGACCCAAGTCCAACGCAAAAGGGAGCATCAACCGCTACGGTAGCCTCGTGCTGCAGTACGTACTATAGCAAAGAATGGAAAATTTGAGTTGTTTTTCCTGATGGTTGAAGACCACAAGATGGCGATTACCACTTACTAAGACTTCGTTGGAGACATTGACGGTTCCCCTAGGGTTTTCCCTAGCACTAACACCATATAAGAAAGAATACAATGGGGGATATGCACCACTTGGATTTTCCAGCCAGGGTGACTATATATTTATATACAAGAGACATTATACATAAATCCCTAACCTTTTTACATAATTACAAGTAGGTCACAATATATTTGTTACATTATATATTTCCTGTTTTACATAAGCATGTTATTTGTTTTGTTATTTTCCTTTATATATGGACCTCTCTGTAATTGTCTCAGTAATATAAATATGAGGGTGCACACATTGTGCAACCCTAAGCTTTCCGTAAATCCTGACTCTGTTACATGGTATCAGAGCAGGTCGAGACCTAGCCTCTCTCCACCGGCGCCCCCTTCCCCCCCCCCCCGCGCACCAGCGCCGCCGGGCAGCAGCCAACCGGCCGCCGCCGGGCGGGCAGCAGCCAGCAGGCCGCCGCCGGCTCCAGCCGCTGGTCGGGCGCGGCAGGCCGCCGCCGCTGGCATAGCCAGGGCAGCCGCCGCTCCGGCCGGCCATCTCCCACGGGCCGCAGGGTCCTTCCGTAGGCTCCGAGGTCCCGTCTTGACGTCTGGCGTGGTGCACCGCTAGTGCTTGAGCAACCGGAGTTGTTGTTCGCACAGCAGGTGTGCTGCCGGGTGGTCACTTCCTACGGGACCACTGAGCCACCGCTAGATCTGGCTTAGATCTACTTTCAGGGGGAGATCGGCGAGTTGTTCGGCTAGAGGAAACTTCGTTCGTGCTTGTTCGTGTCTGCCTGCCCATGTAGGCTTCGGCCTCCGGGTCATCTGCTACGCTTTGGCGTAGTGTGCATGTGAGAGGTCCACGGTGACTTACTTCTGTCTGCTTCTGCCTGCCTGACGGCGTAGTCCGTCTTTTGTCTGTGCCTGCCTGTGCCGGTGCCTGCCTTCCTTCCTACACTCATGGCGTCTTCTGGGGAAGACATGTGGAGAGACTCGCGCCGTCAAGTCACTACTGTTAAACTTGACGGGCGCAACTACCAGCTTTGGGTATGTTCCTTTGTGATCTTTGCCAAATCACAAGGAAAATACTCTCACCTGACTCGGACGGGTCCGCCTCAGCCTGACGAGGAGGCGGATGCCAAGGATCTCAAAGCTTTTGATGACTGGGTTCGTGATGACTCGACTGTCATGACGTGGATTCTCAACAGCTCCGTTGAGAAGATTAGTGTCACCCTTCTTCAGCTGCCTACGGCGAAGCAGATGTGGGATCAGCTCGCCAGTACCTACTCGCACAGTGAGAATCCAAAGAAAATCTTTGATATCACAAAGCAACTGGGGCGCCTACAGTTTACAGGATCTGACATTTCAGACTACTTCTCCACCTTCACTGGTCTGTGGGGTGAGTTGGAGATGTATCACCCGTTGTCCACAGATTTAGCTACTATGAAGAAACAGCGGGCGGAGCTTCAGCTGATTCAGTTTCTCAGTGGTCTACCTGAGTCCTATACTGGGGTGGTGGATCAGATCTTGGCGAGTGATCCACTTCCCTCCCTGCAGAGTGCCTACAAGCGTCTCCAGCGCCTTCCATCATCGACACCGTCTCCGTCTCCTGAGACTGGAGACTCTACTGCTTTGGCCGCTTGGGGCGGGGGCGGCCGTGGCCGTGGCCGTGGTCGCTCCAGTGACGGTCGTCCTCCCCTGGGTGCAGGCCGGGGGCGTGGACCTGGTGCTGGCCGAGGAGCTCTTCCTGCTGCTCCGGCCTCTGCTGCTGCACGTCCTCAGCAAGGACAACGCTTGTGTACTTTCTGTGGCCGGTCCAACCATATTGAGGAAAAATGCTAGGAAAAGTATGGTAAGCCGGCCTGGGCCAATGCTGCGGCTGATTCTTCTGCGTCTGAGGGTGCTACTCAGACTCCTACACCAGAGCCTGCGGGGGCTACCGCAGATTACATCAGGGCTGAGGTGGAGCGCCTTCTGCTTGAGCGTGCTGGTTCCTCTTCTGCTGCATCTTCGAGTGGAGCACATGTTGCTGCTTTTTCTAGTTATGACACTGCCTTCCTGAGCTCCTCCTCACCTTCGACTTCTGGTAATACCAAATGGGTGATAGACTCGGGTGCTTCTGCACATATTTCTGGAAATAAATCTTTGTTTAAACATATATCTGCACCTGCCCGACATTCTTCTGTTATGCTTGCTGATGGCTCTAAGTCGTCAGTCCTAGGAGTTGGTGATATTAGTTCTCATTTTGGCCTAAAATCTGCCTTATATGTGCCCAGATTTCCTCTTAATCTGTTATCTGTCAGCAAGATTTTACGGAGTTTAAATTGTAGCCTGACTTTTGTGCCTGGCTCATGTGTTTTTCAGGACCTTCACACGAGGATGAAGATTGGTGGGGGGGTATGAAGGTGCTGATGGGTTGTTCTACTTGGATCAGTTGCCTAGATCAGAGAAAGCTGCTGTGGTATCTGCATTATCTGCTTCTGTTTCTGCTCTCCAGTGGCACTACAGGCTGGGCCATCCCTCTTCAGAGAAGCTGCGTTGTTTAGTTCCTGATATTGGCAGTTGTCATTTTCAGTGTGATTCGTGTCAACTAGGAAAACAAACTCGTACTGTGTATCCTAGACGTATTCTGTGAGCAGTAAAAACATTTTTGATCTAGTTCACTCTGATGTATGGGGTCCATGCAATGTGCCAAACTTGTCTGGTTACAAGTATTTCATTCTGTTTATTGATGATTTTTCGAGGACTACTTGGCTGTTTCTGTTAAAAAGTAGGTCCGAAGTGTTGTCTACTATTAAATATTTTTTTGCTGAAATAAAGACGCAGTTTGGCTTGCCTATTAAAACTTTTCGCACTGATAATGCTTTAGAATTTGTTAAGCATGATGTGGCTGTGTTTTGTAAATCTATGGGTACTCTTCACCAAACTTCATGTGCTTATACCCCACAACAAAATGGTGTTGCTGAGCGAAAGAATAGGCACTTATTAGAAGTTACCAGAACAATAATGATGCATTCTCATGTGCCCCGCTCTTATTGGCCTGAAGCTATCTTGATTGCATGTTTTCTGATTAATAGGATGCCATCGTCTGTTATTGGAAATAAAATTCCCTTTCAGGTTTTACACCCTGACATCTCCATGTTTTCTGTGCCTCCTAGAATTTTCGGGTGTACCTGTTTTGTTAGGTTGCTTGGACCTACTTCTGATAAGTTATCTCCTCGAGCTACTAAATGCATTTTTCTAGGCTATTCTCGCGCTCAAAAGGGTTACAGATGCTACAATCCCAGCACTCGAAAGTGGTTTACTAGTAGTGATGTTGTATTTTTTGAGGATACACCGTATTATTCTTCAGCAGGAGATCGTTTGCAGACGGATATTATGGCTCCTCCTTTACCTATTATTCCTGACTGTGTACCTGACTGCACTGATACTGACACTACTGCTAAGCAAGACCCTCCTCTTATTGTTTATCATCGCAGGAATAAAGCACCTTCCACACATGTACCCCCCCAAGGCAACCAATCTTCTCCTCCAGAAGGTTCTGCTGCTCCTGAGGTAAATTCTGATCTTGACATACCTATTGCTCTCCGTAAGGGTACTCGTTCTTGCACTTCTCATAGCATTGCTTAGTGTGTGTCTACAGCTCATCTAAATGCTCATTCCAGCAATTTTGTATCTGCTTTATCTGCTGTGGCTGTGCCTAAGAATGTTCAGGAAGCTTTACAAAGTACAGCTTGGACATCTGCTATGAATGATGAGATGCTTGCTCTTACTGACAGAGACACTTGGGAGCTGGTGGATCCACCTCCTAAGTGTAAGCCTGTAGGCTGCAGGTGGGTTTATGCAGTCAAATATCAACCTGATGGTACGATTGAAAGGTTGAAGGCCAGGCTTGTTGCGAAAGGATACACTCAGACTTATGGCATTGATTATTTTGAGACTTTTTCTCCTGTTGCTCGCCTTAACTCTGTCAGGATTCTGTTATCTGTTGCTGTAAATCTAAACTGGCCTCTTATGCAGCTTGATGTGAAAAATGCCTTTCTGTATGGTGACTTACAGGAGGAGGTGTATATGGAGCAACCTCCTGGGATTGTTGCTCAGGGGGAGTCTCACAAAGTTTGCAGGCTTAAGAAGTCTATCTATGGGCTCAAGCAGAGTCCTCGTGCCTGGTTTGACAAGCTGAGCAGGATTATGATTGATTTTGGCTTTCTGAGGTCACAAGTTGACCATTTTGTATTCACTAAAAAGACTTCTGCTGGTATTACTGTTCTGATTGTATATGTTGATGACATTATTATTTCTGGCAGTGACATTTTTGGTATTCAGGCTACCAAAGATCATTTGGGAAAACATTTTGCTACCAAAGATCTAGGCAGACTCCGGTACTTTCTTGGCATAGAAGTCTCTAGAAATTCTAATGCCTTGGTTCTTTCGCAGAGAAAATATGTTCTTGATATCCTGCAGGAAACTGGTATGCTTGGTGCGAGACCTGCAGATACTCCTCTTGATCCCAATGTAAATTGGGATGATGATTCCTCTGCTATGTTTACTGATCATAAAAAATTCAGGAGGCTGATTGGTAAATTGATCTATTTAACTGTTACTCGTCCTGATATTGCTACTGCTGTGGGACTTCTTAGCAGATACCTCGACAAACCCAGACAATGCCACTGGGATGTTGTATGCCAAGTCTTGAGATACTTAAAAAAATCTCCTGGCAAGGGACTTCATTATAAAAAGAATGGGCACTGTGTTCTTGAAGGATATTCTGACTCTGATTATGCAGGCAGCAAAGTCGATAGAAAATCTACTTCTGGCTATTGTACTTTTGTAGGAGGCAATCTTGTCACTTGGAGGAGCAAGAAACAGAATGTAGTGGCCAGATCTAGTGCTGAGGCTGAGTACAGGGCCATGGCCCATACTGCTTGAGAGTTGTTGTGGGTGCGTTCTCTTCTGAAAGAATTTGGGATTGAATCTTCATCGGCCATTCCTATGCATTGTGATAACAGAGTTGCCATCTTTATTGCAAATAATCATGTCTATCATGAGCGCACCAAACATATTGAAGTTGATTGCCACTTTATCAGAGAATCTATTCTTGCTGGCAAGATCTGCACTCCATTCACGAGATTTGAAGACCAAGTTGCTGATATCTTCACCAAGCTCTTGGCTAAGAAACAGTTCTGCTTGCTATTGGACAAGTTGGGCATGATTGACATCTATGCTCCAACTTGAGGGGCAGTGTTACATTATATATTTCCTGTTTTACATAAGCATGTTATTTGTTTTGTTATTTTCCTTTATATATGGACCTCTCTGTAATTGTCTCAGTAATATAAATATGAGGGTGCACACATTGTGCAACCCTAAGCTTTCCGTAAATCCTGACTCTGTTACAATATTAATAATAACCAAATCGATTTCCCCTCATGTGCAGGACTTTTAAATGGATACATGTGACTCCTATGCTTCTTGAAGCTTGTAATGTGGGAGAAGGAGACGACCCTAAAGGCTTACGGCCTGTCTCACATATCATATATATAAGAAGAAAGTATTACAACATTTACAAATAGACCCCTAACCTTAATATATAAGACCATGTCATTTACATACAAGACCCTATACATTAACACTCCCCCTCAAGCTGGAGCATACATATCATACATGCCCAGCTTGGTACATAAGAAGCGAACCCGACAACCATTCAGGGACTTTGTGAATAGATCAGCTAACTGGTCTTCAGACTTGACAGGTGACAACTGAATCAATCCCTTCTGGATTTTCTCTCTTAGAAAATGACAATCAACCTCAATGTGTTTAGTTCTTTCATGAAAAATTGGGTTATGAGCAATGTGGACAGCAGCTTGGTTATCACATTTCATATCCATAGGAGCATCTTGGGCAAATCCAAGTTCCTCTAACAAATGTCGAATCCATAGCAACTCACATGTTGCTAAGGCCATAGCTCTATATTCAGACTCTGCACTCGATCTGGCTACAACTGTTTGCTTCTTGCTCCTCCATGATACTAGATTTCCTCCCACAAACACACAATAGCCAGAAATAGATCTTCTATCAATGCTACATCCTGCCCAATCAGCATCTGAATACCCTTGTACTTTCAGGTGACCATGATTTTGATATAAGAAAGGGGACTTTTTCAAATACCTCAAGATGTGCATTACAGCCTCCAAGTGACCTGTACATGGCTTCTCCATAAACTGGCTCACAACACTAGTAGCAAATGCAATGTCAGGTCTAGTGACTGTCAAATAATTCAACTTTCCTACGAGTCGTCTATATCTCCAAGGATCATCAAGTAACTCCCCCTGCTCCATGGACAATTTGACTTTAGGGTCCATTGGAGTGTCACTGGGTCTGGTCCCAAGCATCCCTGTCTCTGTGAGCAAATCAAGGACATACTTCCGCTGTGAAATTACTATCCCAGATTTTGACTTGGCAACTTCAATTCCCAGAAAATATTTAAGATTTCCTAGGTCCTTTGTATGAAATTGTCCATGCAGAAAAGCCTTCAATTGTGCAATGCCCTGACTATCATCACCAGTAATCACAATGTCGTCAACATATACCACAAGAAATATACATCCCGAACTTTGTCGCCTGTAGAAAACAGAATGATCCATAGTACATCTCTGGAGCCCAAACTCAGTAAGAGAACTGCTGAGTCTACCAAACCAAGCACGAGGTGATTGTTTTAGACCATACAGAGACTTGTGCAGACGACACACTAGATCACACTCCCCCTGAGCAACAAACCCCGGTGGTTGCTCCATATAAATTTCCTCATCCAAGTCACCGTGTAAGAATGCATTCTTGATATCAAGCTGATGTAGAGTCCATGAATGTATGGCAGCAAGAGACAAGAAGATGCGAATAGATGCCATCTTCGCAACAGGAGAGAAGGTCTCTAAATAATCCTCACCATAAACTTGAGTGTATCCTTTGGCTACTAACCGTGCCTTAAGCCGATCAACTAATCCATTCGCACCAACTTTAACATTAAAAACCCAACGACATCCAACCACAGACTTACTCGATGGGCGCTGAACAAGAGACCATGTATGGTTCTGGACTAGTGCTGCCATCTCTTCTTCCATTGCATGACGCCAGCCAGGGTGATCCAAGGCAACTGTAGGAGAAGAGGGTATGGAGATAGAGGACATGGAGGATAAGAAGGCATGAAATGAAGGTGATACATTGTTGTATGAAACAAAATCAGAAATGGGATGAAGAGTGCAAGACCGAGTGCCTTTCCTTAAAGCAATAGGAAGGTTATCAATACTTGTATCTACTTGACTTTCAGACAAGGGAGCAACTGGAGGAGCTGAACTGGAAGGAGTCTCTGTAATACTTGTACGTGGACGACGAGTATACACCTGCGTGATAGGAGGTCTAGTAGAAATGGGTGGGACACTATCATGAGGACCATCATTACCCGAACAAGTGGGAATAGACTCAACAACAATTGGAAGAGGCAAGAGTTCTTCCACAACTACGGGTGTCATTGACGAACTGTCGTCAAAGAATGATGTGTCTTCAAAAAAGGTGACATCGGCTGAGACAAAAAAGCGATGTAAGGTAGGACTATAGCACTTGTACCCCTTCTGAGCTCGAGAATAACCTAAGAAAACACACTTGGTTGACCTTGGACTCAACTTGTCCTTGCCAGGACCTAGGCAATGAACAAAACAAACACATCCAAACACCTTTGGTGGGACATGGTACAATGGCTTCATAGGATGAAGAATCTGAACAGGTATACGATTTTGGATTACAGATGATGGCATACGGTTTATGAGGTAAGTGGCGGTGAGAACTGCATCACCCCAGAATTCTCTTGGGACATGCATGTGAAGAAGAAAGGTACGTGCAGTCTCTACAATATGTCGAATCTTTCTTTCAGCCACTCCGTTCTGTTGTGGTGTGTATGGACAAGAGGATTGGTGGATGATGCCATGGGTGGAGGTGAAATGGTTGAAATCATGGCTGAAGTATTCTCTGGCATTATCAGAACGGAGAGTACAAACTTTCTTTTTGAATTGGGTTTCCACTTCCGCACAAAAAGATTTAAAGATGGACAAAAGTTCAGATCTTTCCTTCATCAAATAAAGCCATGTAGCACGTGAATAATCATCAACAAAGATAACAAAATACTTATAACCAAGCTTAGAGGTTACACGACTCGGACCCCATACATCTGAGTGAACTAACTCAAACAAAGACTCTGTTCTTTGACTCTTTTTGGACCGAAATATAGACCGTGTATGCTTCCCTAACTGACATGACTCACACTGCAACACATCTAGGTGGGACAGACTTGGGACCAAAACTTTGAGCTTATCCAATGATGCATGACCAAGACGACTGTGTACCACCAAAGGGGAAGCTGCGATACAAATTGTGGGAGACCTACTCAAGTAGTAAAGTACAGCCAGTTCATACCCTTCACCAATTGTCATCCTCGTCTTCAAGTCTTGTATAACACAAGTATCAGGTAAGAAAGTGACTGAGGCTTGAAGACAACGGGTTAATTTGCTGATAGATAATAAATTAAAAGGGAATTGTGGGATGAACAAGGTGGAAGGAAGGGAGATATGTGGAGTTGGTGACACTACTCCAGTTCCCATGACAGATACAGTAGAACCATCTGCAAGGGTAACACCGGGTAGGTCCGGCTTACTAGTATAGGTGGTAAACATCTTAGGTTCCCCTGTGATATGATCAGTTGCACCTGAATCAAGAACCCAATCTGACTTGAACCCTGATTCCTTGGAAGCTTGAGAGATACATGTTGAAGGGTTGGCAATTTGTGCAATGTAGACAACTGAAGATGTGGCTTGATGTGAAGCTCGGAAACGCATCAAATGAACATAATCTTCTTCAGACAATGAAATAAGATATGGAGCCTCCTCTTGAGTATTCTTCTTATCATCCATGTCGACTGGCATATACTAAATCAACACTTTAGGAACTTGATATCAGACCGAATCAATTGTAAAGGACCTTAAAATCAGACTTTGCAGGCTTAATTTCAGACTTTGCACGCTTAATTTCAGACTTTGTAAACTTCAAATCAAGCTTTGTAGCAGGAATATTTTAGTTTGGATGCCCTTGTAGGAAGGAAGAACTTTGTAATAAAATATACTTCTTCAAATGCACCAAAAGATCCTTCAAGATAACCCAAAAACAGACTTAGTAATAAGGCTGCACTGTGCAGCTACAATAACGACGGGATATAGACCGGAGGAGGAAGAGGACTGCTCCCTCCTCGGTGCTCCTGTGCCCTTGACCTTCTGGGGCAAGGTAGCAGACGTAGGGGCACCCTTCAAGGACAGGAAAAGAAGAGATGGAGCCGATCCGTTTCTCCTCAAGAGAGCCCGTAAGCAGGCTGCAGCTACAACAGTTTTCGCTCCAGGAAGATCAACAACTTCGGAAGGCCCAGACAAAGATTAATCAACGATCGGCTTGATCCTTGAGGTTGCTGGGGTTGGGGGACAGCCAACGCAATAAGCAGCTTAGTCGAAATCCAGCGGATGGAGACACAGCAGCCCTTCCCGTGGTCGCGCAGCTACAGTGATGCACTGTAGCAGTACTATAGAAAACGTGAAAGAAGAGGAAACAAGGGGACAGCTTGCTTCCTGGACCAAGTAGGGATGAAAACCCTAGGCTCTGATACCATGAAGCTTGTAATGTGGGAGAAGGAGACGACCCTGAAGGCTTACGGCCTGTCTCACATATCATATATATAAGAAGAAAGTATTACAACATTTACAAATAGACCCCTGACCTTAATATATAAGACCATGTCATTTACATACAAGACCCTATACATTAACACTTCTTACTGAGCTGTCAGAAGAATTGAGGGAATCAAATACCTTACATTGGAGAGTGGGAGGGATGTGTAGAAGACAAGAAAGACATATACCACAGGATGATAAGAAAGATGTTAATTACTTGCGATGAAAATACTTAGGTAACTTCTCAGCTATTTGGATCGTGAAAAAGTAGGCCACTGCCATGGTTGTCAAGGTGGCCAGGCGATGGCGTGACCTGGCTGGGTGCCTAGGCAGATGCTTGGGCGAATGGCCTTTTTATAAATTTCTGCATAATAATGCCATATGAAATACAAAATATATCACATATATAAGGTATGTTGTGTATCTATTTAGTGTTATACATCTTAAATAGTCATGTTAAGAGTGCAGTAGAAGCCTGAAAACAAACGAAATCATTTGTACATGTCAAATATGATATTAATATGATACATACAAATTTAAAAGAAAAACAGAAGAAAGAAATCTGTCTAGGCGACCATCTAGGTGGTCCTAGGCGCCCGCCCAGGCGCCCAAATGTTAAATTAACTAGCTGGGTGGTTGACCCCCTTGGGCTCCTAGCCGCCTAGGTGTCCGCCTCAACAACTATAGCCACTGCAACCCTTCTGTCAAATGAAACTAGTTGGCATACTATAATAACTTTTCGTATGAGAATTTGTACTAGTGTGGAGCATTATGTAAGAGGCTGCCATAAGTATCTTTCTATGTTCACTTATGGTGCTCTGTCTTTTGCAGTCTTGCTTTCATGGTTTAGAAATGTAATCAACTATTCTAAGTATTTGTATCACATGGTTAGTAAGAAGTTATTTGGAATTAAAGAACATCCAAGACATTATTGAAAGGATGGACTTCTTTAAGCTTCTTGTGAGTGGTTGGAATAGAAAAGATGTGGAAAATATCTGGCAGATGTGAATTCTTACATATTCAGAACCAATGTATCAGAAAGCGGGAAGCGGGAGGCGTGCGGACAGCACCTTGTAACCGATTAAGCGGTAGGCGGGCGATTAAGCGGGCGATTTTTGAAAAAGCGGGTGTCTAAATTTTATATATTTTTATACAAAATTACATGTATGTGTATATAAAAAATATATTTATAAGGAACTTCTATACATATCTAATCAGCAAATCAGTAATTAACTAAGTATTCATCAATACTTACTATTAATTAGTATATCTAATCACTAAAATCAGCAAGCAGATCAGTAATTGTAAATAACAAACTATGAATTGATGAATTAAAGTAATCACTAAAGTAATACTAACCAGTAGTACCAATCATTAATCACTGAAAGCAGCAAGGAAATCAGTAAAACTAATCATGCATTACTAGTATAATAGAGTAATAGGATATTTCCTTAGATGCATTACAGCGGTACCCAATTATTACAGCTTATACACAAAGTATGCATTCTAAATTAGGACTAGCTATATCATAGAACATTTAATGTATACAAGTTTCATATATTATAGTCAACACTACTTGGACTATGTAATTAATTAATGTTAGATGCTTACATTAGGACTTTTAAACAAAAGCGGGAAAAAAGCGGGAAAAAAGCGGGAAAAAGTGGGTGAGGCGGACAAAAAGAGGGCGATTATGTTCAAAACGATTTAGCGGGCGCTTAGGGGCTAAATTAGGCGGATGAGGGTCATGGGCGCTTAAGCGGCCCGCCTGGCCGTTTTTTAATTCACTGTTCAGAACAGATATAGCAATAGAAGATTTCCAAATCATTTGATTTTTTTATGTCGTTATGAGGGCATTTTACACGTCATAGCATGAAAGAATCCTAATCGTGAACCCATTTAGACTGACTGATACAAATTTTGATATTATTCTTGATTTGTTCGAATATGTATGGAAAAATTAAAATTTAATGGTGAATTCTCAAAGAAACAAAAGTGAATCCGATAAAGTGTGTGCTTGAATTAAGTGAAGTTGTACTATTCCCAGAGAGTTTGACCCGAGATCTTATCTACAAACTCTTTTATATATCCCTTCTAATATAGAAATTCTGGAAAACATTATCACCCCACTGGACCAACAAAAATTTTAATGAAGCTAAAATGTGAAACAGGAAAACAGACATGAACTGCTAAGATTGCTAGGTCCACAATCAAGATAACAACCAACAGGAACGAGTAGCTTACTTGAATTGGATCTGCGTTCTCCTGGTCTTTGGTAGCTTTTTCATTAACATCGCCAGTTTTGTCAGGGCGAACTTGGCTTGCTGCATTAATTTGCTCGCTAGTAGAGAGCAGAACCTTCACAGCCTGAAGATGCTCAAAGAAATGTTTAGTTTCGAGGAAAATCTCCAGCAGTAGAACATGACTGCGGCTTGCTAATAAAAATTGTTCTCTCGTAGTGACTACACGATATCATTTTTCCTATTCAAGCAGAAAGCAAGCCAACAAGTTTACAAGAAAAGAGATATTGTCAACTCTTTACCAAGTTTCCTTCTTTACTAAGGCACTTTCAAAGAAAATAATGGACACATTAGATAGACCCTACTAAACTGACACAGATTCACAAACAAGAAAATCCATGTTACTGAAACTATTAGCACATACAGTTAAAGTCAAGTTTTCATTTGATGCATTCCTAGACTCAAAGCAATGAAAGAATAATGTTTCATACTCCTTCATGCAATAGCCTAGATACAAGTTTTTCACTAGGGTTTCTTTCCCTTATGATGCTGTTTTAGTATGCAACTGTCTTCAGCTTCCTTCTCTGCCACAATTACTCATCCATGCTCTTCCAGAAAAATGCTCATCAGACCAAAGTGAACATTGAGACCATGCTTGAGCAATATAATATTCATGCAACTCGCCAATAACATTTTGACACCACCTAGTCACTATGCTTCCTAATTAACTAGGTTAGAGTACCCATTTTTAAAATCCTCATCCTTTACCTTTTGAGTTATTTGAAGAATTATAACTCCCATACACAAGAATTGTTGACAACACATGCACACAAGAATGGTTGACAACACATGCACTCAAACCTTTTTCTAAAAACTCTAGATCATTCATCATAAGTTTGGAGGCTCCTGAAGAATAGCATAGTCTAGGAGCAAACTAGAGCATTGTGGCATTTGTATGTACAATTCAGCCCGTGATAAAACAATACTATGCGAGATGTAGACATGGAGGAAACTCTGCCTCCACACATACACTAACCAGAAATTTGTATGTGCCAGTATAGCCAGTCCCCATCCTGGATCAAGGAGGATCGGTGGGTGGTAGGTTGACATCTAGCTGTAAAACTTCAACACATTCCAAGAATCTATTCTCATGATCAAATAACAGGTAATGTACAAGATGACAACCTTTATAGGATTAATAGAAGAGGAAATGGAATGTAGACTGAGTTAAATCCTATGCAACCATAGTTAACTCAAATTGAAAAGTTACTTCTACATAAAATTAAAACCTAGTCATACAGCATGGTAGTGTACATTGTGAACTTGTGACGTGCATAAACAAGGCATTTACAAGATCAACATGGCAAGAATAAAAATGCCAAGATAGATGTTAGATGGCAGGGAACTATTAAATTAGAAAACTGATTATGTAAACACAAAACTCAAGGCGGGGTGGTCTGAAATGCACTGAAAGTGCACCCTGTCCTGGTTCCTCCAGGAGTGCACCTTATTTTTATAGGTGAACAGGCAGCAAGGCAGTCAAGAAGCATAAGCCTTGTTTGAGGAGGAAACATGCAAAAGGAAGAGAAGGGGAGGAGACATACTAGAGTAGGTACCACATTGCTATTGGGCTACTGCTCCTGCTCTTTACAGTAGTTGCACTCCTGCTCCTACCAACACTCGTGGTGGTTGCTGTAGCTACTGCTGGAGGAAGCAACACGGTCTGCGGCTGTCGGAGGTAACTACTTCTGTAGGTAGATGGAGTGGCAGCACACTTGTTGTGGGAGAAGGAGTCTCTGCATGGGTCTCCCTAGCTGAAGATCAAAGGGTTGGACTAACTGGGGAAGGTGTCAAGGAGGAGTCAGGTGTGGGGACACCTTTGGCTTTTTTATTTTTTAAGTTACAGTAACAAATCTTTTGCAAATGGTAAATGGGTTTTCAACCAAATAACTGATTTGTATTTAATGTTACACACAAATACATGTGCCTTGTATAGCTTTGAGGCTTGAGCCTTGCCTCTCAGAGTATAACGCTTTGATGCACCCCATGCACTTTAAAACCTTGATAGGAAATTAGGTTGTGAGCGGCAAGTATTGAGGACAAACTCTTTTGGGGGCAATTTAAGTAGTTTGGAAATCTAATGTAGACTAGAAAGCGCACCAACTTGGACCTATATGATTGGGTCCGTAAAAAAATATTAGGGGAAAAGGTAAATTTAAATCAATCTAGGGAGAGTTAAAAAGAAAATATTAGTATTCATTACATCTTAGTGGCAATATCACCTGGACATAATTGAATTAAAAATGACTAATGTAGCCAAAGAACATGGTCGGGATTGAGGATATATCATGATGCCAATAAAGATGACGGTGGTGTAGATCTTTGAGGATGTAGATCTATAAAGGTACGAGGGTAGAAAAAGGGTGGCCTTCTAGTCCATTATATGGGTATCTAACGTTAGGGATGAGAATGGTGCAAAGAAAAGATTATATCTATGGTCGTTCGCCTTCTCTTGGAGTGTGGAATAAGCTATAAAGGATCAAACTACAAAAGCTTACCCAGTCGGCTGCTCTCGCAGTGTGGCTGCCACAATTAAAAAAGATGCTTGTCAATACACCTCATTGAAAAGAGGCTTCATCTCTGACTGAAGCTCTATGGTTGCCAAAGAAAAGGGTTGACCGAGCAGCTCGACCCACCCGAGAGAAGGGTCATTGATGAGAAAGTCTAGAGCACAAGGTGATGACAAAGGGACACCGATACCGAGAATAAGGCGGAGAGAGGCAGAGTCCACCGAAAATGGGGTTGGAGATAGTCCTGAGGTCTACCCTAGCTCTCGTGTCGTCAAATCTCTCTGTGATGTGCAAAGTCAAGGGAAGGAGAGTTTTGAGTCCATGGTATCCTAGGGGAAGGGCAAGTCTCTTAGGGTGTATGTTATTTTGCCAACTAGGCTTTTTAAAAAATCATTTTTATGCATCCGATTAGGCACATGTGGACCCGCATATGTAGCTTGGTCCAATGTGTGCCTCGTCTGGCCATATGTGGTGGGGCTCACTAGTTGAGCCTTGTGTTGTACGGGTGGCCGCTCGGCCACCTAGCCGCCCAAAGTCAGGCACCCGACCCATTTGGGCGTTTGAGCTTAATGGGCCTATATTTGTGGGCGTTAAAAAAACTTGTTAACCTATGACGCTGCCTCTCCCGACGAAAATTGCACAGGTATTTTCTTCCCTCCTCGTCCTTTCTCTTCTTTTGTTCTCCTTCTCCCCCTCACCATCTTCCTTTCTCCCCCTCCTCTCTCAACTTGCTAGCCACTTTGGACGGCTTAGACGGAAGTCTCGTTGTTACCGCTCCTTGTGTGTAGCTAGTTTTTCTTTTTTTGCTTATTTTCTAGCAATCTTCTTTCTTCCTCCTCTTCCTATTTTCCATTCTCTTCCCCCACCTCCTCTCCTTCCTATTCCTCTTCCTCTTCCTCTTCTCCTCCCTGCTTTCCACTTCTTTTTCTTGTGGCGTCCCTTGCCTCCTCTTGCTCTTCCCGCCTCTTCTTTTGTGATGTCCACCTTTTCTTCCTCCTCCCCCTTCTTCCTCTTCCTACGTATGTCTTTTTCTTCTTCTTTTTACTGTCAGCCTACCCTGCCTCTTCTTCTTCCTCTTCCAGCCACCTTTTGTTCTCAATTTTTTACGGTCATCCACAGTTTTCACATTTTCTTCTTCCTCTGCCTCCTCTTCCCCTGCCTTCTTTTTTTATATAAAAAACATGTAATATATATAAATAAAGAAAAAATGCCTAGGACCTCTTGGCCTCCGCCTAGGTGGTTTGGGCGTCCATGGCCAACGCCCGGTTGCCCAGCCACCTAGATAACCATGTTCAACCACTTGTAACCACAATAGGACGCTTTCTAGAACACTGGCTTGATCTAAAACTAAAGCAAAATCTCTAGCTATGGCGTACGCATGTTTGTGTAATTTACTATTTAAACTTGTTTTAGGTGAATACAATTTTAATTAAGATAAAGGTGTAAATGAGAGAAAATGGTAGAAAATATTACACTTACCTCACAGTAGGCTAATTTAAGCTTGAACAATCGAAACCCGCCCTGCTTCTCTAGTTTTCTCAAATAACAACAAAAGACTCACATGTACAAAGATGTGAATTTTTGAGTCAGTACACTAGGTAAATACAGTCAAAATTTGATAGTATATACCAAAATATGGCGGTACTTGGTGGCATACCCACTGGCATACCAACGATGCCATCTTGTTAATACCAACACACAATTTTGTACTAAATGGCATCGAAATTGAAATTTTAAAGTGTCAATTTTGGTAAAGCTCTGTTCTGTGCTTCACAATTCATTTTCTATGTTTTCGACGATTTTCTATGTTTACCATCTCTATCGAGAGGGGATACATAGGGCAAGGTGGATCATGTTGTTTACGTGAGCCAACCTTATTTCTTTCACCATAACCTATTCAAGTATAGTTACTTCTACATTTGAAAATTCCTCTCTCCCTTTAGGTGTGTGTACATGTCATTTAGGACCCTGAAGTAACCATGATGATGAATTTGCATTGTTAAAGAGTATATATTAGCCTATTTAGTTAATAGGTTAATTAGTTAGTGGGCTTTTGTATCTTAGCCCGTTTAGATTACTTGCGTCATAAGTCTTAGGGTGTCTCCCCTCTCCTATATAAAGGAGAGGGCGTCCAGTCTTGTATTCATCCCATTGCATTCGTTCAATACAATATTCTTTCACATGGTATCAGAGCACGTTCGCTCCTAGGGAACCCTAACCTAGCCTCCGCCCCTCTTCCCTCTCCTCTCCGGCGCACACACCACCCTAGTCGATACCCCTCTCTCCGAGAGAGAACAACAGAGGGGGCGCCTCCGCCTGCGGGCGGCTGCCACCATCTCCATGGCTTAAGCCGGCCGCCCTCCGAGCATATCCAAGCCTCCATGGCTTCTCCTACTCCTTAAAATCCGATTTTCTTTTTCGTACGCCGACACTATCCATCCCGGCTATCTCCTATCAATCCTGCATCTCCCGATGCTATGAGCCACCATCAAGCCGCCGTCGACAGCAGCAGTCAGCGCCACCATCAGTTACGCCACCGCATCGCGCCGCCGCATCCTCCTACATCCGGTGCAAGCGTCGCAGTCAGTAGTAGAGCCGCTGGTTCCCAACAACAATATTGTTGCCGCCATTGACCATCAGTGGAGCCGCAGCCGCCGTCGGCCAGGACAGCAGCCGTTGTTGCCTGCCAATGCTCCGCCCATGTCCGCCGACCGTACGCCCGACGCCGTCAGCGCACAGCAGCAGTGCCACCGTCGCCGATCAACAGCGACAACTGCAGCCAGTGACAGCCATCCTGTTGTTGTCGATCACGTCACCATCAGCCACTGCAATCTTAGCCATCATCATGTGTCCGTTCACGGCAGTGTTGCTGCCTCATTTAGCAGCAACTGTATCCCCATCCGACGATCGCACTCTTCACTCAACCATGCCATCACCCCCTAATCAGTTTCTCTTCTCCCAAGTATGAGTGACATCCTCTATTTTTTTTACTGCCCCATATACAATATCCCTAAAGCTATTCAGATCCTTAATCGGTCCTATCTTTTTCTAATCAGATCCAATTTTAAGCCTAATCGGGCCAAACAAATCCCTTTTCAAGTCGGGATTAGCTCCATTTAATTTTCTACCCGGATCTTACATTGACCCATTTAGCATATTCTCCCTGATTATCGGTTTCATTCTCCACATATTACACATCTCCATATCACAAAATCCTCTCATATCCACCAAATTCCTTTCCCACCCACCCATATCATGTGTGTATCCCTTTCCACAGTGTTGCGGGGTCATATATCCACTTCTCCACACCAAACACTCACTCTCGTAGTATTTGGTGTGCGGGGGGGACAGAGAGGAAGAGATGAGAAGAGAGAGTGTGAGAGAATATGTATGAGGGAGAGAGAGTATGAGAAGAGATGATATATGTATTCAGGCTATATATGTTCTAGGCTATTATCTTCATGGAGCTTCGCATTGTTCAGCACATCCGTTCTCTACTTCCAGACAGCAATGAAGGATTTTCATTCAGCGTCAACATCGAGCTATCCACGTTCATACCGCGTTATGTACGTCAGGTGTTGATGGTGTACTTCAACTGCATTCACAAAAGACAGATGGGGTGCTTCTTCAGATTTTCAAAAGCTCAACAAGCCTGTCAATCTACTTCTGCAAGGTTGATTCATCCAGTTTATCTTCACCGAGCTGCTTCATCACGTCTTCTCTGAGCTGCATCTGCTGTGTTAGCATCGCCTTCCGCTGATCTTCTTGGGACTTTCCTTGATGGATGATATCTCCTTTCCTGTCAAGCCCCCAAGGTTCATGCGACAGAGTTATGGTACCTGCATCGTATCACCAGCATATCGTCCGTTCGTGTTCGTGCCACGTTATGCACGTCTTCTTAGACGCTTTGAAGACACCACTACTGCTACATCATCACTGGAGATTCGCGTTCGTGTCGCGTTAAGTACGTATTCCAATGAAGATGACGTAGTCATGGTATTGAGGATCGTCTGCTCCAAGTGGCGAATTACTACTGTAGTATTCAGGTCCCATTTCAGATGTTCTTCATTCCAGATGCACTCCAAAATACCTTCATCAAAGCTCGAGGATCTCCAGCCTGCAGAATACAATTTCAAAGAAAGGAGGCGCCATCGTATGATTCAGGGGGAGTATTAATTAAGGGGGAGTATCAATTTTTGTCTTTTATCTTTTATCTTTCATTTATCTTTTATCTTTCATTTATCATTTCTTTTATCGTTTTATCGAGTCTTGTAACCTCCAAGCTTTGGACATGTGTTTCACCCATGCTCCAGCTTGAGGGGGAGTGTGTTAAACAGTATATATTAGCCTATTTAGTTAATAGGTTAATTAGTTGGTGGGCTTTTGTATCTCATCCCGTTTCGATTACTTGCGTCCTAAGTCTTAGGGTGTCTCCCCTCTCGTATATAAAGGAGAGGGTGTCCAGTCTTGTATTCATCCCATTGCATTCGTTCAATACAATATTATTTCACATGCACATTATAGATAGTAAGCACGAAAACAGACCTCTTCAGGCTTCTTAGCAGCTAGCAAAGAATTTGTTAGCCCACGAAGAGTCTCAAGCTCAATTTCTTTAGATGCCTGACAAGAAATTTTAGTTTGCAAAACATAATCAGAATACAAATGACATTTTAACTAAGGTAGTATATGCAACATCAAATATTGAACAAGGATATTAGGAATCATACTAACAGACAAAGAATTCTTGTAAGCTGTGGCGCTATTCTCAAAATCTTTCATCTCATATTTTACTTCACCTAATAAGCGGTATGCTTCAGGGTCCTCTGGCCTTCCCTGATACACAGTTCCATCCAATTTTCAAATTTTCAACCTTATTTCCTACAAGTGGTAAAGTAAATGAAATTTAAAAGGAACAAGAATGAAAAACCTTTATCAGCTTCTCAAGATATGAAGATGCTTCTTTGTATTCTCCTAATTCTGCCAAGGTCACAGCTGCTCCCTTTGATGTTATCATTCATGCAATCAAAGAAAAGATCCATGTCATTGGCCCTATGAAGACAAGTTATTACTAGAATACAAAAACAGTATCACAGCATTATTATGAAAGAAATTTGTAAATTACCTATAAAATTGCAAGTTATTCATAAATCCTTATTTCTCTACTAAAACAAATGCCACAGCAGTAAAATGGCAAAAGCAGGAATCTTTCACTTGGGAAACTAACAGGATCCTACTGCATGATAAACTACTGCAATTATTGATTCATATATATCTAGTAGGTCATTATGATTATAGGTTAGATCATTCATTCATGTTTAAAATCTCTCAATAACACTATCTCAACCAAGGAAGCACAGACACGTTTTCAGACACAGACACACACGGACACGCGACACGGCAATTTTCTAAATTATAGACACAGACACGGCAGTGGATGAGGGGAAAATATTTTTAAATATACACATATACATAGGTTTGCAATGTATGAACTGAAATTATTTTAAATAGTATCTGGAATTCTGTTTGTATATATGTATAATCTTAGATGAATATGAATGTGCCTTCATGTATGTAGTAGAAACAATGTGAAGTAGAAAACTAAACAGCTTCTGCTTTTGCAATAAATCTTGTCGATTTTCAGAGTTAATAAACAGGTCCTTATAACTCAATGAACTAATTTATTAGAAGACAATGTGATTTCGTAATATTTAACTCAGCTTTGTTTTACACGGTGATTCTTTTAACAGGTCTGTTTGCAACTTGGATTAGATCTCATCTCTATGTAAGATTTTCTAAATTGAAACAGCAGCTGTACATTCAACATTTGCACTCTGAAATCAGCTACTGCGGCAGCAGCTGCTGCACTGATGTGTCCAGGGAGTGTCTGGCTGTGTCCAGGTGTGTCCGGGCTGCAAAAAAGGACCAAAATGGTCAGGACACGTCCTAACCGTATCCAAAACGTTTTGGGCCGTGTCCCGCAAGTATCCGTGTCCAAAACACGTCCAACACGGACACGAGGGCCGTCTAGAAGTGTTTCTGCTTCCTAAACTATCTAGGATTACAGTTCTCATTTTTCAGCAGGGACATCTATTTTCTGTGTAAAGCCATGCATAGACTAGAGTATAGAACACCAAAATTGTTTGATTCATTCTTTAAAGGGTAAATATCATAAAAAAACACCATGTTTGCACAATCTAACAAATATATCACCATGTTATGTAAATTACGTACATATCAATACTTGTTTATTCCCTTTTCATATCTATCGCCCTCTCGTTTTTTTCCATCAACTAGCGATCTATCAGCCCGTCACACGGCCCACCACCACATGGTTCTATTTTTTTAATCCCCACTTGTCCATCGTCCTCCATGAACCTCGTTTGCCTCTTCTCTTCTCCCCTCTCTTCTACAAAAAGGAACACTGCTACGTAGATGCAACAACAACTATGACATGAAGTTATACTAACAGCCAGAAAGTCGTGGTGTATATGCGTCTGTGGCTAACAAGGTAATCAGTCATTGTATAGCGCATCTGCATTGTCGCCACGTCTGGATATCGATCACAGTGTCGGCGGAAGGCCATAAAACCATGGCCGTCGTTAGTATCTGTAATATTGTGAGGGCGTCCTAATTAGCCAGTCTCCATAACAGTGACATGTAGAAAAGCAAGGCAGATGACACCCTAACCAGGCCCGATATGACAACAAATTGCTGACTCCATTGAGACATGGTGGTGTAAGTGGTTGTCACAGAGGTGAGCCCATCATCTTAATTCTAGGCCCATTGGCATGAGGATGACCAGTGGGGTTGCTCAGTCCCCCTTCATATCAAGAGGCATGAAGTTGGTCACCAACAAGGCATAAACACTGCTCCAGAGCTAAATAATAGTAATTCAGATGAAATCTAGCACCATCATGAATCTTATCTAGCCTTCTATTCTGCTGGCGTGGCAACAGAGATGTTGTTACTGTTAACCTTCTTCAGTAGTGCTCCTAAGAAGCTCAACAACTTGAATTTGCAAGTGATCTATCATGGAAGAAAATAGGAACAATATGGATCCATCAGCATCCTTGAGGCAGGCTTGAATAGTCGCTGAAGTATGCCTTTCAGTAACATGTTGACTGGCCATGATGAAGGTGGTGCTCTATGTGGATATTTTGAGAACCCGGTCTTGTATGTAGAGACCGTCTCGATGTAGGCTAACGAATAAAAGCTACAGATCGCGTTGATTGGGAGTTTGCAGAATACCAGAATATGAATCATGTGAGTATTTTCTCTACAGAAAAAATAATTCAGAACACGTGTGGGATGGGTAAACGGACAGTTAACGGTGTATGATTGTGATATATATGAAAACAAAACCACCAGCTATGATATCCATGTAATTTTTTAAACCTTGTAATAAATTTGTTAAATAGTGCATACGTAGTGTATTTTAATAAAATTTACCCTTCTTTAAATGGTGAATAGAGTTGGGTCTTCTGTCTTACATCAACTGAGCTTTCTATCCTCACTGTACTGAGTGTTGTCACATTTAAAGTTATACATTCAGTAGGTAAAGACCATATAATTTAGTATGATGTGAGACATTCACCAGGTCAAAGATGTAGAATTTCTCTAACAGTCTTGTGCTGGGATAGATGACTAAAGAACAGGTTTCAAGAATTACATGGGATGATGATGCTACTGGCCTGTTTGGTTAGGTCTGTTGAGACTGTAAAGTGCAGAATTGCTATATATTTTACATTCAACCAAAGCCTCAGTATCATCAAGAAAAAAGAGGGTAAGTACCATTTCTTTCTCAGGAAAAAAGAGAATGTACCAGGGAATATAATACTTCAAAAATTCCAAAAGTTTAACCAGATGACCTTCCACCCTTTCTAAAACACATAAACCTAAAGGTAATGCAGGTCACTCATCACTGATTAAATATTACTCCTAGAGAACCCAAAAAAAACTGAAAAACCATAATGATTCTTTTCCTTCCAAATCTGCCACATCTCCAGCCAGAAATCTGTAATCTAGAAGGTATCCTTCAAAAAGGAAGAGGGTCATGATCAAAGCTAAGTATTGAAAAAACCTAGCATCTGGACAGGGAATTACATGCATGTACCACAACCAGGTGTCAATAAGGTCAGCACAATGCTTCATCATCCAAACAATACTAAACTAGGTAGTGAAATCCAAAATGCGAACGATTAACTTCAAATTAATATGTTATGCAAATCAAATCTTGAATAAGCAATTAGTTGCTAGTGTTGACTCAAGGTCTAAATTGACAAAACTCTTGTTTTGATGATGACTAAACCATTCCAATTAATTGTTTTTAATATCTCTACTTGAGTGATTTCAAATTAGGTATAGACACACTCCAAATGCCCTAATTTGCGCATCTCAACTTGGAGAAAAGACAAGTCAAAGTTAATACAAGTGCACGTTTTTGTAATATGATGTAAATCCATTAGAATCATGTTGTAAATCACTTGTAATGATTGTATGACTTGTAATTAAGCTTAGAAAAATCAGGAGCACTTAGATCGAATGTTTAAGCACTCAAAAGCCATTTTCCGAAATTCACATCAGGTTGTTCATCGGTCGAGTTGTAAACTCGACTGATCCTGATTGGATCTTGAAAATGACTTTTGATCGGTCGAGTTTACACTTCACATAACTCGACCGATCCCTCTACTGACCAAAACTGATTTAAGTGAATCGATCGAGTTACCTCAGGACAAACTCGACCGATGGCCTAAATTGGTCTTTGTCTCTTAGTGGGATCGATCGAGTTACCTTTATAGAAACTCGACCGATTGCACTGTACGGAAAAGTACAGAAAAGTGCTTCTAGCCGTTGTGGAGTTGCAACAAGTGTAAATATATCCGTTGCAAGCCACAAAACGGCTAGTTTTCGTTCTTAAGTGTTCCCAAAGGCTAAGGGGCATCCCCAGCTATAAATAGGGCCCCTTGGGCTTCATCCCAAGGTTGAGCATTCAATGCAAAACTCTATGTGAGGTTCTTATTCTATAGTTGAGTGCTTCCTACAGCCTCCTCTCTCTCTCTAAGCTTAATCACTTGCTACATTTGTTAGAGTGAGTAGGAAATCTGTAAGAGAGCTAATCCTATATATCTTGTGAGGCTCTCACTTCCACCACTTCCCTATCTCTCTTTTCAACCATGAAGATGAAGGTTCTCTCTCTTGGCTAAGAGAGGTGAAGAAGAACAAGGGAAGGAGTCCCTTGGTGAAGATCAAGGTTGAAGACTTGGAGCAAGAGTGGGTAAGCCCTTGGTGAAGGCAGAAGACTCCTTGCTCAAGTGGGTAAGTCCTTGGTGGAAGCTTCTCCGAGTGAAGGTGAAGTCAAAGGCTGAAGATCCAAGAAGAGTGGGTAATTCCTTGAAGGCTGAAGACTTGTGCAAAAGTAGGTAAGTCCTTGGAAGAAGGCGCAAGACTCCTTGCAAAGTGGGTAAGTCCTTGGTAAGGTTGAAGACTCTTTGTATTGGATAGATAAGTCTTTTGTTTGGTCATGTATTGTATCTCTTATAATGAATATAATGAATGTGCAAGGTTAAGAAATCCTAGAGGTTGACCTCTCTAGGTAAGTGGACTGACTCACTTCTAGTTTGAAGTGTGGAACCACTCTAAATAGCTTGTCTACTTGTGTTTGCTCAATCTCTCACATCCTTACTATGCATGTTTAGTTGCACTCAAATTACCTATTTAGCAAACTTATCTTGTCATATATCTTGAAGGTATAATGAATTTTGTTTAAGTGCATTCAGCTCTATTCACCCCCCCTCTAGAGCATCTAATCACCCATCTAGGATCCAACAGCTAGGAGCTCCAGCCTAGGTGAGCAACAAATCGCCTCCTAGAGCTGCTTGGGTGTGCATTTTACTTATTTAGAAATGGGCCCTTTATAGCAGAATCTACAATGAACGAGTTTATGCCCAACCACCCACCCGCATTGACTAATGTGATTGTCGACTGCCGTCATTCCTTCACTGACCCTCGTGGGAGGTAAGAGGGGGGTGATTTCGATGAGTGCGGATTCGCTCTTCCTGTTTTTGACAGGAACGTGCTGCTCCTTGCTCCGTTATATTCCTCGTGTATTTGCAGCAAACATCGTTAGGCTGTAATTAAACACTGAAAACATGTGGCATGATCCTTGATAAAGAGCAGCCTGCTCCTCACGTAACCAGGAACAGCAAATCCTGGACAGATTTTGATCCAGGGAGGTGTTCTCCCAGCTCATGCGGAGGAAACAAGGGCTAGAAAAATCCCCATAACTCCTTGTCAAAGGACTTGGTAGTCTCCAAAGATGCCCTTGATCTAAGGTGAGGTTCATTTCAGCAGCTGGCTTTATTACCACTTAGACAAGACCTGTGAATATAGAACAGTGCAGGGAGGGGATGCGGTTCTCGCTATTATCGAGAAAGAAGATGAGACTTTGTTCCTACGGGAAAGCAGCATTCAAGAAGTCATTGATTTGGGTAAGCATTTAGGGTTTTTGTTTGGCCGTAATGGAAGGGAGACTAAATCCTTCTTGACCAAAAAAAGTACACATTTATCTTGGAAGTTTGGTTTAAGCAACCTAGGAACAACTCGTTTAAGCTGAAAAATTGAATAGAGAGGCGGTTTGCAGTGGGACTTCTCAGTGTGTGGGCTAGGACAGAAGAGCCATCTTTACAATCTTTTTCCTTAGTGTAGTCATAGTAATGTGTGTGTACTTTTTTTTAGGTGTACATATGCTTCCTTCGCCATCTACCTTCGCTCTATTCTTTAAAACACTCAACATGCCAGGTCATTCAAGGAAACCTCTAGAATAAGAGTTTCACTAATGTTTAAGCTTTCTAAAATGAGAGGGGGTGTTGAGAGTAGCTAATAGCTCTCAAGGTGTTGGTGGGTATCAAATAGCTCTCTAGGTGGATATATCTTATGTCACCTATTGAGTATCTAGCTATCCTCCGTTAGCGGCTCATGATCCCCTTGTACCCCGGTGATGAATGTCGCACTTTTTGCAACATTGCAGACTTCAACGCCTTCGGTGATTATGTTGTTCATTGCCGCACATGGCCGGTTATAAGTTTCGCCATGACGTCGTCCTTGATGCTCTTTTTGATGTTGTCTCGGTGTTGGGTTAAAGGTCATGAAGGAAGCACTCATGGCCTTCCTCAGCACAAGGGTTGATGGTGTTAACTCCGAACGACCTGTTGATATTTTAGTATTTAATTAGACAAATGGAAGACACACATGTGTTGACCTCACTAGAGTTTCCCCCTTGACAGGTGTCCTATCAAGCAATTTTAAAGCAGGTCAGGCAGCCTCTGATGCCGCTTTAAGAAAGGCAGCTTGTGAGGCAAATCACCATCATTTCTTGGCTTTCACTTTTGATACCTTTGGAGCTCTTGTTGATGATGTCGTTTCTCTTCTTCAGCGCATTCAACGCATAACAAATATGAATCTTATGTTGCCTTCATCTACATTTAACCATTTTGTATTCAGATCCATAAGTTTTGCCATCCAGAATGGCTTGGCAGCCTAATTTGTTGCCCGCGCTTCTAGGAAGGCATTCATGTAATTATCTAATTGGCTTCAAGATTTATTAGGGATATGTTATATGCAAGGTATCAGAAAGCGGGAAGCGGGAGGCGTGCGGACAGCACCCTGTAACCGATTAAGAGGTAGGCGGGCGATTAAGCGGGCGATTTTTGAAAAAGCGGGTGTCTAAATTTTATATATTTTTATACAAAATTACATGTATGTGTATATAAAAAATATATTTATAAGGAACTTCTATACATATCTAATCAGCAAATCAGTAATTAACTAAGTATTCATCAATAATTTACTATTAATCAGTATCTCTAATCACTAAAATCAGCAAGCAGATCAGTAATTGTAAATAACAAACTATGAATTATTAAAATAAAGTAATACTAACCAGTAGTACCAATCATTAATCACTGAAAGCAGCAAGGAAAACAGTAAAACTAATCATGCATTAGAAGTATAATAGAGCAATATGATATTTACTTAGATGCATTACAGCAGTACCCAATTATTACAGCTTACACACAAAATATGCATTCTAAATTAGGACTAGCTATATCATAGAACATTTCATGTATACAAGTTTCATATATTATAGTCAACACTACTTGGACTATGTAATTAATTAATGTTAGATGCTTACATTAGGATTTTTAAACAAAAGGGGGAAAAAAGCGGGAAAAAGCGGGTGAGGCGGGCAAAAAGCGGGTGATTTGTTCAAAACGATTAAGCGGGCGCTTAGGGGCTAAATTAGGCGGATGAGGGTCATAGCCGATTAAGTGGCTGTCTGGGTCGTTTTTCAATTCACTGGTTATATGATTGCCATTTACCTTCGTTCTCTTCGTTATAGCACTGAGTCTGCCAAGTCATTCAAGAAAAACCCCTACCATAAGAGTTTCACTAATGTTTAAGCTTTCTAAAATGAGAAAGGGGGTGTTGTGGTAACTAATTGCTCGCAAGGAGGGTATTCCTTATTTAGGTTTATAGTTGCTTCTATGTCCATCTACCTTCTCTTCCTTATAACCCTGAACCAACCAGGTCACTCAATGAAAAAAAACCTAGAATAAGAGTTTATTGATGATTAAGTTGTCTAAAATAATAGCTCTTTTTTTTGTGTGTGTGTGTGTTTTGGGTTTTGGGGGGGGGGGGGGGGGGGGGGGGTGTTGGGTTTCAATGTGGATATATTATTTAGGTGTCCAGATGTGTCCTTTTTCCATCTACCTTCACTCTCTTCCTTATAACACTGAGCCTGTCAGGTCATCTAAGAAGAAAAAAAACTACAATAAGAGTTTCACTAATGTTTAAGCTTTCTAAAATGAGAGGGAGGTGTTGGGGGTAAAAAATTGCTCTAAAGGAGGGTATTCCTTATTTAGGTGTACAGTTGCTTCCTTAAACCATCTACCTTCGCTCTCTTCCTTATAACACTGAACCTGCCAAGTCATTCAAGAAAAAAATCCTAGGATAAGAGCTTCTCTAATAATTAAGCTATCTAATATGATCCTTACCTCAAGAGCAGACAAATCATTTGGTGATGTGCTCAACGTTTCTTCAAAATTTTGAAGCTGAGACTGAAAACAGAGAAATGAAACTTATAAAAAAGATGTGATTTGCATATTGAGAGAACAAATGAGTATGAGATCATATGTGAATAAAATAACCGGACTCTTTAAATACATCTACATCGAGATCAGAGAAAACTGAATTTGTAATATATAGTAGAAATCCAGTCAATGAAATGCATGTTGCAGTTAAAACTAGTTAAAAGTTATTGCAGATGGCTCAGCTACAATCTTTTACAAGCATACGAATAGGAATTTGCATATTTTTTCACATCTTCTAAGAAACAGCAGATTCAACAAGTTAAAGCAGACATAAAATATGCTAAGCCTGTACCTTAAGTATTGCCTTCTGTTCATCTGGAAGTTTCTTTTCGGCAATTTGAACTTCATCAGAATTTATACTGGAATAAGAAAAGGTAACCCGCACATCACTAACCATTTGTGTTCAGACTACTAAATTACATTCAGACCTTATTTTATAGCACAATATAGTTCATCATAAAAGTAGCTACGTACAAACTGCAGTTGCTTGGTAATCTTCAACTGATTTATGAACTTTTGGTTTTTATAAAACCAATATCTAATTCAATCGTAACCAAAATAACCAGGAATCTTCCAGTCAAACTATGATGACATGACGAACCCAAAAATTGAAACCAGAATGATTTCTGTTTTAGAAGGCCAAAACCCCTTGACACACAGCATGCAACTCATGGCCATAAGCTTATGCCTATATAGTCACAGTTTTTTTTATACTTTTTATATACACTACTGGAGGGGTCCCATCACAACCGCAATGCAAGATATTTGGTATTGCTTCCTCCCTATATGGTGTACCAGCAGGTCTCGAACGTGCGACCTGGTCTACGACGAGTAGCAGGGCTTTACTGCTGAGCCAGAAGGTTAAGTACTGCTCGTCGTCACAGTAATCGACAACTTTTAAAGAAGTCATGCTTAAAACACGAACTTTCCCTAGACATATGTGACAGCCATATAACTCCCCGTTCCTAAATATTCTGTTTTATTCCCATAATATTTGTGATTTTTTTTCCATCTTTTTCGTTTTATATTTGTTAAATAGTATTTTATTCAGTCCTTTATATTCTCTTGTTATTTTCCTATTCTATGTGGACCTATATGTAATTGTTCCTTTTATAATATATGGGGTACACACACTGCGCACCCTAACCCTTTTGGGAAACCCTATTTAGATGGTATCAGAGCAGGGATCGTAATCCCTCTCTCCCCTTGCGCCGCCGCCCCCCCCCCTCCACCCTCTCTCTCTCTTTCTCTCCACGTCAGCCACCTGCCCGTCGCCCACCCGCCGCTGGCTCCTCCCTGCCCGCCGGCTCCCCCCCCCCGTGCGGCTTTCTGTCGCCGTTGTGGGCTGCTGTCGGCCGCCCCTGCTCCTACGGGCTCACTGCTAGCAGTCGTTGGCCTGCTACTAGTTGCCGATCTGGTGCCTTGAGCCTCCGGAGGCTTCCTATCCTATCTGCCCGCGTCGTCCCTTGAGTCGTCGGGTTCCCTGTTGCGCTTCGGCGTAGTTTTCATGTAATTAGTCTATCAAGTCTATCTTCTCTGTCTGCTGCCGCCTAGGACGATGATCTAAGCAGTTCTATACTACTTCTTTTCTCTGTTGTATTGGACTCGGTTTTTTGTCTGTCATGGTTTCTTCCCATGATGATCACCGTCGTCAGGTTATTACCGTGAAACTGGATGGGCGCAACTATCAAAATTGGGTCTGCCCCATGGAGATCTGTGCCAAATTCCAGGGCAAGCATTCCCACCTAACACGTGATCCACCTCCAGCGCCAACCTCTACTGTCGAGTCCAAGGATATCAAGGCTTATGATGATTGGGTCAAAGATGACTCTATTGTGATGACATGGATCCTCAACAGTAGTGAAACTCGGATCAGTGTCACTTTACTTCGTCTCACGACTGCCAAGGAGATGTGGTATCAGCTGGCCAGTACTATTCTCACAGCAAAAATCCAAAGAAGGTGTTCGATTTGAACAAGCAACTGACTCGCCTGCAATTTTCTAGGCCAGACATTGTTGATTATTTTTCCTCCTTCAAAGGCATCTGTGCAGAATTTGAGAGTTATCATCCTCTATCTACTGATTTAGTCACCATGCAATGCCAACGTCAGGAACTTGAGGTGGTTCAGTTCTTGTGTGGCCTTCCTGAGTCGTATGCTGGAGTTGTTGATCAGATTCTTGCCAGTGATCCACTGCCAACGTTAGAGAGTGTGTATCAGCGTCTTCAACGTCTGCCCCGACTTCTGAAACTGGTGATACTACTGCTCTTACTGCCATGGTCGGCCGAGGCTGTGGATGAGGTCGAGGTCGGTTTCCGGACAACCGTCCTCCTGGTTCTGATCGAGGTCGTGAGTCCCTTGGTCGTGGCTCCCTTGGCCAAGGTTCATCTACTGATACTTCTAGCAGTACCGCTGCTCAGCGGTAATGTGACTTTTGTGGTCGCTTCAACCACACTGAGGACAGGTGCTGGAAGAAACATGGCACACTTGTGTGGGCCAATGCTACGTCTGAGGGTGCTTCTCAAACTACAACTGCTGATACTTTAAGCTCCTCCACTACTGAGTTCATTCGCTCAGAAGTGGAATGACTGCTGCTAGAGAAAACTGGCACTTCCTCTACTGTTGATGAGTCTAGAGCACATGCGGCTACATTCATTGGTTGTGATTCTGCTTTTTCTGACTGCCCCATCTTCTAGTACTGGTAATACAAAATGGGTGATCGACTCTGGGGCTTCTCCCATATATCTGGAAATAGATCTCTTTTCTATAAATTATCTAAACCCTGCTCTAAATTTGTTGTTATGCTTGCTGATGGATCCAAATCTGCTGTCTGGCATTGGTGATATTGATACTCACTTTCTTCTGAGATCCGCTCTATTAGTACCAAATTTTCCTTTGACTATGTTATCTGTCAGCAAAATTGTGTCTAGCTTGAACTGTAGTTTGACCTTTGTATCGGGTACTTATGTTTTTCAGGACCTTTGTACGAGGATGAAGATTGGTAGGGGGCATGAAGGACATGATGGACTCTACTATTTAGATGATTTGAAAAGAATCGGCTCTACAACTCTAGCTTCAGCATTATCTTCTTCTGTGTCTGGCTGTCTGCATTACAGTGGCTCTATAGACTTGGGCATCCATCTATTGATATAATGAAACATGTTATTTTTGGTGTAGGAACGCATAGTTTTCAGTGCGAGTCATGTCAGTTAGGCAAACAGTCCAGAACTGTCTTTCGTAAAAAATCTCAGATTGGTAGTAAAAACATTTTTGATTTAGTTCATGTTGATGTATGGGGTCCTTGTCATGTTCCAAGTTTGTCATGCAATAAATATTTTATTTTGTTCATTGATGATTTCTCCCGTGCTACTTGGTTGTTTTTTATGAAAGACAGGTCACAAGTCTTGCCTACTATTAAGTTCTTTTTTTTATGAAATTGAAACCCAATTCTCTATGCCCATTAAGATTTTGCGCACTGATAATGCCTTGGAATTTGTTCAAAAAAAGTGTTGAATTAATTTGTCGTTTTGTTGGTACCATTCATTAGACATCCTATGCCTACACACCACAACAGAACGGAGTTGCTGAAAGGAAAAATAGGCACTTGAAGTTACTAGAACTATAATGCTGCATTCTAATGTTCTGTAACATTTTTGACCAAAAGTTGTTCTCACTGCTTGTTTTTTGATAAATCGCATGCCCTCGTCTGTTATTGGGAACAAAAATTCCTATCCAAGTCCTACAACCCCACATTCCTCTTTTTTCTGTTCCTCCAAGGATTTTTGGGTCAACTTGTTTTGTTCGTTTGCTTGGACCGACTCAGGACAAGTTGTCTCTTAGAGCTGAAAAAATTATTTTTCTGGGATATTCACGTACTCATAAAGGATATTGTTTCTATAGTTCTGTTAGTAAAAAGTGGTTCACGAGCAGTGATGTGGTTTTCTTTGAGGACACCCCTTTCTTCTCTACTACAGGGAACACTTTGAGTTCAGATATTATTTCAGCACCTCTTCCTGTTATCAGTGGTTCCCCTTCTGCTGTGCAGCCTACTGAGACTACGTCTCCTCCACTTATTGTTTACCAACGCAGGAATCGGTCGCCGCAGTCTACTCCTTCCCAACCCCCCCCCAGAAAATCAATCTTCTCCTTCAAAAGGTCATGCACCTTCCGAGGTAACTTCTAATCTGAATTTACCTATTGCTCTCAGGAAAGGCACTCTCTCATGTACCTCTCGTAGTATTGTTGACTATGTTTCTACTGCACATCTTAGTGTCCATGTTAGTAATTTTGTTGTTGCCCTTTCTGCTATTTATGTTCCTAAAAATGTTCATGATGCTTTACAAAGTACGGCCTGGATACATGCCATGACTGAGATGACTGCTCTTACTGACAGAGGTACTTGGGATTTGGTGGGTCCTCCATCTAATTGCAAGCATGTTGGATGTCGTTGGATGTACACTGTGAAGTATCATCCTGATGGGACTGTTAAATGCCTGAAGGCCCGCATAGTGGTCAAAGGGTACACTCAAACCTATGGTATTGATTACTTTGAAACTTTTTCCCCTGTTGCCAGGCTAAATTTTGTGCGGGTTCTTCTCTCTGTTGCAATCAATCTGGATTGGCCCCTTATACAGCTAGATGTCAAGAATGTCTTTCTTTATGGTGATCTCCAAGAGGAAGTCTATATGGAGCAACCACCTGGGTTTGTTGCTCAGGGGGAGTCATACAAGGTTTGTCGCCTCAAAAAATCTATTTATGGACTCAAGCAGAGTCCACGTGCCTGGTTTGATAAACTGAGTAAGATTTTGTCTACTTATGGCTTTTTGAGATCTCATGTTGATCACTCTATCTTTATTAAGAAGACTTCCTATGGTATTGTTGTTCAGATTGTGTATGTTGATGATATTATTTTATCTGGCAGTGGTCTTTCTGAAATCCACGCTACCAGGCCTATTTATGCAAGCACTTTTCACTAAAGATTTGGGAAAGCTAAGGTATTTTCTGGGAATTGAAGTCTCCAGGACCTCTAATGCTCTTGTTTTGTCCCAAAGGAAGTATGTTCTAGATCTTCTGCAGGAGACAGGGATGCTTGGAGCTCAACCTGTTGATACTCCTTTAGACCCTAATGTAAATTGGAATGATGATGAATCTCCCTTGTATCCTGACAGTAAACGCTATAGGAGACTGGTTGGAAAGTTAATTTATTTGACTGTTACTAGAGTTGATATTTCTACTACAGTTAGCCTTGTTAGCAGGTATCTTGACAAGCCTAGACAGTGTCATTGGGAAGCACAGTGTCATATTATGAGGTATCTGAAGAAATCTCCTGGTAAAAGCCTTTTCTATAGGAAACATGGCCATTGCTCTCTTGAAGGCTATTCTGATTCTGACTATGTTGGAAGTAAGATTGATAGAAAATCCACTTCTAGCTATTGCACATTTTGTTGGTGGAAATCTTGTCACCTGGCGGAGCAAAATGCAGAATGTTGTTGCTAGATCTAATGCTGAGGCCGACTATCGGGCTATGGCTCACACAGCTTGTGAACTTTTGTGGGTACAGTCCCTCCTAAAAGACTTAAGTGTGGGGTCTTTTGTTCCTATTCCCATGCATTGTTATAATAAAGCAGCTATCTTTATTGCCAATAATCCTGTTTATCATGAGCGGACTAAGCATATTGAAGTTGACTGCCACTTCATCAGAGAAGCCATCATGACTGGTCGTATCCGCACTCCTTTTACTCGCTCAGAAGATCAAGTTGTTGATATCTTCACAAAGTTGCAAGCCAAGAAACATTTTACCTCTCTTATGGACAAGTTGGGCATGATTGATATCTATGCTCCAACTTGAGGGGGAGTGTAAATGGTGTTTTATTCAGTGTTTTATATTCTCTTGTTATTTTCCTATTCTATGTGGACCTATTAGTAATTGTTCCTTTCATAAATATATGGGGTACATACACTGTGCACCCTAACCCTTCGGGAAACCCTGTTTAGAATATTGTTAAGACTCTGAATGTGTCCAAGTGTATATCCATGTTATATAAATGACTAAATGTATAGACATATATGTATATGTATGTGTATATTATATGTAAATATGTGCATGCGATACATATATGCATAGTGACAAATTTGGGATTCGGTAATTTTTGGTTGGCCGAAAAAAATGGAATTCAGGAAAAAACCAATTCGTGAAAAAAGTCGACATATTTCAATCATAGTTCAGTCAACTATTCAAAAATAATCGAGATCAAGTCGGCTATATATATGGCTAAAAGAATTATGTACCTAAGTACATATAGCTTACATGTGCCCATCTTCATTTATGATGATTACAAAAGTATAAAAAGCAATCCAACCATATGGATGTGATGCATACCCTTTAGATAATGTGTATAAAAAATTACTTCAAACTGGCGTTCATAGATCATCAAATGAAAGAAAATACATATTTTCTAATCAACGGTAAGTTGCAGAAATTGCAGAAACCGTTGGATGATGTATTGTTATATCTCATTATATACATGAGGTACGGTTGTGATATTTTTAACACATTTCATCTATTAAATTTTGATTAAATCCATAAAGTCGGATTGAATAAGTGTATTCCACTTTGTCACTAAAGATTTGGGAAAGCTAAGGTGTTTTCTGGGAATTGAAGTCTCCAGGACCTCTAATGCTCTTGTTTTGTCCCAAAGGAAGTATGTTCTAGATCTTCTGCAGGAGACAGGGATGCTTGGAGCTCGAGCTGCTGATACTCCTTTAGACCCTAATGTAAATTGGGATGATGATGAATCTCCCTTATATCCTGACAGTAAATGCTATAGGAGACTGGTTGGAAAGTTAATTTATTTTACTGTTAGTAGAGCTGATATTTCTACTACAGTTGGCCTTGTTAGCAGGTATCTCGACAAACCTAGATAGTGTCACTGGGAAGCATTGTGTCATATTATGAGGTATCTGAGAAATCTCCTGGTAAAGGCCTTTTCTATAGGAAACATGGGCATTGCTCTCTTGAAGGCTATTCTGATTCTGACTATGCTGGAAGTAAGATTGACAGAAAATGCACTTCTGGCTACTGCACATTTGTTGGTGGAAATCTTGTCACCAGGCGGAGCAAAAAGCAGAATGTTGTTGCTAGATCTACTGTTGAGGTCGAGTATCGGGCTATGGCTCACACAACTTGTGAACTTTTGTGGGTACAGTCCATCCTAAAAGACTTTGGTGTGGGGTCTTCTATTCCTATTCCCATGCAGTGTGATAATAAAGCAGCTATCTTTATTGCTTGTTAATTTATCTCTTTATATTCTGTTATTTGTAATTTCTATATATTTTTGGGCCTCTATGTAATTTCTCCAGTTCTATTAATAAAAGGGTGAGTGGTCTTAAACCCTCACACAAGATGCATTGCAAGCAACCTTGCAACTTACATTCACATGGTACCAGAGCAAGGTTGCTCCTAGGGTTCCATTTAGGGCGTCGCCTTCCCCCCCCCCTCTCTCCCTCGCGTCGCCGCCGTCGGGCAGCAGCATAGCAACGCCACCAGCCGTCGGGCAGCAGCACCGCAGCGCTGCCGGGCTGCACCATGGAGCCCTACCGGCAGCAGCCGCCGCCGCCTAGGAGGGCAACAGCTGCCGCTGCCCCAAGGGGCAGCCGCAACAACCATCGGCCAAGGCAGCAACGTAGTCGCCGACTCCAGGCAAGCCCACCGCCCGTCAGCAACCTCTGGTTCCTCCACTTGACTCCGAAGGCAGAGTCTACGTAAGACGGCTCGTTAAAACTCATACCAGAGGCTCCGTCGGTACGCAGCAAATTCCTAATCACATCTCCTCCATGTGTGATTAGGGGATTTTTCGATTGAGGGTTGTAGATGCGAACGCACCTAATCTTCTGACGTGACGTGTATCTCTCTGTCACTCTCTACTCTTTTGTGACGTGTATCTCTCTGTCACTCTCTACTCTTTGTGACGTATATCTCTCTGTCACTCTATCTATCCGTTAAATCATAGAGGACACCAAGGCATCTACTATCTACAACGAGATGTCGCCTATCCCCTCCATCAAACTTAACAGGAAAAATTATCTTTTGTGGATGAATTATGTCCATACAGTGTTAGAATCCCGAGATAAAGCATGACAGGTTGATTTTGATCCTCCTGCTTCTACTTATAAAGGCTATGCTGAATGAAAACGTCATAATAGTCTGGTGAAGACCTGGCTATGGGGGAGCATGGAACCTGCTATTACTACTAAGTTCATGTTCTATACTACTGCCAAAGACATATGGGATGCTGTAAAGAAGCATTACTCTCAGGAAAAGAATGCTCTTCGTCAGTTTATGATATATGATCGACTCTTCGCTGAATGACAGGGAGACAAACCTTTAGAAGAATATTTCGGAGTGATCCAAGGTATTGCTCAGGAGCCGAGCTTCTATCATCCAGTGACTGTCCAAGAACAAGTCAAAGACAGAGATGACTTGATTACTGCAAAGTTTCTATCAGGTCAGAATTCGTCTTACAGTTCGGCCCGCAGTGTCATCCTCGCTTCTAACAAACTTCCCAGCCTGGAAGAAGCCTACTTGAGAATTCTACAATCAAATTTTAAATCAGTTGATTCTACAACATTCTCGCCCTCTGGAAATTCTCATGCATTTGTAGCTGTTGCAGTTCGAGGAGGCCGTACAGGTATGGAACGAAGACGTGGAGCACGTCCCAAGTGCACCTTCTGTGACAAACATGGACACGCTGTTGAGAAGTGTTGGAAGAAGCATGGAAGACCTACTGCACCACCTATGGGGGCAGCAAACTATGCAAGTATTGCTAAGTCTTCTGAGCCATCTGCATCATGTTCTGGTTCTTCTGGCATCACACTCACAAAGGAAGACAAAGGAAGAATATGATAGATTTATTCTGGCTACACAGCATATGAGTGTGGATCTTCCTCTTCCTCTGCAAATTTGGCTTCTACCACTGGTAATCAGGCTACCTCTCTATTGGCTTCTGGTTCAACTTCTTCATGGGTGGTTGATTCTGGAGCATCACATCATATGACCGGTATGAGGAGATTACTTCACTCCATTGACTCACATATTCCTCACAAATTTGTGACCGTAGCAGATGGTTCAGTGAGGAGAGTGTTAGCAAGTGGATCTGTTTCTCTGACTCCTAAAATTAATCTTAAATCGGTTCACTATGTGCCTGCATTTCCTTTTAATCTCCTCTCTGTTGCAAAATTAGTTGATACTGTGAATTGTATAGTAACGTTTGGGCGTTCTTGCTTTGTATTACAGGATCTCAAGAGTATGAGGACGATTGGTGGGGGGCCTAGGAAAGGTGATCTCTACCTCTTCCACGGTGACAGTCTGCCTCGCCAAGTATCTGCTCCTGCTCCGGCTATCCTTTTGAGCGATTCTCCCTTACTGTGGCACTACAGATATGGACATCCGTCGTTGGAGAGCTTGAGAAAGTTAGAACATGAGTTATCCCAAGTGTCTTCATTAGAGTGTCAGTCCTGTCAATTGGGAAAGTATCATAGACTGTCTTATGCCAGTCGTGTTAATAAACGGGCATCTTGTCCCTTTGAGTTAGTCCACAGTGATGTTTAGGGTCCTGTAAAGACCAATAGTTATAATAGTTTTCGCTATTTTATTTCTTTTGTGGATGATTTTTCTCGCATGACATGGATTTATTTATTAAAGATTTGAGAGTCTGTTTTATCCATTATCAAGCATTTTCATCAAGAAATAAAAGTTCAATTTGATTGCAATATTAAAATTCTTCAATCTGATAATGCCTTGGAATATGTTCAAACTGCTATGGCTGATTTTTGTAGCTCTATTGGGGTGATTCATCGTACATCTTGTCCTCACACTCAACAAAATGGAGTAGCGTAGCGTAAAAATCGTCATCTTCTTGATATTACCAGGACTATTATGTCTCAATCCAATGTCCCTAAGAGGTTCTGGTTTGATGCTTTACTTACTGCTTGTTTCCTGATCAACAGGCAACCCTCTTCGGTGCTTCAAGGATGTACTCCTTTTTCTGCCTTACGTCCAAAAGATCGTCCTTTCCTTGTTCCTCTCACAGTGTTTGGGTGTACTTCATTTGTCCAAAAATTTTGATCCTAAGGCTGACAAATTATCCCTTAGGTCTATTAGGACTCTCTTTCTTGGGTACTCCAACACTAGCAAAGGATACAAGTGCTATTGTCCCAGTCTCCGCCGTATGTTTGTGTCTCGGGATGTAACTTTCCATGAATCCACACCATATTTCTCTAGTGTTCCCAGTAAGGGGGAGCAATTGTGTGAAAGTGAGAGAGTGCCACCATCAGACATCGGTGAGAGAGTGCCACTTATCATTCCTGACTATACTGTCATTTAGGAAGAGCAGCCAGCAGGTGATACATTAATTCAAGAATATCAGCATGTTTATAGCAGACAAGGCAGGCAGGATCCAGAGGAGGTAGCGACTCTAGTCTCTGAGCCTTCCCCATCTTCCTCTACTCAAGAGATTTCTGCGAAACCATCTGACCTTGATGTTCCCATTGATGTTCGCAAAGGTACTCGTTCTTGTACTATTCGACATCCTATTGCAAATGTGTGTTGTTTGTCGAAATTATCCAAGCAGGTCTGGTCATTTGCTCTTGGGATTGATTCTGTGGTTATTCCTAGAACTCATCTTGATGCTATGAAGGATATTGGCTGGAAACAGGCGATGCATATGGAAATGTTTGCTCTTCTACAAAACAACACCTGGGATCTTATTGACTTACCTCTAGGGGAAAATGTTGTAGGCTGCAAATGGGTATTCATAGTAAAACATAATCCAGATGGTTCAATTGAAAGGTTGAAGGCTAGATTGGTGGCAAAGGGTTATACTCAGACATATGAAGTTGATTTCTTTGAGACCTTTTCACCAGTGGCTCGTCTGAATTCAGTGTAGATTCTTATTTCTCTGGCTACTACCTTTGACTGGCCTCTATTTCAGCTTGATGTCAAGAATGCCTTTCTCCATGGTGATCTACAAGAAGAGGTATACATGGAGCAACCTCATGGTTTTGTTGCTCAGGAGTGTCAGAAGGTGTGTAGATTGAAGAAAGCCATCTACGGGTTGAAACAATTTCCTAGAGCTTGGTTTGACAAGTTCGGTGATGTTGTGCTAAAGATGGACTTCTCTCGTTCTGTGACTGATCACTCCTTATTTTATTCTAGCTCTTCTGTTGGATCCATCATTATTGTTGTATATTTTGATGATATAGTTATCACTGGCAGCAATTCTACAGCATATCACGTGTGAAGGAAGGATTGCAGGGGCACTTTCATACAAAGGATCTGGGCAAACTGAGATATTTTCTAGGCATTGAAGTACTTAGATCTCATGCAGGTACTAATTTGTCTCAGAGGAAATATGTGTTGGATCTACTACAGGAAGTTGGGATGAGTGAATCCAAGCCGGTGTCTAATCCTATGGACTATCATGTGAAGGAGGTGACTGATAATACTGATTATCCAGATCCAGGTTGCTACAGGAAAATTGTTGGGAAGCTGATACACCTGACAGTTACTCGCCCTGATATTTCTTTTGTTGTAGGTGTGGTGAGTCAGCATATGAGCTCACCACAACAGTCACACTGGATGGCAGTTTGCTGTATTCTAAGATATCTTAAGGGTGCACCCGGTAAGGGGATCACCTACTATAGACCCAAGACTCATGTGTCTACTCTTATTCTTACAGGTTATGCAGATGCAGACTGGGCTGGTAATCTGAATGACAGGAGGTCTACTTCTGGGTATTGCATGTTTTTGGGAAATCATCTTATCACCTGGAAAAGTAAAAAGCAGAATGTTGTGGCTAGATCAAGCACGGAAGCTGAGTATCGAGCAATGGCTCATGCCTGTCGCGAGTTGTAGTGGGTTCAATCTGTACTTACTGAGTTAAAGATTTTTGTTTCGTCTCCCATATAGCTCAGATGTGACAATCAGGCTGCTATCTACATTGCCAAGAATCCAGTCTTCCATGAGCGCACTAAACATATAGAGGTTGACTGCCATTTCATTAGAGATCAGATCAAGAATGGCAGTGGTGACTCCACATGTCAAATCTGAAGATCAACTTGCAGATGTCCTCACAAAGCCAATGAGTCTAGCAACATTTCAGAGCTTTTGCAAGAAGCTGGGCATACACGATGTGTACGCTCCAGCTTGAGGGGGATTGTTAATATATCTCTTAATATTCTGTCATTTGTAATTTCTATATATTATTGGACCTCTATGTAATTTCTCCAGTTCTATTAATAAAAGGGTGAGTGGTCTTGAACCCTCACACAAGTTGCATTGCAAGCAGCCTTGCAACTTACATTCACATTGTCAATAATCATGTTTATCATGAGTGGACTAAGCATATTGAAGTTGACTGCCACTTCATCAGAGAAGCCATCCTGACTGCTCGTATCTGCACTCCTTTTACTCGCGCGGAAGATCAAGTTGATGATTTCTACACAAAGTTGTTGGCCAAAACATTTCAGCTCTCTTGTGGACAAGTTGGGCATGATTGATATCTATGCTCCAACTTGAGGGGGTGTTAAATAGTGTTTTATTCAGTCCTTTATATTCTCTTGTTATTTTCCTATTCTATGTGGACCTATATGTAATTGTTCCTTTTATAAATATATGGGTACACACACTGTGCACCCTAACCCTTCCGAGAAACCCTGTTTAGAACATTGTTAAGACTCTGAATGTGTCCAAGTGTATATCCATGTTATATAAATGACTAAATGTATATAATGTATATACATATATGTATATGTATGTGTATATTATATGTAAATATGTGTACGCAATATATATGTGCATACTGACAAATTTGGAATTCGGTAATTTTCGGCTGGCCGGAAAAAAAATGGAATTCAGGAAAAAACCAATTTGTGAAAAAAGTCGACATATTTCGGTCATAGTTCGGTCAACTATTCAAAAATAATCGAGATCAAGTCGGTTATATATATATATATATATATATATATATATATATATATATATATATATATATATATATATATATATGCGGCTAAAAGAATTGTGTACCTAAGTACATGTGCCCATCTTCATTTATGATGATTACAAAAGTATAAAAAGCAATCCAACCTTATGGATGTGAGGTATACCCTTTAGATAACATGTGTATAAAAAATCACTTCAAACTGACGTTCCTAGATCATCAAATGAAAGAAAATACATATTTTCTAATCAACAATAAGTTGTAGAAATTGCAGAAACCGTTGGATGATGTATTGCTATATCTCATGATATACATGAGGTACGGTTGTGATTTTTTAGCACATTTAATCTATTGAATTTTGATTAAATCCATAAAGTCGGATTGAATAAGTGTATTCCACATGTCGTTTTCATGGCCAGTACATACAAGTTGCATGTACCGATCGGTACACACTTCCTAACCTATATATATATATATATATATATATATATATATATATATATATATATATATATATATATATATATATATATATATATATATATTTATTTATTTATATATATTTATATATTCACTACCCGCGTGGGTAACTAACTTTAGTTACCCGTGGATTTATTTTGTAATAGAAAGGTACCTGTTTGTAATGAGACAGATAGCGTCTGTAATGAGATGACCAAATTTGTAATACAAACACTCGTTTTGTATTGCACGTCTGATTACAGTAAAAGTGATATTTATGACAGCAGTTTACGTTGTAATACAAAATGAGTGTTTGTATTACAAATTTGGTCATCTCATTACAAAAGATTTGTCTCATTACAAACAGGTACCTTTCTATTACAAAATAGATCCACAGGTAACTTATATATATATATATATATATATATATATATATATATACATGCATTATACATATATGTATGTGTGTGTGTCTGTGTGTGCGTGCACACACACACATGCACATATACACACACACATATATATACATATATATGTATGTAATATATACAATTACACATACATATTAGAAACACATATATACATCAAGGTCACTAGACATACAATCTTATTGAGTGAAAAAAATAGGAAAAGAATTAGAGAATAGTTTTACAATAACAATGGACTGTCGGGAGAATGGGGGTTGGAGGTTTAGTGTATATCACGAGTTCTATGTACATGGTTTGGTAAAAAAGAGCAAGCGACTTCAAAGAGAAAATCGTAAAAAGTCATCAAGAATCATGAAAATTGTATAAATAATAAAAAGCGGGGAAAATCGTGAAAAGTCATGAAAAATCGATGACCAATGTATTATCGTGCTGAACATTCAGGAGAGCCTATAAAATCAGAAAGTTGTCAAATTTTTCATAAAATTCGGAGACTTTTGTTACTATGTATATATGTGTGTGGGCAATATATGTGTAAGCATATATATATGTGTATATATGTGTGTATGTCCTCCAATTTTTTCCCAACTTTTTCCCTAATCATTGACCGTACCGCTTTTTACCAGGAATTTTGCATAATTCCTGAATTCGAATTTTTCAGCTCGGTCGAACAATATCCTGAATATCGAATTTTTTACTATGTTTATGCCTGTTTTCAGCAATTCTGAAGTACAAAAACTGATGTCATTTATTTTACCAAGTGATGTTCAATGATTAGAATTATACATTTCCAGTTTATTGCATGCACAGCGTGCCTAGGTGCCTTGAATAATTTTTGTTTGTCTATTATCCCAACTGCATATATATATATATATATATATATATATATATATATATATATATATATATATATATATAGTGTGTGTGTGTGTGTGTGTACATGCTGGTACATGTAAGTTATATGTACCACCCATTAAAATGAGATATGTGGAATCCGCTAAATAAATCCAACCACATGGATTGAATCAACATTATTTAGATTAGACGTGTTTAAAAGATCATAACCATATCTCGTGTATATTGTGATATTAACAATATATCATCCAACGGTTCCTGCAATTCTTGCAACTTACCGTTGATTAGAAAATATGCATTTTCTTTAATTGGATGATTTCGGAGTGTCTGATTAAGCTAATTTTTGATACACATGTTATTTAAGGGATATAAAATACATCTATAAGGTTGGATTATTTTATAGAGTTGTGCAATCATCATAAATGTAGATGGGTACATATACATGTACTTAGGTACACAATTCGTTTAGCCATATATATGTATATATATATATATATATATATATATATGGGGCAACGATCCAGTGAGAAATATATTTGGTGAGAGCATGAGAGGCATTTGAATAACTCTCCACATAGATCAATTTTTCATAATCCAACCATACAGATTACAAGTATACCTTAATATCTACCTTCCTATAAAATTTTATCACCATCCAGTATGTAGATCATTCACAACAACCAAATATTTTTCGATGCTCTATATTGAATTCAGGCTGACCGTTGGATGTAAAAAGTGTATATTGTACATATGAACATGTAAAAAATGTCTGATTGCAATGATTTTTTGCGAGAAGGTAAATGAAATGATGTTTTTTCCATCTATACGGTTGGATTTTAAAAACTAGTTACTAATTTGTAGCTATTCAAATGCCTCTCATGCTCTCACCGTAGGATGTTTCTCACTGGATCGCTACCCATATATATATATATATATATATATATATATATATATATATATATATATATATATATATATATATATATATATATATATATATATATATATATATTCTTGTTCAGTTACGTACTTACGTGAAAAAGAATAAGCCATATATATATATATATATATATATATATATATATATATATATATATATCTTGTTCAGTTACGTACTTACGTGAAAAAGAATAAGCCTCAGTTCCAAGAAATTATATCTTCCACAAAAACATTCACCCAAGAGGCAGAAGCGCTTTTGAAGGAAGCTATTAAAGAACAGATGGAATTATTCCTACTTCAGGAACAAACATAAATTTCTCATTCTTATTCTATCACTCTTGTTTATATATATATATATATATATATATATATATATATATATATATATATATATATATATATATATATATATATATATATATATATATAATTCCAAAAACTACGCAGTAGACCATGTATAAAGCATAACTCAAGTACGCATTAATGATCAACTTATTTTGACTTCTATAGTAGCAAAGAAGACTCTAAGATGCATACTACAATATTTTATATTGCAATTACAGCCCTAATAGTGATAAAAAAAGTCTGCAAATAAAAAAGGTAGCCAAATATTTTATATTTCCATATCAGTTTCAATCTTACAAGGTTTACCTATATTTCAACAACTATGGGTATTTGGGGTCCCTATGACATGCACAAGTTGATCTAATATAACAATTAGGATCTTTCGTATTGCAATAAAAATTTAACAAAGTGCGCAATATAAAATTTGAATTCAAGTAGGCTAAGAGATCTAAAAATGGACATCCAGGCTATTAATCTCTTATAACAATGGTATTTAAGTACCTAATATGTACAAAAAAATGAACATTTGATAACCATTAGGGTCTGTTCAGAGCCACAGCAAGTGTTTGAACTGATTGCAGCACACTTGTCATAGCATTATGTGATGCATATCTATATCTATCAAAACAAAAATAGAGGACTTGAAAGATTAACTTCAGTTATAGTAACAATTACCTGCCAGATGGAAGGAAATCTCCAAAAGCAAACACTAGACCGAACACGACAACTGCAATGCCCACTCCGACCTAATTCTCCTTTGAATTTTAATTAGTACCATATATGATATTACTGGCTCAATGAAACATCGATTCAGATATACCTTGGTGCCAAGCCCCATTGTACTTTTATCTGATTCTATTGGTGCATCATAGTCAATTGATTGTGTAAGCTTCTCTGCTTCAGCATTTTTCTTTTCACGTGCAGACCTGCAAATAGGAGATAGTGACATCAGATTTTACAAAAATTAGATGGAGAAATTGTACTTAGGAATATGTTAAAATTATAATGGGATTTACAAGAAGATATAGTAAGATAATCTCACATGGTTCTGATGCCAAATTCCAAGATAAAACCAGAGAAAACAAGAATGAAGCTCATTTCATAAGAAAACTGTGGCAGATGTATGTTGGGAGATTATACATGGTGCACTTTTGTTTATTCCACAGATATTAATTAAATATCAATATTACAAAGCTTCGAACCTCTTGAGTATATATAGATGTCAAGAAAGTTTTCATGATATGATAGACCCTTAATTCTTCTATATGCAACAACAAAATCAGAGAAGTAGAATCAAGTTGACAATCATGCATAACAATTAAACAAATATATAAATCTCCAATCAATCCCTAAGGAGTGACCATATTCATGAAACTGTGATCATGGGATTAAAAATGGTAACAGTAATCTCACTACCCACAGTTAGTCTATTATTTAGATCATTTGGGGGGAGGGGGGAGGAGTAACAGAAGAGGGTGACCCCCCCCCCACCCTACTGCACCTTAGAGCACCCAAACCCCGGGATGAGTGACGGGGAGTTAAAACGCCGTTGGTTCCGGGGATCGAACCTGGGTCGCTTCATTGGCAACCTGTTAGCTGATCCACTGGGCCAATTCCGCCCAGTTAGATCATTCTAATGATGATTATTGATAAAAACGTATAAACGCGGTATATGATTGTCTTGTAAAGAAATTTGTCAACATAGACGTACCAGCAACAATCACAATACGATAAAAATAAAGCAATTACTACTGCAACTATTAGATTTACATGCTATCAGAGAAGATTAGCATGGCCCCTGCGCAAGGATGACACGCACAAATCGAGATTTACATGCTATTCTTTTAAATGTCAATGTGAAATTCATAAGCTTCAAAAAGAATAACTATCAAAATTCTCAAATACAAGAATGATTTTCAGTGATCATGGATATTAACAATTTTCATAATCCTTCCTCTAATATCAGATTTCCATTTCACTCAATTTTTTTGGCAAAAAAACAATTACTCACCGTTTATACACCCTAGAGTGGAACAAGTTAAATGAAAAAGAAAAGAATACATTAATAGAAACCATATAAAGCATTTACCGCCTTACTGCTTCTAATTTTTCCATGAATTGACGATCAGAGACTATATTGTTACTGTTAGAGCTGACTTCTCTGCCGCTCAGTAGCCCAGGAGCCTCTACGCATGAAATGAAGTATCTTATAAATTTACCTAACTGTAGTTGATAAAATATTCATACATGTATGATAAATATATGAACTAAGTAATCAGTGATTAGTATGATATAAAATAACAATGTATAAGGTCATTTGAGGATTAGGCAAATATTAAAAGCTTTACTATTGCAGGTTGAGAACAATCGCAGAGTCAGTAGTTATTTATTATTGAGTGAATAACTAGGAGGGAATCTCTATAGTAAAACTGACCTAAGTATATAGCTTTGAAGTAGAAGTAATGAATGTGAAGAATTGAGCAATTACAAGCATCTACCAGTATGACAGTTACACGTTTCTGCTAATTTAATCAAAATTGCAGTTAAGGGATAAATAAAATGAATAATATTTTTTGCTACATCACCATGTAATACAATCAGATATCGTAGGTAATTTGCTAATCATAATAAGGTGGATACAACATATTTAGTGATATACCTGTACGAGTTTATCCAAATCAAAAGCACAAACAATCATCAAGTGATTGTGAAGATGAGATGCGTAGATGAGTATTTAAGTTTCTTGGTTTATTATGTGTATGGGCTCAAGTCTAATTGGCCCATCAATATTTGAAACTCTTAGTCCATCTAATATATAAGAAAGGGGTAAGCCCATCTAATAACAACGATGCAAGGGATTACCCCATTATCTTGTTTTCTGACATGGAATCAAAGCAGTGATCCAACCCAAACCCTACAGGAGGGAGAGAGAGAGAGAGGGCAATCCCTCCCCCATTGTGGGCGGCCATCACCCCTTGGCGATGCTGGGTTGCCCAGAGCAATGTTCATCCCCTACTTCTTTTAGAAGTGTCTCCTTGGATCCGTCTCCATATCAAACACCAATATTTTTTATGTTTTTGTTTTTGCTTCGTTCTCCCCCTAGTAGAAGGTGTTGCCACCCCAACCGGAGGAAGCCGTCCTTGTCCACCCGGAACTGTCGTCACCTTCCCATGAAGGTGTCGCCACCATCTTTATTGCATGTTGCTGCCACCACCTATGTTCCCACCCCCTTCACCTATGTTGTTGCCAACATAGCTTCGGCCTTGTATGTAGTCACCGCCACCTTCAAGATCTATTGTTGTCGTCATCTACTAAAGCCATTTTTGGCTTCTTTAATTTAGACAAATCATGGAAAACGGTCTATTTTTTATGTTGCTATCATGGTGTTAGATTACATGGTAACACGGCATGTCATCGGATCACACAGCGTGTGACCAAAATACACGGCGTGCGATCCAGGGTTTTCCACCGCAGCTTCCCTGAATTTGACACGGCTTGTGCCAAAGCCACGCGGCGTGTAATGTCATTACATGATGTGTAACTGTCCTATTGGTGATCATTATGTCTTGATTTCTACATGGCGTGTGAAAACATTACATGCTGTGTATCCTACTCGCTGCAAGTTTCCACCTCATGTTATCCACAGTGTGTGGGCGTATTACACGCTGTTGATCCTACTCCATTTGAATTTTTACCCCTAATTTTGCACGATTTATTGTAGCATTACATGTCGTGCAGCATGTACTACATGGCGTGGGGAAGCCTTACACGTCGTAATATTGCATGCCATTTTTAGTTGTTGTTTTCGTATCACTTCATGGCATATGGTTATACCACCCAGCATGTTTGTTTGTTGTTGCTCCATTGACGCGACAAAGACATGACACTTAACGTGCACCTTCATTCATTACACTATCATATGGCAAAAGGCTTCGATGGTTTTTATTGTATCAATAGCACCAGCAAGCTATTATCTTTTTTCAGTTGTTCATTTTGCTTCCTTCCATTACTTCTTACATGCTACCCCACATATACCCACTGTCTTATTTGAATCTTTATTCAGATCTGATCTTTTACCTAATCCATACTAAGGAATGCATCAGGTCATGAAAAGATCCATTTACTTTCTACCTGGATCCATGTGATCACGCTAAGTGTTGCACTAACTCATTTAGTATGTTTCTCTTCACATACTAGCCTACATATCCACTGACTTTACCTATAACTCTCCACCCAAAATTGCTCCATGTTGATTCATATTCTATAATTGTCGTGTTTTATGTGAGAGGAAGAATAAGGGAAGCGATGAGATGGAGGGAAGGAGATGAAGAAAGAGACGAGATGATGTTATCATCATCTCCATAATGTATGTAAATGTGTGTGTGTGTGTCTATATATATATGTGTGTGTGTGTGTGTGTGTGTAAACGTATATCGGATCTAAGAGAAGGTTTCTTCTCCCTCTCTCTCCAACCTGGGCAGCAGAGCCCAAGACACTCCCAAGATGGGTAAATCAGCCTTAGTCCCCCGCTGGGATTCGAACCTGGGACGCTTCATGAGGCGCCATAAGACTTGACCAGTTGGGCTATTGACCGCTTGGTGTGTATATGTAAATGTATATTTGTGTGTACGTACGTGTGTGTGTGTGTGTGTGTGTGTGTGTGTATATATATATATTTATTTTTATATATAAGGGTATATATTCACTACCCGCACTGGTAACTAACTTTTGTTACCCGTGGATCTGTTTTGTAATAGGAAGGCACCTAATTGTAATGAGACAACCAAAATTCTAATACAAAGACTCGTTTTATAAATACAGTGTCAAATTTTATTCTCCCTCTGAATACAATAAAAATGATATTTATGACAGCAGTTTACGTAGTGTTACAAAACGAGTCTTTGTATTACAATTTTGGTCATCTCATTACTATGTTGTCTGTCTCATTACATATATGTGTCTTCCTATTACAAAACAGATGCACGGGTAACTAACCTTAGTTACCCGCACGGGTAGTGAATGAATGGCCTATATAATATATATATATATATATATATATATATATATATATATATATATGTGTGTGTGTGTGTGTGTGTGTGTGTGTGTGTGTGTGTGTGTATAATATATATGTATATGTATATATATATGTATATCTATACATATACACATGTATATACATATTGTCAGCATATTAAATATAAAAACAGAGCTAATGGGCCTCTCCTACTAATACCATTAGTGTTAGACTGTTAGTCTAGTTTATCTTATGTTGCTCCACATGTACATCGGATCTCAAGCATATTCTAGAAATAGGACTCACTATATCTTAGTTTTCGATTCATAAAAGTTGTGGATTATTCAACATGGTGATAGAGCATCTTTTCAGCAAGAGTCACCGGCCCCTTCCTGGAGCAGCAACAGCAGCCACCAAGCCAAGGAGTTGTCGCTGCCATATATGACAGAAGCAACAGCCACTGCCATCTTCCCCTGCCCAAAGCAACAACTGTCACCACTGAAGAGGGGGTAGCAGCCGCCATTCGCCCACTTCGAGCAGAAGCAGCAGACATTGCAGCTCTCCAAGAGGAGAGCCGCAGATAGTCGGGCCCCATAGGAGGTGCTGCTGCAGCCCCTTAAAGGGAACAACAGCGTTGCCGCCTCCAAGGGGGGTCGACCGCAACTACTGTCTCTCCCTCCCAGGGCAAATGGGCATTTTCAACCCCTTTGGCTCCATTTAACTGAGGGCTTCCTCATTCTATATCATCTGATTTTGGTTCCTGGTTCGTCACTAATGGCACTATGACAACTACATATGTGGTGATTTATTAAATCATTGTAAGAGAGTCAGGGTTACCGCTCTTCTTTTCTACCTCCCCATGTACCTTCCTACGTACATGGGTGAGTGTTCCTAAGTTAGGGACTTTCATTATTCATATGATAGTGCCTCTTTATATTGTGATAGTGCATAGACGTGCTTCTTACCGACATTCTTATCATCCTCGTGCATCCTACCAGTGATCCTTCTATATTTATTAACCGCTAATCACATCTCCAATCATGTATGATGGCAAAGAACCTCCAAGTCAAACCATCATCTACAACAACGGTGCTCCAATCTCCATTATCAAATTAAATAGAGACATCCATTATCAAATTAAATAGAGACAACTACTTATTCTGGACAAATCAAATCTACACTATCCTTGAAACAGAGATAAGCTAATGTTCATTAAGAAACCTATCGAGGGCACTCCCTAGTGGAAAAGTTGAAACAGCTTAGTCAAGAATTGGTTATGGAATGGTACGGAGCCCTCCATTGCCTCAAAATACATGTTCCACAAGAATGCCAAAGACTTTGGGAAGCCGCTCGCCACCACTTAGGCAATGCAAATTTGCAAGATCAGGGACAAGCTCTTTATTGAACACCAGGGGGCGAATCTCTAGATGAGTATAATGCCGCCTCATTGCCTTGTCGCAACAACTCGACTTCTTCCAGCTCATCACCTCTAATAGTAGACCAAAGAGTGTGTCTACCTCATCAGTGTAAAATTCCTCAATGGTTTGCACTCATCTTGTCTCTATTCAAAGTGTCATCTTGGCAAGAGATCAATATCCCAACCTTGGAAGGTGTGTATTCTCGTCTACAACAATCAGATGTCCACCCACGGCTTAGCTTGACCATTCCACTAGATTTGCAGCTTTCCATGGCTGCTGCAGCTCAAGACCAGGGATGTGGGTGTGCCCCATGACCCAAGTGTACTTTCTACAACAAATTGGGTCATCTGGAGGAAAAGTTCTACCAGAAGCATGGACATCCCTACTGCGAGGATGTGAAGCTGGTACAACCCATGTTGTGAAAATTGCAAACAATTCCTTCGTTGCCATATTTTCTATCGAGCACGAGTGGCTCTTTTAGGCATCTTAAAATTCTACAACCCATGTTGCCCAAATTGCAAACAATTCCTTCGTCGCCATATTTTCTGTCGAGCAGGAGTAACTCTCGTAGGCATCTCAAAACTTTACCAGATCTAGGGATTCCATGATTATGCAGTCAGCTGCAACATCTTCAGCGCATTCGGCCTCCAACCAATGCAATGTGGGGCAATCTATGATGGCCCTCTAATTTTTCTTTGATAGTTGCTCAGGGGCCACACATCACATGACCCACATGAGACACCTTTCTACCCTTCAATCTCGTATTCTCCATTCATCTGTCACACTTGTTGACGGATCGGTTAAACAATGTAACAATGTGAACAGCGTTTTAAAAATCGGCCCAACCGGCCGATTAATCGGCCCAACCGGCCGATTAATCGGCCGGTTAATCGTGGTGCGGGACTGACCGATTTATTTTGCTGATAATCGCCGGTTAAGGATTTTTGAATTGAGCGCCCGATTTTGGGCCGGTTAGCAATTAATTTTAAGCGGCCGGTTAGGCCCGCTTTTTGTTGGATCGGCCAAACTAATTGTTGATTGTGTTGTTTTGGATGTTTTATCATTTATGTTTTGATTTTTTTGTTTGGATGTCCTATCTTTCAATTATTTTTGTACTAGTGTTTTGGATTTTCTATCTTTTGGATGTTCAAGTTGGCTTTTAGATTTCAGCAACATCATCAGGTGAAAAATTGTGAATATTACATCAATATTGTACTAATTGTTTCTTGTTTCATGTATTTTCATGTGGCCACATTACTTCCCTTGTCCAACTGGTTGTCTACTCGTATGATGTTGCTCATGCTCCATCCACAGGTAACCAACTAAATTCAATTTATATTTTGTTCATGCCTGAAATTGTTTACTGATACATACATTTATTTATGATTAGCTGTTGAATCTATTAGCTCTTTAATTCTGTTACATCGTATTTCTTTTAAAGGAATAAATAGGTTTAGTTCTGTAAAATAGTCACAAATATTAAATTAAGTATGTGTATATAATATATGTCTATAAAATGTGAAAAATCATTAAAAAAAATCCGATTTTTGAAAAATCGCCCGATTAATTGCCCGCCTGGCGATTAATCGGCTACAAGGTCTCGTCCGAACGATTCCCGGTTCGCGCTTTTTAAAACATTGAATGTGAATTTTTCACCCAATCTTAAACTGCAATCCCTAACTTCCATTCAACTTAATGTTTGTTGCTAAACTTGTGGAAACTTTTAAATGTTATGTGACATTCGGTAGTCATGGCTTCATGTTGTAGGATTCTCATAATTTGAAGATGATTGGTCCAAATTCTAGAGCTAATGACTTATACTACTAAGGTGATACATTTCAGCATTCGGGTCTTCTTTCATGTTCATCACTTCAGCTTCATCAGTACTACGGCCACCCATCCCTGGAGAAACTCAAACGGCTTGAGCCATCTTTATCTAGTATAAAAAGTCTTGCATGTGATTTTTATCAATTAGGGAAGCAGCATAGGATTTCATTCTCTCAAAAAATTGTTCCAAAGCAAAATTTAAATCTTGTTCACAGTGGCATTTGTGGTCATTTTAGAAACCACTATTCTTGGTGGATTTTGATATTTTGTTACTTATGTTTATGACTTTTCCAGAATGACTTGGATATTTTGTTCAAATCTCGTGATGAAGTGTTTAGCATTTAAATCTTTTTATATAATTGTTACAGCTCAATTCAACAAATCCGTTGAAATTTTCCCAACCAAGAACGCCTTGGAATATATCTCTGCTTCTATATTGACTTTTGCTCCGACAATGGGACGATCGATTAACGATCTTGGTGCCACACTCCAAAATAAAATGGGTTCCTTGAGCGCAATTATTGTCACTTGTTGGACATTATGCGGGCCCTTATCTTTGAAGCACACTTACCAAAATCCTACTGGTCTGAAGCCATTCTCACCGCTTGCTACCTCATCAATCGCCAACCTCCATTTGTTTTTCAGAACAAAACTATGTTGACTATTGTGTTTCCAAAATACAAGCTTTTTCATCTCCCTCTTGGGGTTTTGGCTGCACCACCTTCGTTCATAGCTTTGATCTAAGGTAGACAAAATTATTTTCCGCTTGATTAAAACAGTTTTCCTTGGCTATACTACCTTTAAAAAGGTTATAAGTACTACGCCTTCCTTCCCTTCCAAACAAGTTTATCAAGTTGATTTTTCTGATCAAGTGGATTCCCTTCCTATCGACCCTCCACATTAGCAAGATCCACCTACTACTCCTCAGTTTGCCAAGTGTATCACTGACGCCCAAAGGTGAATCCCTAGCTCCAAAATCTGACAATCTTGTCCACCTCCAAGAATTCAAAATGTCATGCGGCGCTCCAAAAGGGTATACATTCACTCCTTACACCATCCCCATATCTCATACATGTCGTATCTCCAAACTTTCCCCCAATGCTAAAACTAGTGACCAGGACTAAGATTCCATTTAGATTCTTAAACTTATCGAGAGACCCTAAGACACCCTGGTTGGAAAGATGTAATGCCCGAAGAGATGAGAACTTTGCATGAGAATGGTACTTTGGATCTTGTCCTCCCACCTCAAAAAACAAAGCATTGTGGGATCTTGTTGGATTTCCTCTATCAAGTTCAGTTGTGATGGCTCCATTGAACACATCAAAACATGTTTAGTGGCCAAAGGCTTCACTTGGACTTTTAGGATGGGCTTCTTTGAAACCTTCGCTTTGGTTACCCGTATTACCTCAGTCTGGATCGTCATCTCTCTGGCGACTCACATGGATTGACCCATGTTTGACCTTGATATCAGAAATGTGTTCCTCCCTGGTCGGTTGGAGGAAGAAGTTTATATGCAAAAACCTCAGAGTTTTATTATTGACCATGGGGGTTCTTAAGTCTACAAGCTCAAATAATCTTTTTACGGTTTCACACTGTTAGAGAGTCTATATTAACCTATTTAGTTAATAGGTTAATTAGTTATTGGGCTTTTGTATTTCAGCCCGTTCAGATTACTGGCGTCCTAAGTCTTAGGGTCTCACCCCTCTCCTATATAAAGGAGAGGGCGTCCAGTCTTGTATTAATCCCATTGCATTCAATCCAACTTATTTTTTCACATGGTATCAGAGCCATGAACAGTAACGACGGTGTGAACAGTAATTCCGGCGGTGAACAGTGAGCGGCGTGAACAGTAACTCCTGCGGTGAACAGTGAGCGGCGTGAACAGAGCGCGTTTGCGGTTCGCTCTTGAGGGAAACCTAGTCGCCGCTCCTCTTCCCTCTCCTCTCCGACGCGCACGCAACCCTAGCCGCCGCCGCTCGTCTCTTCCAGAGAGCAACCGAGGGGGAGAACCCCCGCCTGCGGGGCCGCCATTGCCATGGCTTAGGACGGCTGCACGCTAGGCAATTCTGGCCTCCATGGCTCTCCTTCTTCCACTTTCACATAGATTAGTACGTCGGCGCTAATCCCGACCTGCGATCTATGTTTTCTAAATCCAAACATTATCCGCCGCCTTCCACCTCTACTGCCTGTATTCCACGAACAGCAGCAGTTCCGCTATATTCCCAGCGCTTCCGATCGGCATCCGTCCAGCAGTAATCCTGTCGCCGGCCAACAGCCATAACCGTCAACCTCCAAGCAGCCATCTTCGCGCCTTCGCCGCCTATCGACGCCACTGTCACCGTCTAGCAGCAGCATCATAAGCGTCGCCAACCGCAGAAGCAGCAGCCATCATCGCCATCAAGCAGCAATCAACCGCCGCCATCCTGCTACCCGCCATCCAGAAAGATCTCATTACTACCGACATCAACTCAGTAGTACCGAGTTCTGCACAGGCCATCTCATGACGTCCTCAGCATCAGCCTTCATCGTCGCTCGTGGAGAGGCCCCGCCCTTGGCTCCGCATGCATCCTCTTGGCATGCAATATCTCTGGAGCCGTGTAGGAGACCCTTTGTCATCTCCTCTGTTACAACCAAGTGCTACATCAACTGAGTGACATAATCCGGCCATTTTTTTTGCTACATCCCCCAAGCTGTTGTTCTTCATCACCTTCCCGGCTATCTTCATCACTCCACCATCACCTCCCATCTATGTCTACTCCCAGTTATTAATTCCCCCCATATTCATTATACCTATTCGGATCCTTAATCGGTCATATCTGATTAATACTCCCCAACTTATTTTTTCACACACGCAGTCTAAAGACATCAATCAATAAAATCAACAGTGTCCTTGACAGTCAGGGGTTTTCTAGATCATCCAATGATCAGAACCTCTTCTTTTCCAAGACTGCCTCTAGCATCATCATATTGGCAGTCTACAATGATGATATTATTAAAGTCAAGAAAATTGTGATGCCGCATGTGAAGATTGGAGATCAAATCATTGATGTTCTCACTAAACCACTACCTCCATCCATATTGCAACATTTGGGTACCAAGATGGGATTACATGATGTTTACTCTTCAACTTGATGAGGATTCATTTACCACTTAAGTGTGTCTATATATCTCTCCGTACTCCCACATATAGGAGAACCTACTGCAATCGTTCTGCTACAAAAAATAAATTTCTCTAACGGTTTCTACGAGGGTCTGTATAGAGCTTTGGAGTGTAGGTAATGTGATATTTGATGATGGAAACTAAATTAGCAAACTAATTTTAAAAAAATATATGTATTCAATGCAAACGCTTCCTTTGCTAATGAAATTAAGAATCATATCTTTAGAGAGTCTGTTTAATTTAGTTGATTAAGTTATATGAGTTTATTTGTATACGGGCCTTTATTTGAGTCTATTTGTATATGAGCCTCTTGACTAATTAGGGATTAGTCTAAAGTTTGTACGCTTCCCCCTACCCTACTATATATAGGAGGGGGATTCCTCTTATCAAATATATTACATAGCCTTCTTTTACTCTACAACAAATTATTAGAGCGGTGATCCACCCTAGCCCTAAAGACCAATAATATTTTCTTCCACCTACGGGCGGCAGTCCCCCTTCTTGTTTGGCCGCCCATAGGGCATCTATTCAACCTCTATCTTTCATGCTCTGGTCCACCTGCCAATCCAACCTAGTCGTCACCTGCCGCAAACCCAACTGCCATAACATATTTTTGTCCCCCTGCCAATTCATCCTGACCACTAAGGCCAACATCCATCTGTTGTGGTCACGCACCATCACTCTCGTAATACCTACTATTATAAACCCCCCCACCACTACCCGCAAGCCTCACCCCTACTCCCGTAGTCCCTATTTCTAAAAACCTTCTATCTCCCTGCGGCCGTAAACTCCGGAGTACTCGTCTAAGTCATTTTCTGCCCCTACCGCAAACCTCGACCCACTTCATCACGTCTACTCCTCTAGGCCACTTCTTCACTCAATAGTGGTTATCAACTTGGAGAACTTGTCGCTAATGGTTCTTGTAGTCATTGTCCCCTAAGCCTAAGCCTCGGTGCTGGGCTGAGACCACTCTCTCTATTAGTATATACACTTTACTGCTATTTTTATCTAGAATAGAAAAGTATTGCTTCTTATTGAGTGAATAAAACCAATACAATGCTCTCTCTTTTATAAGACAAGAGAGTAGTACAGAGTTTAGAGATAAACAATATGGGATAAAGAAACAAGTGACTAAAAGACAAATAACCAAAATACACTAAGTCAAAACAGCAGTAAAGTGTATATACTAATACTCTCCAACGCGGCCGACTTGCCAGGTCACGCGCTGCTTGTGGTCCAACTCATCTCTACGTCGGGTGTTGATGATGAGATCTGCCATGTCATTGTCGTCAATTTCTAATACCACATCTTTTCCAACTGGTCCCTGAGCGCCTTTGCGAGGCTATGCTTAGTCGTCGTCTTACTCTACTGATCCACATCATGCCTACCCTTCCAATTATGGACCCACCCTTGACTCTCTCTGATGATACCAGCAACATGCACAGATCCAACCCACATCGCAGTCTCCTCCATCCATTGATGCCAAGAGACTGAGAATTCAGAGAATCCTATAAGGCTAGGACATTGTTTTAGAATTATTGGTTTGTGAGTCCTACTCGTCCTGCTTTGCTCTATGAAGACTTTGGGTGCTCGGTAATGATTCTTGCCTTGTTGTCATGCGAGCATATTAATTTCAAGAAGAAACCACTAATTTCTTGTGACTGGCTAGTGCATATTTGGATGGATTTCATCCGTCAAGGTATCAATCTCTATGAAGATTTGTGCTTAATTTCTCTTCGAAAATCTTTGCAAACCTTTTCTAAGGGGGCAGAGCCCCTGCGCCTCCCCTTGACTGTTGTTCGTTGAGGGGCAGCGGGACCCCCTGATTGGGGTCCCCCCCCCACAGTGCAACGACATTTTTTTTCAGAAGCGTTTAATTATCATTGTCCACCCTAACCACTCTTGGTTCTTTCCACGGTTAATGTGAGGGGGAGAAATAGAGGAGAGATGAAGAGAGGAAGTCGAGTTATGCTTCTATCTATGAGGATTTTCTTGTTGCTCTATATATATTTGTGGATCTTTATGCACTTCTTGAAAGAGCTTATGATTGATATTTGCGTCTGAAAGTCTTTTACGGTTATATGCTTCTTGGAGAGCTTACTATCTGGAGCTTCATGTCTGGTGCTTGCTTATTTTCAGGCGATGGTTTTCACATGGCTATGTTGTCTCTACTTTCTACTTTTTGTCCGTACTTTATTTGCACGTTGACATTATCCGTGCGTTGCGCACGTTGACTTTCTACAACTGTCTACTGCGAACCAACACGCTCTGGACTGTGACGACAATAGTGATTGTGATTAAAGATTTTGACGCCTTGTTGTTTTGCATGGTCGGTTCATGAACATTATTAATCACAGAAGTGCATTTACGTGTGAGTAATGATATCCTGAGAATTCAAGTTGAAGTTTCCATGTTTTCATCAATTTTCACAATTTTTGTGGTTGTTCGAAATTTCAAACAAAATTCCCATCAACAAACTAGGATTTTCCTAAATTTTCCTTCAAAATTTACATGATTTCCTTTGCCATAGGTGTCAAAATGGTATCGAAATTGTCACGTCAAATCCTTGTTTGAACTTTGCTAATAGTTAACATGTGAATTTTAGTATTTGTCATTCGTGGCTTACATTGTCACTAACCATCAATGAATTGGTGTTAGTTACACTATCAAGTGGCTCCACATTCCATGTATATTTCAAGTTCATCACATGTAGGTAGGGCACCGTGGTGGGACATGTTTGCATGGTCAGGTGGTTTACTTAATTTCTTTTACTTTATACATACTCGGTACTCCAACTCTAGTAATTATGTCCAATTAATATCATAAATTCATTATTTGTATAAAAAAAATTACAAAACTTTCTCATATTTATGAGTATTTCCTTAAACATAAAAATGCAGTTTTCCTATCTTTATCCGTAAATTTTGCCCAGTCCTGGACTCTTAACGTTTTCAACTTTGCCAAACAGATCTGGTTCCATTCTCCAAGTTTGTGAATGAAACAACCACACTGTATACTGCATTGAACATAAATTCTAGTAACTCTTCACTCAAGAATAGAGGCCTCTAGAAAATTGATTTTCTGGTTGCAATACGGATATACCCATCAAGAGATGCATATTATAATGTGACGAGAAGCATAACAAAAAAATGATTTTGAGCGTGCAGCCATATTATAATGTGACAAGAAGCATAGCAAAAAAATGACTTTGAGCGTGCAGCGTTGCCATTGAGTGTGTCATGTCAAACCACCGCATTAGTGAGGCTGCAGCACTAAAGAAGCATAGCAATGAATATATAATACACGTTGTCCAATAATGACAAATAAAAGTAAGATGAAACTCACGTCCATTTCTCATCATAGGTTGGTCAGATGTCCCTTTGCTGCATTAAATGAAAAATATTCTGGACATCAAATAAAGTATGTGCAAGATTTTTGACAATATATTTATCAAGGAAATTAAATTCACATAAAGATAATTTCAAATTAGAATTACCACATTGCCCCGGTATATTGCCAAAGAGATTCTACAAATTCATTCTTTTTTGGTAACCAGTGATACTTCTTTCTTATGTCAATAATAGATAAAAGGGCACTAACAAAGAATTTCTGACAGGTCATAAACACCCATCCATGACCCATCCCTGCCAACACACAAAAGTAGGAAGCCACGGGAGCACGAACATGCTAGTCATAAGAGATGCATTAGTGCATCAACCCAAATCAAGTCCTGGAATTAGAGAACCAAACAAAAAGGAATAAAATGTACTATAACTAATAACTTACTAGACTTGTTCAGTTCGAAGCATAATCCTAGCCAAAGATCACTTTCCCTTTCTTGATGAGGTGCCAGGTACAACAATCTAATACTTCAAAATTTCAAGTGGCTATGGTTGATGCAGTATATGGAAGAAGATGTGGCCGTGGACAATGTTCCAAGTGCACTTTCTGCAAAAGGATGGGACATACAACGGATTGGTGCTATCAAAAGCATGATTAACCTTGTGGTCATGGCAAAGGGAGTGGCACTGCCCATGTTACTCGGATTTTAGACGCATCATCTCAAGGCCACCATCTCATCAACTGATTATGAACAGCTTCGCTGAACATCTCATAATAATATAGACGCCCTTTAGTGAACCTATGGCTTTGCAACCGGTTTTGGCTTATGTACATCTAGCCCCCAACCAAGGTAACATGAGCTGCTATGTTGACAGTTAAATCTCCCAGTATTGTTGACTATGTTGCTAGTCAACACATGACCAGTATGTGTCATCTTCTTTCTGAGTCCGAGAAACATATTTCACATACATCAGTCACACTTGTTGATGGGTCACACAAGATTCTTGAAAAATATGGCAGTGCTCCCACTACCTACACCTTAAATTTGAAATCAGCTCACTTTGCTGCAAGCTTTCCTTTCAACCTTATGTTTGTTTCTAAACTTAATGATTATCTTAATTGTTATATAAATTGGGCACCTATTGGATTTGTGATGCAGGATTCTCAGAGTTTTAGACGATTGGATGGGATTCTAGGTCCGAAGATATATATTACTTCTCAGCTGGCACTCGAGATCCGTCATTTTTTACTTGCTCACCACTTTCGTGCACCAAAGATATGTACATCCTTCTTTTTGTAAACATAAGCGATTCAGAGTATCCCTTGTAATTTTTGTCTGTTAGGAAAGCAACACACGGTTTCATTTCCCAATCGAACTGGTCAAAAATCATAAATGGATTCTTATTTAATGCACAGAGACGTTTTTTATCCTTTTCGAACTCTAAGTAATAATAGATGTCATGTTACTTTAATATGTTTGTGGAGGATCTCTCCTGTATGACTTGGTTTTATTTGCTTCAATCTCGTGATGAAGTGCTTCCTATGGTAAAATATTTTCCAAAAATCTAACTTAAGTCTTGAAGGAGAAGGACCCCTAAACCTGTATTGTTGAAGGAGAAGGAGAACTAACTTGGGTGACCATTGATGTAAGTTATGTCACATAAGTTCGACTAAGTGTGTCACGTAAGTTTAGACCCATACATAGATTAAAGACTAAAGAGGTAATCACTCGGCCTCTTACTTCGATTAAAGAGGGATCTCTATTTAACCCTACAACAAGGATGGTCATCCTGATCATCCTAGTCCTATAAGATATGTCAATAACTCATCTTGATTCAAATAGGGAGGGTCATCGCTTCAACATCGTGTCATTTCCACACAAAGTTGTTAGTGTACACGTGACCTACATGTAGGATCATTGTTGTTCCCATCACCGACATGAAGGGTCATTAGATGAAGAAGATATCATATATGACCATGGATAGCTAAAGCCAAGTGTTCCTCTATGTAGGATTCGTTATTCCTAACCACAGTCGCCTTTAATAACGTGTAAATTAGAGTAGTCATCTCACACTCAAGTAGTACCTCATGATCATTCAAAAGACAAGGCCTCATGGAATATAACACATGCATTTTACCTATCTGCTAGTTAACACTAGACATCATGGATCATAGGATTACAAGGTAACACATTTTATTCACAACATATTCTAAAACGTATAGACTCAATCCTCAAGGGCATGTATTCCTTCCTCCTGTCACCTTCTCCATCATCTTTCCAAATTAGATAATATCATAAAAGTTATATATATGTGTGTGTTTGTGTGTGTGCATGCGTGTGTGTGTGTGTGTGTGTGTGTGCGTGTGTGTGTGTGTGTGTGTGTGTGTGTGCGCGCGTGCGTGTGTATGTGTGTGTGCGTGGGTGTGTGTGTGTGTGCGTGCGCATATGCGTGTGTGTGTGTGTGTGTGTGTGTGTGATCGTAGGATTACAAGGTAACACATTTTATTCACAACATATTCTAAAATGTATAGACTCAGTCCTCAAGGGTATGTACCCCTTCCTCCTTTCACTTTCTCCATCATCTCGCCAAACTAGATAATATCATAATTCATAAAAGTTATATATATATATATATAGATATAGATATAGATATATAAATATATATATATATATATATATATATATATATATATATATATTAACCATCCAACAAAGTAATCGCTAATGGTACATCAGATGACACAAGGTGGATATAGAATCATGGATAACACTTCCGCAAAGAGGTACCTTGGATCTAACGGAGTGCTGCTTCGCTTTGTAGATGTCTTTCTAGTAGTATCCTGTCAAAGAACAAAGCCGAGAATATTTATAGATTATTTCCAGTTATCTTTCTTCGTGGATTACGAACTAGATCCTAGAAAACCTACGATGATACCATGCAGAGAAACAAAAGATAGGGAAACAACTTTGTATAAGCAAGTTGTACCAATATTATGGATATAGGTAAGCGTAACAACTTAGGATCCAACTAGTAATGCCTACTAGTCTGGGCACATATATGGACGAGACAGATTGATAATAAATTAACTATTACTTGAACAAAAACTTCTTAATTAAGAAAGGAAAAGACAAATGAAAGAACATGAGCAAAGGGCATCACATACTTAATGAACACCATCAAAATAAAAATAAATGCAACCTAGTGAAAGCAAATTGAACAAAAAAACAGTTATCATATAAGTGCACTCTTGCATCAGATATTTTCCTCTTTAGCATCCTCAAAATCTATATAAATGCATTAACCTTATCTCCTTTTGCAGGTTCAGGCCCAAAACCACGTCCTTTCGAAGCAAAACATAGTTGATTGAGCCTCCTACGAGGTTTCTCCTCACAAAAAAGATATTTCCTCCTTTGAACATAGCTAATCCTAAAGATTGTGAAATCTCCCTACAAAAGAAATGATCCATATTATATTTTTTTCTTCTTCTGGACATAAAAGATGCAGTAATCTTTATTGACAAATATCATATCAATTAATGATATAGCATAATACTGTCTTTATAAAACAAATGCCGACATGTCCTTCGTTCCAAGAATGATGAAGATATTAGTTACCATTAAATTATCAATCCAGCGAAAGGAGATATGAGCAAATATCAGCCATATTAGCTGAATAATAATAATTCAACAAGATAATTTGTGTTAAGATACTCTGAATCGAATGGGCTTCATATGAGCAGCAATTTGTTCCCATGGATCATTTGCATGGCTGCGGGCACATGATTTTGAGTCGAAATTCAAAAGAAGGAAAATTTATGACCAAGTTTCTACAAAGGACGCTGCTAATTATCCTACTGCTATTCTAATATCGTGAGTGCATGCGTTCTACTGATTATATAAAAAATAAGGCATCAGGAGTGAATGTGGCCTTTTGGGGCCACAAAGGTCCGAAATGGTCACATGAGCAGCTATGCGGCACAGACACTTCCTAGAGGTGTTTTTTTTGTCTTTTGGGAGGAATGTTTGTAACTTACCGGATACTTCTCTAGCTATGAATACACTTCTCACATCCAGAATGGTGAATATTACGACTTACGAGTGAGTCATACTACATTGAGATTCTTATAGGGAGTCCCACTAAAAGTTGACTATTCCGTGTTTTAGAAAGGGTAATAGATACTTGGATGTCCTAAATACCGGAACCCACAACATATCAGTGGAATGGCCAAAATGCAAAATTCTAAGAAGATAGAATTCCAAACCCTTCCCCATCTCCTACCTCTCAATTCATCAATCTTGAATCCTGAGCCTGGTTTATCATAGTCTTTATGATTGAGGGCTTATCCTCCAAACGCTTGAGCACAACATGGGCATGTTTGGTCAGACTGAATTGGAAAATGGGAGTTGCAACTCAGCATGATTTCTAACTCCGTAAGTTTGGTTTGACGCAGTTGTAACTCTTATCTGGAAACAAACTGACACAGCAACTTCTTATTAAGTACAGATCTAAGGAAAAGAAACTGCCCCTCTTTCTAGCGCAGCTACACGGAAGGTGAGTGGTGGCTGCTTACTTCCGGTACAAATTACACAGCAGGTTGTTTGCTGCATCTGCTCTAGATTTGTTTAGTTGTGTGGTAGTGATAATCTCACCATAGTATCCTGATCAAGCATCCACCTCCAACCTAATGATAAGTGAATGAAAGCTTTGAGTTCGAACTATGTTATACCAAACGATAAACACAGTGATTAAATTCATGTTTTACTTTTCCTGTTTTGAAAGCAACCGAGCTCCTTGCAACCACTCAGAAACAAGCAAGTCCTTAACATGCCTCAAATACAAGGACCAAAAACAACCTCTATAGATTATTAGTTGAACTAGGATGTGTCAGACGTAAAGTATAAGGATCAACCACACATTTTCCAAATCATTTGGAAGAACTGCTCAGTTTTCAAGAAGAAAAAAAATCTCTTCCTTCTACCACCACTCCAGAAATGAGAATCACCTGCTAGATCATTCATGAAGAGATGATAACCACCGCGAGACAATGATTGTCAAACCCAAAATTTCGAAGGCGGCTATGGTCTATTTCCTTCTCGTCTACTAGTTAGTTGATTAGTAGTCATCAGAGGTTATAGATAGGCCAGCATTTATCTACTCTGCAGAGCCCATTGCGAATTGGGCCAACATGTTCATTTAAAGATACTTTATTGACGTGACACCATCTCAGCTCTACCACCTTAAACATATATGTTTATCAAAAAGGCTTGTCAGTGTTGACTCCAATTCATGGAAAACTATCCACTGAGTCTTTGAGTAGGTGCTTCCATGTATAGAATGACGGCAGAACTGTTAACACTTGTCAGGGTACATGCTGATTTATTAGCCACATTATCATTTATCCAATTTCTTGGCTCTTAACCGTTATATGACTGACATCGCCTCATTGGGATGAAGGTCTTGCAGCCTCCTCTCATAGAGCTCGAATGCCTACCCACCGCTCAAAATTATCACTTTGGCTTTCCTGGAGGTGCAGAAGCCGAGCTAGATACTTCTTCTGACCTCTAGCGGGATGCCCCTAAGATGCAGCCCAAGGACCTACAATACTTCTAAGTTTTTTTCTCAATAGCATGCATACTGTAACCTCTTGCATCACAGAAATGAATAAGCAGCGGGAGGAAGAAGAGGTTGGTTCAAACAGGACATGTAGTGGCCAGAAACAATAAAGTGGAAGATGAGGAGGAGGAAGGCCACCTGAAAAAGAGTCGTCGCCATTACTATTGAAGCCACCGTCGGAAAGCTTCCTGCAGCGGCGGGCGTCTCCGGAGCTGCTAGTATGCAGATTATTTGGCTGGGTGGGGAGTCTGGGGACGTCGCAGCTTCCGGATGACGGTCGGGTCTGGTTCGATCCGGCAGAGGGCCGCCACGAGAGTATGGACCAGTTGAGCCTCGGCCCTGAACTGCCTATGGGCTGGCTTTTCCCCTTGGGGGAGTGTCTATTCATCTCGCCTCGAGCAAACCGGAGATGATTTGTTTTTGGGATTACTAAGCAAAGACATGTAAGCATGATCACAATTGAATAATAGCTATATAATAGAAAATATTATGTATAGCATAAACAATTATAATTGAGGATTGATGACATATCATAGTGAATTAACAACATGAACTTAAAATGTACAAAATATATTTTTGGCATTAGGAAATAGCAAATGAAGTTCATTACAAATAAAATTACTTATTAATAGACAGACGATACATAGTTGCATAAGAACACACATGCACAATTATTTGTCACTTTTCAACATTACACATCTACTTGTTACATGTCATAATGATTTATGTTACAACAGCTTTCTATGTTTCATCGTGATCCTAAACAAGTAATTTATTTCTTCTTAAAAAGGACTTATTTATTATATAAGTTTACTATTTTTCACTTCGTTAGCTCTTTTAGTGGCTTGCTATTTAATCATTTTCACTATGTTTGAATACATAGTTAATATTAACATGATTCATAATTATGATAGCATAAAAAATAAAATGTGTTGAATTAGTTACAATATTGAAGGTATGTGTGATGCAAGTTATCTAAAGAATACTATACTCATTTTCAAAAAGGTGCCAAGGCCATTGCCAACACTCAAAGAGGTTTCCAGGGCTCTTCCTATAGTGACCCTTTGGGGATTTAAAATTTGATAGTGTGACCTATGGTACCATCCCCAGCAGACTTTATTAGTTGAGCTACATGTTAAGTTTCTAGAGAAACTTTACTAATATACTTTTTGAATAAATATAAGAAGAAAAGATTGAAGTGGATATTTTAAAATAAAAGAACTATTTATCCTCAAATGTGATAGAAGTTCAAACTAATTAAATGAAAAACATAAAAAATCATGAAATAATAGATTTGGAAACTCGATAAGATATTATACTCCATGCTTTAGTAGCATGTCTCTCCAATACGATCCTTTTCGGTAAAATGATAATTAAGTGATGTCACAATACGATTTCATAATATTAAGTATCTTAATAACTATTAAAAATTTAATTGATCTTGTGAACTCAATCTCAGACTTGGAAAGCATAGACTAAGAATAGCATCCTACTGTTTATTGGAATTATCTTCTTTTTCACATTTATATACTTTGCCCACTTATTTAATGCATCTTTTTATTATTATTTTCAACCATAAGGCGTCCATGGATAGAAAGAAAGTATGTTATAGATTTTTGTATAGTTTGATTTTTGTTAAGAGCTTACTACAACCTTTTCTAATAATTATCCAATGAGATTTCCTCTAAGCAAAATATTCAACTCTAATACTTGGAATCAAATTTCTTTTAAAAACACATGAAATATAGTTGTCAAATACATGGCCTTTTTAATTCTAAGAAAGAAGGAAATAGGAAAAGGAGAGGTATTGGCTCCTAAGTTTCCTCCTCTATTGTCTTGGAATTTGAATATCTTTTAATGGTAAGAGAAATACAACTTTATCTTCTTTCTCCCTCTTTCTTAAATGTAATCCAAGACTCAAGATGATGCTCATATTGTAATTCTAGAGTATACAAGTTTTTCACTTTTAATCTCAGAAAATTTGAAGCTTTGGACCAGTTTGATCAAAAAAATCCTAAATGTGCATTATGCATATTGGATTAAACTATCAGGATGTCACATGGTGGGATATAGTGATATGTCACTCATATGGGCTATGTGGATTACACAGATATGTTAGGTAGTGCATGCAACTCAAAAACAAGAGGGAAGATCTTCTTTTGATACCTTAAAACACTCTCCTTGCCATACCAGATAACCCCCATCTTCCATATCCCACGTCACAATTCATCCCTTTCTAGTCTCCTAAATCTAGAGAGAGAAATTTCTTTCCTCTTCTAACTTCTAACATCTTTTCCATCTAGGAAAATTTTCTTCTAGAATTATAATTTTGAAAAGTTAGGAGGTTGTATAACAGGTGAGGAGGTAAACATGGCCTCTTTCTGGTATATCTTAAAATGCTAAGTCTTCAACTTGTTTCTACTAGTTCTAAATAACTACTTGATCATATTGGTTTCTACTAACTACTTTTTATCTAAGGTCATCCTAGTTACTATTTTCTAGTAAAGACATGTTTTGATTTGTTTGATCAAATAAAAATGACTTCTTTCTATCAGTCGACTTGTTTTTTTCATAAAACTTATATATTCCACCATGTAACAATCTCTCTTAGTAATCAATCATATTTGAATGACATAATGATTTGTCAACTTAATCCATAAACTCCTCGTTTAATTGTCTCTCTAGATAACTTACATAATATACTCCTAATCACCATGGATGGATATGAACTGTGGGAGATCATGATACTATTGGGGATCTAGCCTAAATAGAATCTTCTAGGATGATAATTGAAACATCAATGCCCATTTTTTGAGACCTAAGAGATTCACAAACTAAATGTTTGTTTTCTCAAATGGATTTTCCACCTGAAACCATTAACCAAAACAAAAAAACATATTTCCTAACATAATTAAGCACGAGTAATAGCAATGTTTATTGGATAATCTTGGCAAGCCTAAAAACTTCTTGCTAGTAATATTTTTGCCTAAATAGATCTTTGAACATGCTTGCCTTTCTTAACCACCCTTGAGTGAATCAATTCAGCCCTTCTGTGTTTTTCTAATAATTTAAAGGATTCTTCATGTTCTTCTTTTAAAAATAAGGCAATGACTCCTTTGTGTTTACTTTTTATCTTTTTGTTTGCCTTTTCAATTTCTACAAACAGTGAAAATTTTAGAAGAAGCCATCCAGTAATATTCCTCGATAGAATAATTGAGGGAGTCCACTAGAGATATGTTGTTATATCCTTGAAATTTGGAAATGTTGAGTCTGATTGAAGTTATGATATGAAAATACAAAGGGAATAATGAAGAGAACACTCGGACCTTGGTTGATGAATTTGAACCCTAGACTTATATTAAGTCTTCAATTCAAATAATATAGAGATTAATTATTAATATACATCTTAATGGAGATACTATGATCATTAATGCCTCAAATTCGTAATTAAGGAGATAATTAATCCTATGGACCCTTTGGAAGGCCAAGATATGGGTTGTGGTCCCTAGAACCCCAATCCAACCCAATTGTGCCAATAAAGGTTTACAAATGGGTCTTTGTGATATGAAATTGGGAATTTGGTATGTCGTGCACATAACACATATCCATGATACTTTTTTAAGTTGATAGATAATTGTAATATAAGATCAAGGGAGAAATATTAGAGAATTCTAAGTAATCTTGTTTCCTAGATAATTGAGTAAGTAATTAGTTAGAGGTGCCTTTGAAACCATGGTTGGTTTATAAAACAAACTTGCCTTGCCTTTTGTAACATACTCAAATCTAGATTTATGGCTTAACCCTCACCTATTCTAGACCCTTAATGATTGTATCTATATCTAGTATATTTTTCCCTAATATAAGATGTATTATGATATTTCATGAATTCTAATAACATAATGTAGTTGAAAACACCGTTAATGAGACATTAGGATGACATATCTAAACGGAATTAATAATAGAATTTGATACACCAAATAAATATGTACAGTCCCCATTTGACCCTCTATAATCTTATATGATTAAAAGATAAAGAAATTTATTTTAAAGGAAATAGTGTGTCACCATTGTTTAATTAGGAGCAAATACATTGAATGAATCTTTAATATACAACTTATGAAACATAATATCAAATACTTTCAAAGTATCAAATTAATGTTGAAATTGGATTCCTCACATCCTATTCGACCTACTACCAATTTTATATCAATCTGACTTTATTTACCCCTCAATTGATTAAATAGAGAAAGGTTCTAAGTTAGATTAATAATATTTATTATTACATTTATTTGCCATTGATTTATTTCTTCTCCCCCACCCAAGTCCTATGGAAGAAGGACTCCTTCCCCACGTCACGCGTCTTGCGTTGGAACCAGTGTTGCGGAACACCGGTTAAGGCACCGCAACTGCCGCCAGGTTCTCCTCCTCCCTTTCTTCTCTTCCTCCTTGCCCCATCTTTGTCTCACTTCTCTTTATCGTCATCTACTCCCATCACCAGTGGCCTCATCTTCCTCCTGCCTGACCTGCAAACGAGGAGGGCAACAACCACATAGGCTGGCAGACCTGCAACCTGGTTGTCCTCGCAGCCCCGCACACTTCTCCCCCTACTAATCCCCTTCTCCCCTTCCTGTTCTCTCATTTGCCAACACCTCACCATGGCTTGAACCCCTTCTTACCCTAGCACCCACTATCCTGGTTCCCAGTAGCCATCGTCACCCATGGCAGCGAGCCACCGTCGCCATGGTTTACCGGTGGCCAACATTGAGGCTCGAAGCCTAACAGGCAAATCTCCTTGTCCCTCACCTCTAGCAGCACCATACTCTGCTCCAATGTCTGTTGTATCAATGGGCTCTAAGGGGGGGGGGGTTGAATAGAGCTTCACAAACTTCACAAAAGTGATTAGACCACCAAATTATATTAAGTGCAGAACTTAATTCAAAACAGCAATTTGATGTCCTAAACTAGCATACAAAGCAAGGATAAGAGACAAGGAAAGCATGCACTTGGACAGGTGGTTTAGAGTGGTTCCATGTCCTAAACTTAGGAGCAATGTCAGTCCACTACCTAGAGTTGGTTAGGCTCTAGGATTTGTAACTTGGTTCTCTTATATATATCACACAATAAGATTACAAGCTACAACTACCAACCATCCAAGGACTTATATATCAAGCCAAGATCTTCTACCTCACCAAGGACTTACCCACCAAGCAAGTAGTCTTCCACCTTCTTCAAAGGAATTACCCACTCTTGCTCTAGTCTTCAGCCTTGCAGGATTTACCTATCTTGCTTGAGCTTTGCCTTGCACCTCTCCTTCACTTGGAGAGCTTTAGCACCTTCCTCCTTCACTTGGAGGCCTGGAGCAGCTAGCCTTCTTCTCCTTCACTCGGGGAAGAACAACAACCTTCTTCTCTTTCACTCGGAGAAGAAACTTCAATCAATCTTCATAGAGAATGGAGATGGGAGAAGTGGAAAGGAGAGCTTTACAAGATTACAAATGATAGCTCTCATACATGGGATCCTAACTCACTCATACTCACGAATTTGCTTTGAAGGTAGAGAGAGAAAGGGGCTCAAAGGATTAGAAACCACTCAACTAAGGCTAGGACCAAGCATATGTGAATGAGCAACCTTGGAATGAAGTCCAAGAGGTCCTATTTATAGTTGAGGGTGTCCCTTTGAGGTTGGGAGAGTTAAGTGGCAAAATCTAGCCGTTTTACAACTTGCAACGGATCTATTTTGAGTCCCACCAACTCCTCCAACGGTTGGAAATGCTTTTTCTGCATTCCAGTACAGTCCGATCGGCCGAGTTTCATTAAAGGCAATTCGGCCGACACACTAGGCGACAAGTCTGAGAGATAGACTGTCGGCCGAGTTTCCATGGGGAAACTCGACCGATCGGTCGACCTTCAGACTTGACCGATCAGTGGATCGGCCGAGTTTCCTACCATTGAAACTCGACCGAACAGGGATCGGCTGAGTTGGAAACTCGGCCGACCACCCAGAAAATTCCAGAATATATGGATCGGCCGAGTTTGGAATTCGGCCGACAAAATCCCTGTTAAGGGTATTTTGGAATTTTCATAAACTGTGCAAATGATGGATTTTTGAGTCCCAATCATTTTATCCATCTTAGATACAATGCAAAACATGATTATGAGTGATTACATAAAATGTTCTAAGCCTCTAAGGGCTAAATTGCAAAGCAGTTAAAAGTCACATGTTTTGCATGTGCCGGAAGAGTAGCTTTGGAGTTAAAAGTGATTCTTTTCTTGTACCTAATATCTGCAATGATCTCAAATAGATTTGTTAGATACATATGAATGGAATGGTTAAGTCATTATCAAAATATGGGCAATGTGCGACACCTAGGTCAACAATGTCTCCCACCTTCAATCCACAGCTCGTGTCTTCATGCTTCTTTTCGAAATTCCTCCTCCACTTCCTTTCCTTCCACCTGCTCCCAGCAACACAGCAACGCCAGGCAGCACCAAGCGCCGCCAGGCAGTGCCAAGTGCCTCCAGGCAGCACCGGTGGCGTTGTCCTCCTCCCTGATTGTTGCCGCTGACAATATGGTGTACCACATTGGACGCCACCGTCACAAAGTAATCTCCAGCTTCTCGATCAGGAGATATGGGTTCCTCCTCCGCCGCCTTCTGCATTGACTGGTGGAGGTCGTGTTGGCACACGTAGCAACGAGGCCCCGATGATTCTTCACCATGTCAACCTCTAGCCCCTGTTTGGGAACGGACTGGGATTTCCTAGTGGGACTGGATTAGACGGTCAGGATTCAGTATGATTCTATTACTAGTTGATTCTGTTTGGCAAGGCAGTCTATCTGCCCTAGACCTAGACAAAGACACAGCTACACAATTTAAGATGGTGAGCAAGCAGCCAACTTCATGCCTCGTTGTGACGTCCCCCAATTTCTATATATTTTTCATAGTGACATTCATAGATATGCGTGCACTCATATCTATAGATGTCAAAAGAGAAAATATAAGAGATTAAGGTAGTCAACTAAAACAAAGATTGAGCCAAGATCAAGTCCACATCATCATATAATGCCACACAAATATTCATTCATAAAGATAATAAAAGTCATTACATATGGAGAGAAAATATTTTTCTAGAGAAAGTTAACTTTATTACATAGGATTTTAATCATCCTCAATATCAACTAAAAAAAAGAAATAGACTAACATCTAGTAAGAAATGAGATAAGAGGAAAAGATCTATCTAGCGTATCCTCCAAGTTTATTATTTTATGCCTTCAGGTACTTTGAGCATGCATTTCACTTTGTTGTCAATTGTTCCTTGCACCTAGAAAATATGAGAAACAAAACATCAGCAGAGCTGGTACGTGGTAAAAGTTACACTAATAAGGTTGCATAAAGGAAAATATTTGAACAAGAAGAAAAGAGAGATAAAACCATTTCTTAAGACGAAAATCAGGTAAATATCATTTTTATTACAATCATTTTGATGCAGTTGTACTACACATATTGCACTTGTCTTACATCTAGTGTGGGCAATATAATATCATCATACATCTAACATGGGCCAAGGAAACATACATCCATGTTAGGCAACATACATCTACACCAGGCTATGTGCTCTAGTAGCTACAACCCATCATAACCATTTATGTTACATTAGGTTTGGCGAAGTATAACTCATACTAGTCAACCAAGCAATAAGATTCAAATACGAGCATTCAAGGTATACATATTATAGGCAACCAGAAATCTAGTCTTATACTTATAAGACCACGTACCTGCTTGTTCAAATCAGATGTCTAAGATTTAGAATCAATCAATAATTTAGTCACCCTGCAAAGAAAGCAAGGGTACAACATTACTATTGGTCCATGTGACCAATACTAAGATATGTCCTTAGTTATTATTCCTTTTTATGTTATCTTAATCCAGATCAGGGATTTCCCATATTTTAATTGAGTTTAGAAATATTATCAGGTCTGATCCATCATCAATTAGTTTGCTTAAAAGATAGCATTTATTTAATCAATTAGAAGATTTCCATAAATTAGGGTTTATAAGAGGGTTAGAAAAAAGGGGAAAAGCAACCTAAACATATTAACCATTCATACATCAGGGTTCGTTTTAAAGATTCAGACCAATCATAATCACTAATTATCATCTAGTGATATTAATTTTGTTATAAAGATATATCTTTAATTCCATGTAGAAAGAGAAACTAGATCTAGGGTTTCTCCTACTCATTAGGTCATTAATCATCTTAGAATAGTATTTCAAGTTATTTAGAAAATAGGGTTTCGTCTATGGTTAAATATAGTGTAGACAGTCAGATATTATCAAGGAAAATTATTATCAACAATTAATTATAATTAAGGAAGTCATTTAGGCTTTAGGCAACTATTTTTGAAAAAGTCAACGGATCTAGGTCCTGGTAACATTTTATTTGGATAGAGAATATTTTTCTGATCAAAATGGTATATTGATTCGATATTTTCTGATAATCCTAGCATTTCCTAGGATTTTCCTAAGATAATTCATTTCTTGGGTAAAAGAAAATAAAAAGAGAGAATTTCTACCTTGATCAACGGCCGGATCCGACTGGATCGACGGCTCTCATTGATCTCAGGATTTGCAAAGAAGCCTACGGATCTCTGAGTGGGAGTGGTGGCCCGTGACTCCTCTGGCTGATTTGGCGATTAGCTACTGGTCCACTTCGGTCTCTGTTGGCACCACGCGTGCAAGCCTTTCTTGCTTGAGCAGCTTGTAAAAGAGAGAAGGTGCGGCAGGGAGCTCACTGGAAGAGGAGGCGAAGATGCAACAGGCTGCAGGTGCAAGCTAGAAGGTGCCGCCCAAGACTGGCGGGCTCTGGCGAACTGGGTGGAGCAACCGATTGAGGGGGAGGATGGCGAGGTAGAGGAGAATGCTAGCAGGGTAAAGCGGCGGCGCTGCTGAGAATCGGATGTCAGGCAGGGGTCTCCAGTGTCAAAGAGGGTCGGGAAGTAGAGGGTTGTGGTAAAATAGGGTGGCGGCGACGTCGAGGGGGTCTTTTATAGGCCTTTGGGTAGGTTTAGGGTTGGCTGGGGGGGTCCCGGGCTTTACATCCGCCGTCAGAGTGAGAGCAGCAAGGAAAAGGGGAGGTCATTCTCCCTGCTCCGAGGGTCTTGGGTGATGTGTGAGGGTTTGTTGAGCTCGTTTCGGTGAGAGGATCGTGTCCTCCAAATATCTCAGGTAGGCGACGCAGGAGTCAGGCGCCCGAGATCGTCGTTGGGTCGGGGTTTTGTTGGGAGTCAAGACCGGGAAAGGCGGGAGGTAGGTGATGGGTCCTTGACCCTTGGATCATAGCGTGGATCCGTGGCCATCAGATCGGATGACTGAATTTGAAACCCAGCTAAGTGGTCCGCGCCCAATAGCTTAATGGGCCGCATGACCTAAATTTGATCAATTAAATTGAAAACCTAGGTCCTAGAGTTACTAGTTGGAATTATACACCTGATTTTCAAATGTGAATAACTCCCAAATGGTACATCCAATTGGAATAAAATTTTAGGGGTAGCTTAATGATGTCAAGATGTGACTATGGTATAAATTAGGGTCCAAAATAGAAAGTTTTATGTGTTCATTTATTAAATACATTTACATATGTATTTTATCATAATAACATGCTAGGGTTCACATATTTTTGCAATTTGTGACACATATTTGTCCAATTAAGTGAGGGGAGTATATGAGGGTATTTTGGTCAACAAAATTGATAATAAAACTGTTAAGAGAGAGAAAATACTATAAAAACTCACTTTGTCACACTCGTCATACTCGTAGGCCAACTTCATGGCCTCGTCGTACTCGTCCCATGACACAGGACAGGCTTCGTTCAACAACTGATTTGTTTCCTGTTTGGTGGCGTCTTTTGGCCACTCGAACAGCAACGGCAGATGGTGAATAGGATGAGTAACACCCTTGCCTTGTTCGTGTCTCCCATTTGGGCCCTCATCGCGTGTAGGCTCGCAATTTTTTCTTGCAAACAAGGTTTTCTTCTACATATTTTTTAATCTTCGACGGAGACATCAATAATTTTTCAAACTTTGTCCTTGCCTTTGACCGTGACCGCGATGACGACATCTAATGTGGTTATAGTTAAATATATATAAGTATTAGCAAATATCAATAATAGTAAGATAACTGTGACAATATTGAATATAAATAAATGCTCCAAACAAACTTAGCTACAAACAAGTAAGAACGTGATGTATGCCTTCAATACATAACAATAAAGCTCCAAACAAACTTAGGTACATACAAATAAATGCTGCGAAGTAAACACAAACAACTACAATGTCATGGAAATATATTACAAGTTCATGTGTTACTTTCGCCGTCTATCGTGGTTGTTTGATTCACTCATCGGTGTTAATAAGGTATTCAACAACCCCAGGTGGGTAAATGTGACGAGTCGTCATGAAGTTGCGTTGCACGGCCAATGGCGGGGGAGGCAATCAATCTCCCAAAATAAAAAGATTGTCTCTTATGAACTCTCTCCTTATGTGTTGCCATCTCATCTACAACTCAGTCAAAGATATGTAAGGCTCCCCAGTTATGTTTCGGAAGTCACGCCATGCCTCCATCCAAGCCCGTGTAGTATATACTCCATTAACACATCTCCCCAACTCATATTGGTTTCTCATAATACCTCTGAGAACCATATCAAGCTCCGTACACCACATAAAAGAAGGCATTCTTCGAGGCTCAGCCATATTACAGATTCTGTAAGTAATATATTTTATACGTAAGGGTGTATCACACAATTAAGGGAATATAAAATGCATATTCAGTACTAAGTAACATTCAGCAACATCACGATGAAAAAACATACACCAACATTATGATAAATAACAAAAGCTTGTTAATGTCGGATGAATTCAGAAAGATTTAATGTTAAAAACATCAAATGGTGGACAATGTAAATCGATACACCAAACTAAATATAGCTCTCTGCCATTGAACATTATGGCATCACTGTGGGTGAAGGAATGTCCAAAAGAAGACTACAATCTTCCTCCAGACTGGCAACGTAGCGTTCTAGAACCTCATGCTCATACTTTTTTTGGGTGTATATATCATCGTAGTTGTGATGAATTTCAACAAAGTCCTTCATGTTCATTGCCTGGCCCCACAGTGACTTGCACTCGATAGTTAGTAACATAATCTCAGCTTTCAAAGAATCAATTGTTGGGGGGAGACCGACTGCCCAACGGAAGTATCTGCACCGATCTTTTCCCTACAATGTATTATCAAGTTTAATGAATGACAAAGAATGTGCAGCATACACAACAACAACCTATTATGTATGTATTTACTAGTGCACCTCACGAGAAGGACATATGTAATACATTTCGCCCGACCTTTCACTCAGAATGCCAAAATCATACAACCCTGCATCCTCTGTGTTAAGCCGCAAGGCTGCATCTAACCCACAATCACAGCTCGGAACTTCAGATGGATTCATTGACATCTAAAACATGATTGAGGATTAGTAAAAATATTGTCAGATTCTGAACATAGATTTCAAATACAAATTTCCGAACATAAAATAGGCCTAACTGCTTGTTCTACATCTATGATGTATTGTATCCGTCCTCGTTTGAAGAGTCGTTATTGCTCGTGATGTCAAGTTGTTGGCGAAGATATTGGCACCTCTCCCGTAGAGTGGAAATATCTTGTTCGAGCCTATCAGTGTATGCTCTTGTCGAACTGACAAAGTCACATTGTTCAGATCATAGCTTGCGTTCGTTGCGTGCATATGCAAGTTGTGTTAGCATAGCATCCCTAACTGCAGTAAGTGTGGCAACTGTGGGTGGTACACGCTGCGTGGGCAATCTCATCTGACATCTGTTCGAAACAAGACCCCTACCACATGTAAAATATGGTCTGTGGGGGTTGTTGTTTTCAAAACGTCCATTTTCTGCGTCCGCGGCATCCATATACACATGTACAGTGCATTGAAGGCCGCATGTACAACAAGGCATTCCATTCTCCATTTCAAGACAACCTACTAAATCATTATTTCATGTATATTATTAGGATCCAGTAAAAAGTTCATAAAATAAACAACTAAAGGCTACAAAGTTATGTGGTTGATGATTTATCAAATAATGTCAAAGACTATTAGACATACAATTGTACGTCAATGGGCATCCCATAGCAAATTAGAAATGGATTCACGTAAACGATCGCCCTCCCTTGAATCGGCCTGAGTTGTTTGTTGGAGGGAACTCAGGTCAACCCCAGTAGGGGGAATGACAGATGTTGAAATGTCATCTGGTAGTTCGTCCATTATACTATCGCCATCATGTTGGCGGCGTATGAAATTGTGGAGGATACAACAAGCCATTACAAGGAAACACTGCGAATGTATGGGATATGTCGCCCCCTTTTTAAGGTAGGCAAATCGCCGCTTCAGCACCCCAAATGCTCTTTCTACAACATTACGTAATTGTGCGTGGCGGTGGTTGAACATCTCCTTCTTGCTGGTGTAGGCATGTCTGTTTCCTCGGTACTCAGAAATATGGTAAGCTGTGTTGCGATACGGTGCAAGGAATTGCCGAGTATTGGCATACCCTGTATCAACTAGGTAAAACTTTTCCAGTGGAACTTTAAACCCGCCCGTGGTCGTCGCTGACTGTAGGACCCATTGGTGAGCAGCCGATCCCTCCCACCCAGTTAGCACATATATAAACTCCATGGAGAAGTCAACTACAACCAAGACATTAAGAGAGGCATTCCCTTTTCTGTCTCGGTAGTGATTTTACTTGTCTCATTTAACCAAGACTGGGATGTGTGTTCTGTCAATTGCCCCGATGGCATTCTATAAAACCAAAATAGGTTGTAAACATACTAAATATTTACAAATGATTAAAGATTGTAGGGGCTAACTATTACCTTGAAGTACGGGTAGAACCTTGGGGTCTCCAATATACGAGAATGTGTTGTCGTGCATGTCGCTGCAGTTTGCATGACAATGTAGTCATTGGACAATGAACACACAGCGTCCAAGACTTCGTTGAACTTTCTACTAATGGTCTCACCAGAGTGAATGTAGTCCTCAGCCAAAGCACGATTTGTATGTCCATGGCCAACCATTTGTAGGAAGCAGCATACAGCCTCAACTGAACTGACGCCTCTAGTACTTTGTAACAAGGCCCGACTCTCAAGCTTGTCCACAAGGGCCAATATAGAATGTAGTCTCATTCGATATAGGTCATAAGCCCTTTGTTCATGACTGTTTAAAATTTCTAAGACCTTCTGGTGCCCACTCCTAATGCTAACTGACCTAGGTATTGTAGGTGGTATGTCGGAAATGTCGTCGATGATGGAGTTTGCTATGGACTCACCTATTGTATCAGCAATGTGATTAGCTGGACCAGACAATGTATGTAGAATGTGCGTGAGGAGGTCAGGTGTTTCTGTTTGGTCAGTGGTTGACATGATGCCTACAAGTGGAAGCATAGCAAGGTTGTCATGACAACGACAAGGAAAATAACTACTCAAAAATCATATGTAACCGTGGACATGTAAAATAATGGCTTGCAGGATACATAGTGAATTAGATTGAATGCAAAATAAATGCATGGCAGTGAAATAAAATATTACAACAGATAATCAATTTAGTTTGTGCGGTAAAATAATGTCTGGACGGGAATAAAAATATTACAACAATTCAGCAAATTAGATTATGCCGAAAGAAAATGTTTGGATGGGAAATAGATTATTACAACAATGTAAGAACTTTCTACTAATTTTCTGAGTTAAATGCCTGGCCGTTAATGCTTGGTGATCCGAAAGGGCCAGCATCATTGGACGAAGGAAAAAATGCACGGTGAGATGACATAAACGACGATGGCATACTTGGTCTGTTGCTGAAGTTGGGTGTTGGGGATTGTGGGAAAAATGCATGGTGAGATGGCATAAATGAGGATGGCATTGAAGGTGTTGGTGTTGCATTGGCAGCTTGGGACCTTTCCCAAAGGTCTTGCAACCATATGGTTATCTTTTGAGGTGTGTCTATAAGGCTGAGATATATGGTGCGGTTTGTTGAGTCCTTGATGGCGTTCACAAGTGTTGTAAACACAGCAGTGGGGGCATCTGGGTAAGTGTCATGGAAATGTTGTAAGATGGTTGTAAACTCTTTCTTTTCAAAGGCTCTAGTTGCCACACCACTGCCTAACTCGTGAACCTTTGCATAAACATGTGTGAATTCAGATAACACTTCATTTGAAAACCCACATCGGTCTTGAGCCATTGATGGCCGCTTCTTGCGCCTAACGACAGGAGGCCTCCCGCCAACACTCGGTGTATCTGTTCTGCCTCCCCCGGTGTCTCCCTCACTTTGCATCCCATATGCGGCCATATTAGGTTCCCCTGATTGGTTTCCAGTGTTCATGGGTGTCTCTAAGCCATCTAAGTCGACAATGACATCATCCTCGGAGGCAACGTCAGAAGGGATTTGTGTGTCCGTTGAAGACATTGCATGATGTCCTCTAGCAATGTTCCTCCCCGCCATCATCTCGATGTCATAGTAGTGGGGAAACGGCTTGTTAAGCAACCTAGCAAGGTCCTTGTTTGCCTAAGTTTACAAAAAAATTGTATTATGAAATTTAAGTGTAAATATAGGACATTACTTTTTTCGATTAAGGGGCTAGTTATTGGATATACCGCAAGGCTCTCCCTCCATTCAGGGCTGTCGGGAAGCGTGGGCTTATGCCTAGTGTCATCCCATCCAACGCCGCTCTTATTCGTCACAAGCTTCAAAGCGGCATAGTCCCTCCTCAAGTTCTTCCACCGAGTTTTGAGCTGGTCTATAGTGCAGGCCGTCTTCCCCATCCTATTTTGCATTTCCACAGTTGCCTCCCTCCAAGCCTCCCTAGAGAAATGACCATCGACACACCTGCCTAGGTCACATTGTATGCGCAATGCTGATACTAGAGCGGCATCAAACTCTCTTGCCCAAACAATACGAAACTTGGGGTCAGCGGAAGACATACCCCCGCAGCTGCTGCAATATATTAGGATACACAAATTGTTATATCTTTTATCTTTTCAGAGAAAGTATTTACTTAAATAGTGGCGTCTAAGCTGCAATTACACTATGAAATTACCTTGTGCATCAGTTGCATATATTTTCTCTATATATAGTAAAATCAATGTATGCATGTGAAAATAAGTATAGTAGAAACAATAGAAAAGTAGTGCCAACACACTATTTTCAGCACATGTGGTACATTTTACAATAAACAAACAAGTTCCCACTCAGTATATTTACTACAGTGGAATTTGATTCATGCCATCTGATTCATCTCAAATTGTACACGTTAGCTATATTTAAAGATGTGTTTTGTTTGGTGATAAGATCTGTCTTGCATTACTTGCTATGCCAACGATGTGTTTGCTGATGTGATGGCTGAGCTGCAATTACACAAAAATTACTCTATACACCAGCTACTACTCTGTTGGTGTGTCCTGGAAGTATTATGTAACTAAACTTACTCTATACACCAAAATTGATTCCATTTTTTATAGACCTAGGTATTATGTAACAGAATCATTGCTAAATTGCACATGTCTATATAAAATTGTTCTATTTGAGTGTAATGTACATGTTTAGTGCATGGAAAGTCAACAACAAGCCATGATAGGATAATCCAAGCATATTTGTTTGATGACTTTCAAGCAAAAGAAATATTATCATATCATTTCAATGTTGTAAATCATGACACATGGTATGTATACCAAGAATACTACAAGTAATGTACAAGTTTTTACAGAGCTAGTTATTATGTAACTGAAACACTGCTACATTGCACATGTATCTAAAAAAGCACATGTCTGTAATGGCATTCTGAACCTACTTGTATCAAACCTACTTGTATGTAATGGCATTCTGAATGGCATTCTGAACCTACTTGTATGTAGCATACAAGTTTTTACAAAGCACATGTTTGTAATGGCATTCTGAACCTACTTGTATCAAACCTACTTGTATGTAGCATACAATTTGACATGACGACATTTCTTACTTCACTGACTCCACCATTCTTAGAAGAAATTTGATATCAAACCTACACAGGACTAGCAGATCTTTTTTAATAATTCAAAGAAAACATTCCTATATTAATATCATTTGTAATCTCAACAAATGTACTTATATAACATATTTACAAATAATCCTCATACAATTGTGTTAATGAGAGGTTTAAAATTACTATTGAGCCCTACAAAGAATATATTGATCAAAATGTTGCAACATAAACTATTGTGTGGATATATCCTTTGGTACCTAATATCTTTCACAGATATCATGTAATGCCCTGTTTGAATTATGAAGTTGGGCCATGTAATGCCCTGTTTTTTGACTGTTGTTGTTCAATAACAGTCAAAATTGTGCAACATAAACTATTGTGTGGATATATCCTTTGGTACCTATATCTTTCACAGATATCATGTAATGCCATGCTTGAATTACGAAGTTGGGCCATATAATGCCCTGTTTTTTTACTGTTGTTGTTCAATAAACTAGGGTTACGATGGATGTTGGGATTTGGCACTATCAGCTGAAGGTGGATGGCGTGGACGGGGATATAGGGAGGTAGAATCAGTTGGTTCAGAAATCAACCAAAAAGACACAATAATTAATGGTTGTGTGATGTTTTTTGTTCATATAGACGAACTTCAATAAAAATAAAAACACAATAGGGCGGCCTATCATATGCATGTAATTCAATGAACCTCATAATATATTTTTTGAAGAACTACAAATCATATATATTTTTATGAAACAAACTTCAACATGTGTAGGTAGTTTAAGAGAAGGTACATTTAAGAAATCATTCATCTCAAGAGATGAAGCATTTATTAGTTCCAATAAAAAAGGATCAATAAATAATTTTCTTTCCTTTACAATTAATTTCAAAAACATTTCAATGTATAGTAGGGAATGTAAAAGAAATCAGACGAGGATAATAATGATATGAGAACAATTGTGGATGGAATATGCATGTTCTAGTATCTGGTGGTACAATGTTACCTCTACGTTAGTCTAACATACATAATGATATGAGAACAATTGTGTTATATAAAATTGAGGTGAAACATCCATAAATAATAATTCAAAAAATACCAGTAACAAATGACAGAGATAGTTTCACACTAAAATATCTTTTATAATACTGTAAGAGATAATCAAACGAGAATCATTTTCAAATATATGCCTCATATTGGGAACTTGCATGGTTATAGTCAATATAATGGCCGAAACATAATGAGACAGATGCAAAACTCATATACTATCACATAAAAGTATATGGTCAAGCCCTAGGTCCACATCAAGTCAAAAAAACACATATAAACATATATATATAACTATATTTTTTTCCAATAAGCATGCAATCCCAGAAATCAGATTTTTTAGTAGTTGTTGTCCAATGAATAGGGTATGCAGTGATTTTTAAATGTAAGTACAAGTTCTGATGTATTTTATAATGGAGTGTAATACGACTACATGGATGAATAACATTGATGAAACTTGTTCAATAGTGGTTATTATTGTGTTCTTGTTCAATATTTGTTCAATAAGATTGATGAAACATAAGATAATAAATGCCACCAGATTGGTGTTCTTCTCATTCATCCTTTCCTCCATATTCTCATGTTGATATCCCATGGGAAGTATTTTATTGGTTTACAATGTCATCATTTCAGTAAGTATCGACTCCAGTTGGAGTTTAGGAACTAATTAGCATCAGTTACCCCGATATACTTGAGAATGTTAAACTAAACCAGGCATGGAAACTGTGAAGGACAGACATCATTAACGAAACTTTTGAAACATTTGTTTAAGAAACAATGATGGGACAAGAGAATAGTTCATATCTCTATAAAATTATTTGAAACATCTGTTAGACTGTCGAAGAGCCTAACCATATGTTAGACTGTCGCGAAGAAGATGAAGCTCAACCTTTGCATAATGATTCAGTAAAAAAAATGAAGTCAGTATTCATCATCACCAACCTATTCAAAAGTGGTCGACAATGAGCAGCAACTGCGGAATCGACAGGATGAGCAGCACCGCCGGAGAACCAGGGATGACCACCACCTTCGGAATACCAGGGACGACAACCAGCTTCGGAGAACAAGTGCTCCAAGATGCGTAGGTGGATGTGAAGAACCTCGATGCACAAGGCGATGAATATGAAGGAACACAGACACTGCTTGCCCTTACTAGGGTTTGTCCTGTGCGTCGACAAGATGGGACGATGACTACTCAAGCTGAGTCAGGTGGACAGTGCAAATATTCGATGGTCAGAAGGACAGGGCACGGGTACCTTGCCTTTCTAGGATGTAGCCGCCCTAGACCGACAGTCGCAGATGGCCGCATTGAATCACCAGGCGGTGGACGCTCCACCCGACGACTGCTGCCCTCCATCTGCGAGCTGTTCGAGGTAGCAGACCTCACTTTAACTCATGGACCAACAGTGAGCCGGTAGCAGGTAGAGGGAGAGGGGAGACTGTAGCGAAGGAGAGCGGTGACAGGGAGAGGGCTGAGAGGGAGAGGGAGGGGCGCGAGTGAGAGGGAGGGGAGCGAGGGAGTCAGGGTCGAGGGGGTGTCGGAGGCGCTAATCCGGACTGGGATTTGCAATCCCGCCTCTACCGGGACTGGGTCAGTCTAGATTATGGGATTCCGTTATCCCAAAACGGGGGTTGAAGGGGGTTGCGAACCAAACAACATTTTTGCCCAAACCGGACCGAGTTAAGCCGACCTGGCGCTAGACGACAGACTGTAATCCAGATTGTATCCGTTCCCAAACAGGGGCCTAGTGTTTAGTCCAACCATCGTGTCACCTCCGCAACCTTCTTCCTCCTACCTTCACCACGACCTCAGAACATGACATGTAGATGGAGTGCCCCAATGACAGTGTAAAGCAGCTCTTGTTCCGGTGAATCCTGCCACCAATTTGACCGCCTACTTTTATCTTTAATGCATCTCTTCCCTTGTGCTTGTGAAGCTCTTTCCTTCCCCCCACCTTTAGCTATCACCATGGTTACAGGTCTGACAGGTCTACAGATGGCTCGCCAGTACAGATTTTGCCTCTCCTTCTGCCTATCCCTCTTCGTTTATGTGGCCCTAATACCTAGCTGGCTGGCTCTAGTTCCTCGCCTAGCCATAAACATTAGGCCAAAAAACCTAAATGGCACATTTGCCATATTTTATTCCCTAAACGGCACGTTCTTGAACTTATTGCCCAAAATGGCACATTTGCGGAGCAATGCATCCTTTTTTGGGACGCATTGCTGTCTCGCGAGCCAATGCGTCCCAGCAGCAGACGCATTGGTCCCAGAAGAGGGAAATGCGTCCCGGTTTGGGACGCATTATCCTCTTGTGGGACCAATACGTCTGCTGTTGGGACGCATTGGCTCGCGAGACAGCAATGCGTCCCAAAAAAACCGGGACGCATTGCCCTCTTGTGGGACCAATGCGTCTGCTGCTGGGACGCATTGCACCAATGAGTCTTAGCCGGGGATGCATTGTACTAATGAGTCCCAGCCGGGGACACATTGCAGCAATACATCCCCATGCAGGACGCATTGCACCAATGTGTCCCCATACAAGATGCATTGCACCAATACGTCCACATGCAGGACGTATTATTTTTTTATAAATATTTTTGCAGTCACTGATATTCTTTCATGGTTATTGATATGCATATTAACAATATTGATTATATTTGTACATTTACAAATGGTTCACTTATATTTGGATGTCTATAATATACCTAATAATTATAAATTTGTCAATTTCAATAGCTCGTAACATGTATATGGAATATATAAGTGATATTGCAACCAACATCAGTAGGTTCTTAATTGATTATATAATAAGAAAGTAATCCAAAAAAATGAGATAGCAATTAAAAACAAGGTTAAAAATGAACCAACATGACGAGAAAATAATACACAACACACAACAGAACAATATGATAGATCCAAAATGAACCAATGTGATATCATAATATGATAGATCCACATACAATAGATGTCTTCACAAAGGCATACATACAACACAGTATAATATATAAAAAATTAAGCATGTTCTCCTCGCCCACGACGTCCTCGCCACCTCCCTTTACATCTGGCTCCTATGTACCGATGTCATCTGGAGATGCCTGAACTGGGGACAACTATGTAGGAGGATGCTGGCGAGCATCAGGATAGAAATGAAAAGTTGGAGGTGGGGTGAGGGGTCTTTGAAAACTAGGATATGATGCATCAGGTGGGGTGCATCCTGAGAAATCAAACGGAGTGGGTGAATATGTGGCATAAGGTGGTGGTCGGCTCTCATGAATAACTGGTGGTGGGAATGGAGTGTATGGAACAGAAGAAGAACTTGCTCCATGGTAGGATGCTGGTTGAGGTGGGGTGATGAATGAAGAATAAGAACCAACTCCTCCAAAGTATGGGCTTGTATGTCCCCATCCCATGAACTGAGAAGTGGGAGTGAGCTTGGGAGCAGTAAGTACAGGAGTAGGAGTAGGAGTAGGATTAGGAGTAGGAGTAGGAGTAGGAGTAGGAGTGGGCTCAGGGGCTGTGGTATGAGTGGATATGGGATCCCACGGCCGAGCATAGTTGGGAAGACTGTCAAAGTAAGCCCCCTGGATGTTATAGATGTCGTCTCTGATCTGTGTAGGGGCGTTCTCTAAAGCCACTCGGATCTCCACCTGTGTTTGCACATGTAAAACAAAGTATGTACACATAATAAAGACCAATTACATATATTACAAATAACAATGATAAAAATAACAGTTTGTAAAAGAAATAATAATGATACTCACAAATTCTTGTGGGCGATAACTTTACGGGTAGTATGTGGCCGGAGGCATAGCTGGAGGGGGTACGATGTACTGGGGATGATACCATACGTAGTGAACCTGAGGACTGGAGACTGTATCAGTTGGTGGAGCGGGAACTAAGCTCTCACGTCTATTGTTTCATAGCTGCACCTCCCGCCTATAATAAAGCAGCCAATCTTCAGCCGCATGACCCCTCCCATCAATCTGGCTAAGCCGCGGTAGCTCAAGAGTAGGTTGTACTTGAACAAAGCCGAACTGTCCAAGTACTCGGTCGGGGAAGTGTCACTCCACTATTGTGTAGCATAGCAAAGGCACTCGTGCCAACCAAACATCACTACCCTCTCTACAAATGGCAGGCAATCTCTCAAGAACATCAACAGTGTAAGGAGTCAAATTTATCTATTATTCATATGGACAACATGTATCATATAAAATGGAGTAAATTGCAAATAAATAAAACATATACCATACAACATGTTAGTAGAGGTAAGTAAGTTATACCTGCGAGGGCAAAATCTGGTCAAATGATGAATTGTAAAATTGGATTGTTCCCCTGATAGTGTCACTACTTTGGACATATGTAGGCCACCTATTAAATTGACAAACTATATTTAGATAAACACTACATAATGTTTGGATAAATATAAAAATTAATTGTGTAGATCTTTACTTGTAACCCAAGGGAACATCTTCTGGCCACTCCCCCCATTGCATAACAATTGAACCTGGGCGTCCAATTCCCAACCTCTCCCAACACCACAGCTGCAATAGACAGACACAACCTGACAGATGGGCAGTTCTCCTGGACCGGGTGGTAGCCTTATACAACTCCCTATATAAGTAAGCTAGAGTTGCAACACCCTAAGATAGAGTGCCACAACGTGAAAAATCAGACACAAACATGCACTCTATCCCCGATACTATCTGGGATAAGGTAACTACCTAAGAAGTGTAGGAGATATGCCCTGGTGTACCTTGTCCTCAGTTCTAGTTGTTGCTCTTCATCACCGACGGTCAGATCCATATCCATGAAGTTCTCACACAGCCAAATCAAAGAGATATGCCCCTTAGACATCTCATCTGGTGCATCTCCTAAGAAATTCTCACAAAGGTGAGACCAAGAAGAAAACTGCCCCTCATTTACACCTATAGGATAAGAAGCTATAACAGGTGGGCCATCAATCCTAAGACCTAGAAGCACTGCAACATCCTGAAGTGTTACAGTCATCTCAAACGGGGGAAATCTAAAAGTATTGCTAGTATTGTCCCATCGGTTAACTAATGCAGTGATTAAAGTGGGGTCAAGGTGGATAGAGGGTAGCCTATGAACAAGCCCGAAACCGGCCATGTAAATATTTTCTAAAACATCTGGGTCAGTAATAGGCCTTTATGCCCACATGATGTGGTGCTGGGAGAGTCGGAAGATTGCTTTTCTAGGAGCCATATCTATGAAAAGTACAAATATTACATTAAATGAAAAGTACAAATATTGTACAACATATAAGTTTGTCAAGATTCTTCATTACATAAGATGAAATTAATTCAAATACATGAACTACCAAACAATATTAAAATACAACATGAACTACTAAAAGAAAAATATTACAATAATTAGTTACTGCATTTGATTCAATATCTCATCTAGAGGTTCATAAAATGGTCACATTTGATGTACAACTCGATGTATCTCTGGATGTGATACAGCTAACTGGTTTTTAACTTGTTCATTGATTGGCATTGCTTTCTGTTTAGTGTGATCCCAATACCAATCAGGTAGCTCAAGAAGTTCTTCATACATGTAAAACATTTGCTTTAAAAATTGCCAATGAAATTTTGCTTGTTCTTTTGTCACTATAAATCCTAACTTATTGTACAACAAATCTGGTACGTCATTCCAGTCATCATCCAATAGAGTTTGATGAGCCATTTTTCCCTATAGGCACTTTGTAGCTATTATTTGGATTAACTCTACCGACATGTGAAATGTTCACGTCCTTCGATGAGCCATTTATAAAAAAAAACCATTATAAATTCATTCTTTTAGTGAAATTGCAAACATTACATGACATGATTAAATTGTAAACATTACATGACTTGAGTAAATTGAAATTGCAAACATTACATTATGTGATTAAATTGAAATTGCAAATATTACATGACTTGAACAAACTAAAATTGCAAACATTACATGCCTTGAGTAAATTGAAATAGCAAACATTACATGACCAGACATCATATTACATTAGGACAAGTGTGTCTATTATGGCCCCTTTTTCCACACTTATGACAGTGATATGTATACTGATTTGGATCAAAATCCATAGTTGAAGGCCTTCTCTTTTTCTTTGGTCTTCCAGCTTGCCTTCGTTTCCTAGGGGGTAATAAGGGATAAATACCTCTACTTTCATCAAATTGAGGCCAATACCTCTTGTCGGGAATACCACGAAATTCAGTTTTGTATGTGTTTAGATAAGCCTCATTTGTATAATATACGCTCACAAGTGCATCAAGATCCCAATTGACAGAGTCTGCAGCTACCCAAACATGAGAACATGGATAATGCCATTGTTGTAGAAAACCACAACCACATTGACTGCCACCATTTGGACGTACTATTACTTGAAATCTATGTCCATCCATGTCACCAACAAGCCATTCATCATTGTTCACATGGATGTGTATTGTCAGTTTTTTTGCATCCTCTCGAACATTATAAAGCTTATCATGAACCCTCAAGGGTCATTTCAGTCCATCTTGTGCACGTTTATTTGTGAGATTATGCCTCTCCAGCCACATTGTCACGGAGCGATAGTATGTGGCAACAATTAACACATGTATTGACAAACCTCTAACACCTTTTAAGACTCCATTACACCCTTCAACATGATTGCTAGTCAATGACCCATACCTACAACCTCTGTCATATGCGAGAGACCAAAGTATTGGATTTTGGCCTAATAAATACGCCTTCGCTGCTGGTTCTATGATTTCTATAATAGTCATATGATGATCAAATTCATGTGTATCAGTTGTTGATCCCACCTTCCATAAAAGCTCCCTTAACTCCTGGGACTTGAACTGCTTATGGATGTTCTCCCGAAGATGTCGAAGACAATAAAGATGTTGAGCCCAATCAAATTTTGATTCAAGTTCTGGAAAAATCCCACTCATTCGATCAGAAATAATACACAAGTCTGTACGTTGTGGAATGATTGGAATACAAGTTTGTAGACAACCAAAGAACCACTCCCAGGAGTCTTTATTTTCTTTCTCGACAACAGCAAAAGCAAGTGGAAATAGACCATTATCAACATCTATGCCACATGCAATGAGAAGTATGCCAATATATTTTCCTGTTAAAAATGTGCCATCAACAGTAAGAACATGCCTACAATAGGCCCAACCCCTCACAGCTGGACCAAATGCCCAAAACACCCGCTTGAATCTACGAGTGCCTTCAGTTTGAAGGGTATAATCATCAATAAGGTGGGCATATATAGTTCTTGGAATATATTGTGTCAAAGATATCAAGAACGACAACAAACTATGATATGATGATTCCCAGTCTCCAAATATTTTACAGACAACCTTCCTCCTCGCTAGATATGCCTTCTTGTAAGATATCTGGAGCCTTAGTTTAGCATTCACCTTGTCACAAATTTCTCGTGTCGACATATCCAATCGTGATACTAGGATTGGCATTATCATTCGAGCAATATAAGATGTTGTGACTTGGTGATGATCATGATTCATAACAATTAATTCACAATTGTGGCCTGCTTTACAATGTTTTATCTTCCACATGCCACCTGCTCTTTTGGACTGGCAAGCGGTCAATCTCCAAGGACATCATTGATCATGGATACAAACAAGTTTAAGATGATGATTATTTGAGCGTAATGTACGGTACTGGACATTATTTTGTATCGGCCATTTTTGGAGCGTCTCAACCAGTACAACTTTGGATGCAAATAAAGCACCCTCATATATAACAATGCTGGAAGGATTGTAATTGAGACGGAATTCATGACGAAAATCTTCCACCCAGTCATCATCTTGAAAAGCTTCATAGTTGGAATCAATGTGTTCATGTTGGGGCCATTGGTTGTCAAATATGGATGGAATAGAAATCAATGCTGCAATAGAGTCAGGGAATGGATGTGTGTGCTCATCATCTGTTTCAGTCAATGACTCCTCCTCAGGTGGTTCACTATTATTACCACCTTCAATATCACTATTTTTATCACCTTCATGATCACTATCATTATCACCTTCATGATCACTATCATTATCTCCCTCGTCAACCTCAACACCAACATTCTCAGTAGTAGGATTTTGAGAGAATTGAGGTGGTTGACTCCATTCAGCAGTTAAATAATTTTGAGAGAATTGAGGTGGTTGACTCCATTCAACAGTTTAATGACTTTGAGAGAATTGAGGTGGTTGACTCCATAAATGATTATGAGGGAATTGAGATTGAAATTGATTCAATAGACCCATGAAACAAGGCTGTTGGTGGATAGATGTTTTTTCAAGAAACACATCAATATAGGCATCAGCTGAAAGTGATAACAAGGTTCTGTATGCATCATCATCATCAACTTGTACGAGCATATGATTTTCTCCAGGGAAAAGATAGGATATTTTGATAGAGAAGTGGTTGGGATTGATGTCAAGTGTTGTATAGATATATGATTTTAGTTCAGATAGGGTATTAATAAGTGAAATGTTTATGGGTCTAACAGACCGACTAGAATAAGACCCATCAGAGAGAAATTGACCATCATATCGCATCTTGACAATTCGTGAATTTGAACTAGATGCCATGTTCCTATCATTGTAAAACAATAATTCATATTTTAGAACATTATATTAACATGAATTAATAATTTAGAACAGTGACATCATTTTTAAAAGAGTAGTTAAGATTTTAGAACAATAATTTTAATTTTGGAATTAAATTTATTTTACTATTTTTTCTATAACATTAACTTTTTAGAACAACAATTCTACTATTTTTTAGTAACATTAACATTTCTATTCAACAACAATTTTGCTATTTTTTCAGTAATGTTAACATTTCAGAATAACAATTTTGCAATTCTGAACAATAATTTTTCAGGTATTAATTAACCTCCAATTGTCATTTTCGACATCATTATTTCACTAATGTGGAATTAAGGAGTAGCAATACAATTATTTTAGTTGTAATATTGTATACTAATGTTAAGTTCAGGTTTTGGATATTAAAATTTTGGTAGAAAAAAACCTCAAATGGAGAGTTCTCCCTTCTCAATAAAAAAATATGAGAAGAGAAAGAAGACCAGCAGTAGAATTGCCTCCAAGCAGTACAAGAAACGAAGAAGATAGCAGCTCCAAGATCGCCTGAAATAAGTTAGAAATCGCCTTCAAGCAGTAGAAATCTAAGCAAGAACTCCTGAGTAATGGGAGTAGAGAGCAAGAGTAAGGAAATGAAGAATGGTGTGAGTTTGGGGGGCTGATTTCGCCCTATATTTATAGGAGATCAATGTGTCCCGGTTGGGGATGCATTGCTCCTACGTGGCACCGCGCCGCGGCCCAACGACAAAATAGCCGTTGGGTTGTGTCGGTCCAGTGAGCAATGCGTCCTCGTCCCAGACGCATTGCAATTTAGCCGTTAGGGCATCTCCCCGCGCGACGCATTGGCCCCACAAGAGGGCAATGCATCCTGGTTCGGGACGCATTTCTCTCCTGTGGGGCCAATACGTTCTGAACAGTGACGCATTGCCCTCCTATGGGGCCAATGTGTCTCGAACCGGGATGCATTGCCTCGTGGGAGAGCAATGAGTCCCATAAGGTGACGCATTGCTCTGCAAATGTGTCATTTTAGGAAATAAGTTCAAGAACGTGCCATTTAGGGAATAAAATATGGCAAATGTGCCATTTAGGTTTTTTGGCCTAAACATTAACCCTAGCCACTGGTTTTCCCCTCTGCCTACACCCAGCGGCCAAGGCATTAAGAGGACAGCCACCGCCTACTGCAATGATCGATAGGGGATCTTCCAGTGCCCATGACGATGACTGTCTCTTCTTTGGTCACTACCATGGTCACCTGCTACCATCAGATGAGAACCAACAGTTGAACGCTTCCCCAAACTCCCTATCACCTTGCATCTAAGTAGCATGGCAACATCAACCACCATCACGTGTTACAAGGGTCGCTGAGGGATCCGTTGGTCATCGACACCCTCATAAATGATTTTTCAAACCTCCTCACTCATCATAGAAGCTACAACCGCTCCTCCTCTTTGCTTCTAGACCATAGGAACTTGCATACATATCGCAACCACATGTAGACTTGCAAACTTGCAGTCCTCAAACATGATTTCAAAGCCACACCTCTCCTTGTTGTGAGTCCATCGTAACCGGAACCTGATGAGAGCCTAATGTACTGTAGATTCAACTTCAAATCCACAGAAAACCATCTAGAAAATCCTAAGTTTCTTTACTATTACAAGAGCCACCCCCAAGGAAGTGGATCATTTCTAGCTTGGATCAAGAGACTAAGGAAGGCATGGCAAAATCCAGTCCAACAATGCAGATCTGGTCTAGAAATGAATACTCTATGGATCCATTGCGAAGGGACCTACTTGCGGGTAAGTTGTTATTTTCTTGTGATACTGATCTTAGGAATTCATATGATAGAGTTGAAACAATTAAAGACTAGATAATAATTCATAGGATGCAATATATAGCTAAGTCACATTAACAACTTTGATCATTGGTACGATGGCCCTAATGCCTACCATTATAGTATATGTATATTAGTATGGAAAACAAATCATATAAATTCCTTAATTAATAAAGAAAAATTGATGATACATATATTCAGGTGATACTTATGAACACATAATCTACAAAAGAAAATGTATTATCATCATTATATATCCGTATACTAATATAATAAAAGAGGATCTTAATGAATGTAATACTCTATATCTTTTTTATGCCTTTCTTAGAATTAAGACCCTAGGGATTTATATATTGAGGACTTGGAAAATATATAATTGATTACTGGAAAGTTTTGATTTAAAATGAAAATCATTAGAATGGATTATAGGAGAGAAACTTGAATAAGGAATATAAATTAATAAGCATAATTATATATGATTTTATATGATTTCAGACCATATCGCCTTATAAAATATGATTTTATATGATTTTATATGATTTTATATGATTTCAGACCATACTTGTATTTATGGGCCTAATTGAGACCTAAGATGGGGACAATATGTATATATGCACATATGTCAAAATTCGTGTTAATATGATGTTAGGTTTATTTATATGATCAAAAGATACTATTATGATATACTCTACAATGTGACCATGTTTATAAAGAGCTTGTTAGAAACCCTAGAGTAATAATGATGGTCAAATACATGAATATAAAAATCCTATATGGAAAACCCAGTACACCTTCGAGTGAGTAGAACTAGGATAAGTAGAATATGTATATCTATACTAGGAATGAATATACATGTTCCTTTTGATTGATCTGACATACATAACATGTTCCTAGGATGAAAACTTGACCTCATGGACCAAGTGTATAGATTGACTCAAGCCTTAATTGTGAAAATTAGGTATGTACATCCTCTATTTTAATTTGGGCATTATTTAACTGAAACCTACTTTTCTTTTAATGAGGCATCTCTTGAACTTTTAATTCCACTTGAAATTCATTTACTTGGACATTCATATTTCATGTTCCTTATTCATTCTGTTCGTGTGGTTGATGAACTACTCTGTTTATATGGGTTCTTGGACCCCCTTGCTATGATTGCCTTTTTATGAAGAATTGACTAAAATGCTAGTCTTGCCTCTCTATTTTATGCATGTTACATGTTTGACTAGAATATCTAGAATAGTGGTACTTATGTACAACCATACTTATATAGGGTGTGTGTTTCCGCCCGGGGTGTGCATTTCCACCCTTATTTCTTGTAGGCCATGATCCTATGGTGCTATGGTCCTGTTTTAGGTATATTTAGTCTACATTGTTATGCATGTAAACATTTATTGTTTTATATTGAGATTGGTGGTAAGTTGTTATGGCAAGAAACTTTTATTATCATGCTTGTAATCTGAATTTAATATGCCTCATTTCTCTTGTTATATTTCTCTTGAACTCACCTAAATGCAAATAGCCCTCTTCTTATAGGAACATCTCTTTTGCACCAATAACCCAATATAATTGCCAAAAGTGTTTTATATATGTACATACTCAACCTTTGTTGACCTCTATCTTGTTTCCCATATTCTGGGTGATGTTCCCTTCCACTCAGGTATAGGTAATTTAGAAGACAAGGATGCACAAAGATTGTATACATGATATTGAACCTAAGGATAGATTGGAATGCTCAGGTTACCCTCTATAATAGGTCTTGTAGGAGATTAGAGTTATTAGATGTATACCTTTATCTTTATTATACCACCTTTTATAGTGAGGAGCAATTGTAAATGAATCATGATGTAACTTTGTAATAGTTTTGTTTCTGCTTCTTTATTGTTACATGGCTCTTGTATTGTATCATTTGAGTGGATCCCCTCTCGGGTCCCACTCTTTACACCTTTATCCATTAATCAATGCAGCATAATAACAAGATGAGAATTGTCCTAAAAACTAGGATTAAAAGGAGCATTTATGAGGCTGATATAATTGTTTTAAGAAAAATGAGTTTTATCAAAAGAAAAGATTATCCTTTAAGTCTAGTGTTGTTGGTAAATCTGGGCAACATAAAAGACAACGGAAACAAAAATTTAATGCATGATTCCCTAACCAGCGAGATCATATTAACAATGATGTATCTAAAAAAGGGGTATATAAGAGATATACCTGGTCCTGGAGCAAGTCCAATGACTTATCCTTGCAGTGGCATGATTATTTCTCAAGTTGCACCTAGACAACTGTCGGAAGTGGCCTCTTGGTGGATCACCACAAATGGCGGTTGATAACGTCCTCATAGTGTGGTGGCGACGACCTCCATGCCTCTACATAGTCCACACAAACCACCACAAACTCCTCGTTATGTTATTAGAGCCGAAAACAAGAATTTGTTCCTTCGTAGTCAACCTACTAGGGTTGATTCACTTTCCCATGTTGTCTCTCCCTTGTAGTCCCTCCCTTTTATAGCAGGACTTGCCATGCTCTCTAGTTATCACAATTAGAGAGGACAAAAATTGTTAGAGCTTATTATTGTGTCTTATAGAATCCTTAAATAACCCTCTATTTATAGGAGGGCTAGGGTCAGGTTTCTAGATCAACTGAGAGTCGAATAGATATAATCCCATGAATTTCTATAAGTTTTGAACCATGAATCGATTGATTTACACCTGAAATGATCTATTCACATGTGAAACATTCAGTTCAACACTTGAACCAGTTGGCTCACTTGCTTTCCTATTTTCAATCATACTGAATTTCAATATATAATTAATACACAACATGATGTTAGCATTAATCCTTGATCCAATCGTACTACTCATTGAACCCTACGATTCAAAACCTGAATCAGTCATTTCAGGATCTAAACCGGTCGATTCACTTTTGAACCAATCAATTCATTTTCTTGTTCATCCAATGTTGGTTCAAATTACCTAACACTTGAATCAATTGGTTCAACACTTGAATCAGCCAGTTTACAGTCCTGTCTGATAATTTTCTACCATTGTTGTTTAAATTGATTAATCAAACACTTTAGTAATCAAGTTAAATCATATTCATGAGTAAACTTTTTTTCTAGATGCATCCTATGTGTGTGACCCTATAGGTCTAAAATTACATTGGTAGTGAATGTCCATAACCAATTTATGACATCACAAACAATAAGCGGTATCTAGAAACAAATCATTACTACCCAAGTAGTTGGAAAGTTGGAAACCAACTTCAACCTACAATCCATGATCAGTGTTACTGTGATCGTATAGTTCCTTTGTCAATGATATTTGAATTGAACTCGAGGCATGGAGTTTCCATCCTCTCAATGTTCAGTCCATGCTCCTTGAAGTAGAGTAGACTGTGTGAGATGCGTGTGAGCTCACATATCACATTTTGAGTCACACGAGTATGGTCATACATTTCTCAGTCTTGCTTATCAAGTGACCTAAATATCAATCTCCTATAGGAGGTATAGATCCCATCTACATCACTCACACTCAATCCCCATGTGTCACAATGCACCAAGCATCACCTTTATGGAAACCCTTATTCAAGGTTATGTTGGATGATGTTAAAATACATCAAACGACATGTGATGAGTGTAGTGACTTCAAGCCTAAGCCACAATCGCCACTATCATTGTGAGAACTGATTGTGACTATCATTCCATGGTCTCCATGTATCACTCTCAAGGTGGGTCTATTTGATACATTATTCTCAAACATGTACCTATATGTTTGGTTTGATATCACATATCATGACTAATGAGAATCTTTCGTCAACCAACCCACACTTGAGTCCTATGTATTAATGTTGTCTACTTTGCTTTCACAGTAATATCTGACTAGGGACATAACAAGATTGTATGTACTCTTATCATACATATGACCTCATTGTTCAGGTCCTCAATCTAAAGACATATGTCATCAAGTAACATCATTCTTTAGACATCTACTGTAAAGAGTGGGACCAAATAGGGCATCCACTCCCTACTAAAATTTGTGAAATAAAACATCCATTACAAACACACGCAAATGGTATGCTGAAATAGGTGTAAAATTTTCAAATCTCACATGATGGTATAGAAAAGACCAAAGTATAGCAATAAAATATAAAACATGACTATAATCAATTTTACAAAAGTATGTCGTCATCTCCCATATTGGGTTTACCTGAATATTACATCATAAGGATCTAGTAGAGGGAAATCTAAACCATATCAAGTTTGTCTCCAAGCATCAACTCCTTAAGTTAGTCCCATCTCAGCATGCCATGTCCTTTATGTCCTACACCTAGGGTTGGAAGCATACCCTAGCAAGAGGAGAAAAAGAAGATGACATCAGAAAAAACTGGTATGTGCATACTAAATTGGAATTCAGCAATATAATGAAAGAAAGGATGTCAAATAAGCAAGGTTTACCAAAATAAAAGTAAAGAACCACCCATGCACGTGCACACAACCCAAAAACCAATGTACTTACACTACTCTAGGGCTATGAATCACATAACATGCTTAATGTAGAGGCAAGTAAAAAGTTTAGTCTTTTATTGAATAAATAAAGTTGCCATCACAATAATGGACAAGATAAATATCAAACACATAAGTGGGGAAAATAGGATTTCTTGAAGAATAAAAGCATAAGCTAGAGGTAAAAGAAAGTCCAACTAAATAATGAAAGATCTAGAGGGGGTGAATAAAGATTTTTGGTACTCTAAAAATAGTTAAAAACTCAAACAAAGAAGGGGGAGGAAGTAGGGAAGACACTTGGATGTAGAGTGGTTCCAACCTTGGAATCAAAGGTTTTCAGTCCACTACCCAATTGTCTTCAATTGGGATTTTGAAAGTGATAAATTTTATTTACCTCTTATGGATGCTATGATAAAATACAATCACCTTTCTTGAAGTATCCTTCACCTAGAAGTAGCCTTAACCTTCTTCAAGCAACCTTCTTAACTAGCTGTTAGGTAGAAGGTAGTTGGCTAGCAATGGATAATTTGTTCGAGCTTGGAAGAACAATCCAGAACCCTGAAATACTCTAGTAGCACGTTAGATCCACAAGAATGAAATGTTTGTCATCATCAAAACAAAGGGTATGCTAACGGTCCAATTTAGCCAACAATATCCCCTTTTTGAAGATGACAAACATTTCTAACGTATAACCAAAATAATTGAAATGAAATGAGTTTCATACCTGGGATATATCTGATATGAACAGATTCTCTTGTTCTCATAAAATGTGTGCTAATATTCCTAAAGAGATATGGAACATGATATCCATCTCTTAAGGTAATGTAGCACCAATAAATTTCAAGCCAAGAGATTATGAAACTCATGAAAATGTTTTATTTCTCCCCCTTTATCATTTCAAAAAGATAGCTATATTTCCCTTTTTAAATTTACTCCCCCTGAATACTCCCTCTCAATAGAATACCCATGTTGAAAAAAAAGTGTGAAAAGAATGTCCGATGAAAGCCACGATGTTAAAACACACGCTAGGGAAGAAGAGTATTATCAAGAATCTTGAGAAAATATATCAAAGAAAACATCCTCTAGCGGAGTAATGAGTAATTTCCTTCCAATGTATTGAAATTGATCCAAAGGAAGCAGTTTGGTAAAAATATCAGCCAATTGTTCCTCTATATCAACATGATGAACAGAGATGTTACTCTTGGCAATATGATCTCTCAAAAAGTTATGTCTAATCTCAATGTGCTTGGCATGACTATGTAAGATGGGATTATGAGCCAAGTTTATCACACTAGTGTTATCGTAGAAAATCGGCGTAGAGGTAAATTTGAAACCATAATCATTCAAGACTTCTTGCATATAGAGCACTTGATCACAACATGATCCTCAGCCATGTATTCAGCTCCGGTGATAGGTAAAGCAACTATATTTTGTTTCTTACTAAACCAAGATACTAAGGCTCTTCCTAGTAAGAAACAACCACTAATTGTGCTCTTATGATCAAGACGACAACCATCATAATCGACATTAGTGTAGGCTTTTAAATCCAACAATTGACCTTTAGGATACCATAAACCATAATTTATAGTGCCGACAAGATATCTTAGAATTCTTTTGACGGCTTGAAAATGGGAATGCATAGGATCTGATTGAAATCTAGTACAAAATCCAACAACAAACATTATATCTGGTCTATATGCGGTCAAGTATAGCAAACTACCAATCATGGCTCTATATAAGGAATCATCAATCAGTTCACCATTTTCATCTTGTCTATTTTAGCAGAAGTAGCCATAGGAGTGGTAGCATGCTTGCAATTTTCCATGTTAAAACATTTTAATATTTCCTTAATATATTTCTCTTGGCTTAGAAAATTTCCAGCGGGCGTTTGTTTTATTTGAAACCAAGAAAGAAAGTCAGTTCACCCATAAGACTCATTTCAAATTCCTTTTGCATGATATCACTAAATTTATTACATAAAGAATCATTTGAAGCACCAAATATAATATCATCAACATATATTTAGACAACTAGAGAATATGATTCATATGTTTTGGAAAATAAAGTAGAATCTGATTTTCCAATAGAGTATCAAAGAGATAATTTTTTATTCTTTCATACCAATTTTGGGGGTGCTTGTTTTAGACCATAGAGAGCTTTCTTAAGTTTATAAACATGATCAAGATTTTTAGGAATTTCAAAACTATGTGGTTGAGCAACATAAACTTCTTCTATTATTCCATTCAAGAAGGCACTTTATACATCCATTTGAAAAAGTTTGATGTATTTATGGGTAGGTAGAGCTAATAACATTCTAATAGCTTCAAGTCTAGCTATGGATGCATAAGTTTCATCAAAGTATATCCCTTTTTGTTGATTATGTCCTTGAGCAACCAACCTAGCTTTGTTTATAACCACTTCCTCGACTTCATTAAGTTTATTTCAAAAAACCCACTTAGTTCCAGTGATGGTTTTGTCTTGAGGTCTAGGAACTAAGTCCCATACATTGTTCTTAGTGAATTGATTTAGCTCTTCTTGCATAGAAATTATCCAATAATCATGTTTTAGAGCTTCATTTATCTTTTTAGGTTCAACAATTGATACAAAAGCCATGTTTGCAACATCTCTAAATGATGATCGGGTTTTCACTTTATCAAAAGGATTTCATATGATTAGGTCTTGAGGTTAGTCTTTGATTATTCTAGGAATAGACCGTTGGGACTCATGATTATGTTGTTCAATTTTAGAATTTTTATCATCTTTAGTTGATATGGTTAGATCCTCAATTTGATGTGTACTATCATTCAAGTTTTCATTTTCAATTTTATTTTTAGCACTTTGTGTTGTTATTTTATGAAAAGTGATATGAATTGATTCCTCAACTTTCTTGGAAATGGTGTTATAAATTCTAAATGCCTTACTAGATGTTGAATATCCCAAGAAAAATCCTTTTTGTGATTTAGGGTCTAATTTGTCTCTATCATCCTTTGTGTTCAAGATATAACAAGGTGTACCAAAGGTATGAAAGTAGTCAACTCTAGGTTTCTTGTTAAAAATGAGTTCATAAGGAGTTTTCTTAAGATGAGAGTGAATTGACGCATGGTTTAATACATAGAATGATGTATTTACTGCTTCAACCCAAAAGGTTTTAGGTGCATTAGATTCAAGTAACATTGTTCTAGCCATTTCTTGTAAGGACCATTTTCCCTCTCTACTATCCCATTTTGTTGTGGGGTGCGTGGAGCTGAAAAATCATGTGTATACCCTTGGGATGTACAAAATTCTTCAAAGATGTAATTTTCAAACTCCCCACTATGATCATTCCTATAATTTTCAAACTCCCCACTATGATCATTCCTAACGGTGCATATTTTTTTTTTGTAGTTGATTTTTAATATTAAAGAAAAATTGATTGAATATTATAATAGTGTCATCTTTTGTTGAAAGAAAATGAACACAAGTATATCTACTATAACCATCAACAATGACAAAGAAATATCTTTTATGAGCAATAGATTGAGTCCTCATGGGGACAAACAAATCCATGTGAATACGTTTTAATGATATACTAGTACTAAGCAAGGCTTTAGATTTGAAAGAAGTTTTAATTTTCTTACCTAGAGTACATGGTTCACAATTTTCAGATTTATCAAAAAAGAGCTTAGGTAAACCACGAATGTAATGACCCTGACCTGGGTTATGAGGTAACCCTATTTTTTTGGCTAAGTAAGTTGCTTAGAACTTTAATATAATCCTCTAAAGTGTTTTGCTATCAGGTGACAAACTTATGTTTCAAATTTGTTCCTGTTTGAATAATGTTTGAGCAATGTTCTCATGTTTTGGACCAAAATGCAATTTACCCAAGATGAGGGGTTATATTGCAATTTTTCACATCTTGAATGTTCCCTAAGTGTTTTAGCATCATTATATAAAGAATTATGCAAGGTGGTAGCTTGTGGAAAGCCTAAATTCCAAGTTTGAACTTGTTTGAATAATGTTGGTGACTTGTGTACCAATTTAGGTGCAAGTTGTAATTTACCCAAAATATAGGGTTGATATTCAAATTACCACCTCTAGAGTGTTCCTACTTCATTTAGAGGATATATAAAGCAGGGGAACCATGTTTGAATCATATTTAAATATGATATTCTTGGTGATGAAAAGACCAAGAAAGGGGTTGAATGGAAACCCTAATTTGAGCTTGTATTAAGTGTATCAGGTTGTAGTGTTAAATGGGAGTCCCTATCGGCCAAGGAGCCAAATAGGAGACCCCCATATCGTGTTTTTAACTATTTTACTTTTCAAAAACAAGATAAGTACCTCAATAAAGCAATGGATTTTGGATTGCAACTTTCCTTGGGAAAGGTTGCATTGAATTGTGAATATAATAGTGTGAGTGGAAGTGGCTTGTCCTAGAGGATAACCAAAGAGGGCCGACCCCTATCCCTTGCATTATCCTCAAGTTTATATTTTTCATGAAAAAATAAATACGGAGTGCATGGAAGTACATTTGTCAATCCATGAATGGCCATGTGGCACCTACTAGTAGTAAATTGATGACACCTCATATACACACTTTTTCATGAACCTCAAGTATATATACCCTTCCTTTCACTCCTAAGTGAACTTTTTAGAATCCTACCACCTCCTTGCTCTTAGATATCGTGCATTGAGTCTTGGTATCATGCATTGGTGAATTGTTATCGTTTATAGGGCCTTAGTATTGGCCATAACAAGTGATATCGTCCATAGCAAGTGATATTGGCCATAGCAAGTTGATATCGACCATAGTGGAGTTATATTGGCCACAAGAGAAGGGGATATCGGCCACAAGTGAGGGAATATCATGCATGAGTAGTGAGGTATTATGCAAAGGTGCCAAGGAGAAAGAAGGATCTCAAATCTTAACCCTAAGGTTAGGCCATGATCATCTTCAACCTTGGATTGAAGCATGGATCTAGGGTTATGATCTTTCTTTCTTTCCTTCTTCACCAAGTGCTTAACTATGGTGATTTCTTGTCTATGGAGGAGTTATGAACGAGCACTGGACCTTGGAGAAGTTCTTATTCAACCTTAGGACGTGAAGCTTTGGAGCTTGGAGCTTTGAAGCTGTTCACAAGGCGGGTTATATAACTTGAACTCAACCATGTTATTATTCATCACCTAAATTGCTATGCTTAAATGAACTACTTTAAATTCCAAAATATTCTGAAATGGTTGATGAAGTTATGAGTTCTAGTAGTTGCTTAGACCTTTTATCCTTGTACTAGAACAAGTAGAATGAAGGTCTAGAGCTTGAAGATGATGGTATCACCTTATAAAGTAATAGCGGGTTCAAGCACACAAGCAAGCACCTCTAACCCGATATGGTGATGCACCTACTCCACTAAAATGATATGGATATGAGTTTATACTTTTTTGCACAATATGGTAAGGTAGTATACACCTCTTGGACGATATGAGGTCAAGCATACACCTCAAAAATGATATTGGGTTAAGCACACACCTCTTTGCCCGATATGGTGTGAAGCACACACACACCTCTTTGCCCAATATGGTGTGAAACACACACACACCTCTTTGCCTGATATGGTGTGAAGCACACACACACCTCTTTGCCCGATACGGTGTGAAGCACATATACACCTCAAGGGTGATATGGTAAGCATACATACACCTCTAAAGTGATATGGTAAGCATACATACACCTCTAAAGTGATATGGAAGCAAGCATACACCTCAAACCCAAGATGGTAAGCACACATACACCTCAAGGGTGATATGGTAAGCACACATACACCTCTAAAGTGATATGGGTAGCAAGCACACACCTCATACCCAATATGGTGGAAGCACCTTAAAACCCATATGAAGGAAAAGCACCTTAGATGCAATGTACTTGATGGAGTAACACATGAAGTGTCTTATATCAAGTCATACATTAAGAGGTATGGAGTTTAATGAATATTGATTAAGTAGGCTAATGTACCTTGAAGGAAAGGTTGAGCCAACTTAATAAAGTATGAGGTAATCAACATCCTAGTGAGGATGAGAGAGAAACTCATACTTCTGTGATAACCATGAAACGAGCACACATTAATACTCCTAATATGTGTGGAATCTGAATTAGGGTTGTGATTCTTGATGAATGTACTTGAAAACCCTAGTTATCTTAAAAAAGGGAAACCTTAACCCTAATGAAGGGTGTTGATGTGATTTGAAACAACAATTAGTTAATAAAGGGGAATTCTTAACCATATTGAAACCATGTTGATAGCATGAGATAATGAGCATAACTAAGTATGAGCTATGATGTTTCATATAATATCAATTATATGGGCCTTGTGAGCCATGTGGTTAGTTGTTTCCTAGTGAGAGGTGATAAGATGTTTAATGAGCCTTATGAGCTATGTGATTAGTTGTTGCCTAGTGAGAGGTGACAAGATGTTTAATGGGCCTTGTGACCCATGAGAATAGTTGTTGCCTAGTGAGAGGTAACTAGATGTTTATAAAAGTCTCATGTAAGAAATGATAATGTTCAAATAAACTAGGAAATGGAAACTTACTAACATAATAATAAAAAAATGGATACAATAATAATAATGAAATCTTAATCATACATGCTTTATGCTTATAGCCAAATAAGGGCTATTGAGTTTTGAATATGCTTAAAGGAGATAAGAGAAATACTTGTATTATATAAAGGATGTGAATAAGTATTATGGCTTGGCCAAGGTATAATGCCTAGTAAAGGTGATGTGGTATTCATATGAGATTCACAAGATTGGCATAGTCCAATGCCTGGAATAGATGCACATGATTGGCATAGTCCAATGCTTGGAATAGTTTCACAGGATTGGGATAACCCAATGTCTGGATGTTAATCACAAGATTGGTAATAACCCAATGCCTGACTGTTAATCACAGGATTGGTAATAACCCAATGTCTGGTTATTAATCACAGGATTGGTAATAATTCAATGCATGGCTGTTAATCACAGGATTGGTAATAACCCAATGTCTGGCTGTTAATCACAGGATTGGTAATAACCCAATGCCTGGCTATTAATCACAAGATTGGTAATAACCCAATGTCTGGCTGTTAATCACATGATTGGTAATAACCCAATGCCTGGCTATTAATCACAGGATTGGTAATAACCCAATGCCTGGATGTTAATCACATGATTGGTAATAACCCAATGCCTGGATGTTAATCACAGGATTGGTAATAACCCAATGCCTGGATGTTAATCATAGGATTGGTAATAACCCAATGCCTGGCTGTTAATCATAGGATTGGTAATAAACCAATGACTGGATGTTAATCACAGGATTGGTAATAATCCAATGTCTGGTTGTTAATCATAGGATTGGTAATAATCCAATGCCTGGCTGTTAATCATAGGATTGGTAATAACCCAATGCCTGGATGTTAATCACAGGATTGATAATAACCCAATGCCTGGTTGTTAATCACATGATTGGTAATAACCCAATATCTGGCTGTAATATCACATGATTGGCATAGTCCAATACTTGGAATAGTTGCATAGGATTGGCATAGTCAAATGCCCAGAATAACCTCATAGGATTGACAAAGCCAATACCTAGACAGATGATGATGATGTATATTCACATGATTGGTACAATTCAATATCTGATTAGCAGATTGGCTGAAATAAATTCTCTAAAAGAGATATTGTGTGGGCTATCAAAAGAATGATAACTTAAGATGATTGCTCAATGTAGAATAATTGGGGATGCAAACATACCTCACTTCAGAGTCTAAACAAGTCCAAAGTCAGTCCTAGGCACAAGCCTATATCTCAAAACTACCTATGAAGCATATATGTAGATTTAAGATTAGGTTTACATTAATTACTCAAAACCTAAAAGTTGTTTTTTATTGAATTAGGTTATCAAAATGATACCATATTGTAGGTTATAGCTTTCTGAGTTCATAACATATTTTACTTTAGTTTTCTAACTTATATATTATTCATTATGAATTTTAGAATAATCTAGTTGATTGGATAAATACATAAAAATCATATATTTACAAGATTAGAATTAAGTGATGAAATTGGTCCCATTATATAGATCTTATTATTTTTGACTCCACAACATATTTTTTATTATTATTATGAACCATATTCAATTTACTACGGACTTCAGAAAATGGGACCAATCAGGAAATACCAAAAAGCTACGTATTAACATTATCCATCTCTGTCAAATGCTAGCTCAGGCGGTCCAACCACTAATTGCCAATTGGTCTGGCCAGCCACACAACCCAGTGTGATGGTAGTCAGGCTAGGTGCCGAGAAGACTGAATTGCCCATCACAACCGAACAAAACCCAAAACTAAGAAAAGGGTAAAGAAGGAAATTGGCAGAATGTCGTCTTCACCCCCGATAGAAGCCACGACCATGACAACCACTCTAACTTCGACCATAGGAAGAGCAACGATTACATTCGAGGAAAACAATAGCTATAGGTGCGCTTCTCAGACTAAAGTGAAGACAAAGAAAAAGATCCCAGATTGAAACTGGGGAAAGCCCAAAATCAATAAATGGATCAGCAAGCAGAGGAGCGAAGAATAAAAATAGGGAATCACCTCCGCTCGAGAAGAACGGAAACCACTGGAGGCTTCAAATGAGTCAGGCAAGGGTTTCTGGGACATCTCTGTTGAAGCACGAGAACCCTCATGCATCATGCATCATCTTCGAGTGATTTCAAGGATTAAACATGGCACCATGTGACCAGACTGGCCGTAAGAGAGAACTCGAGTTGGGGAAAAAGCCTTAGGACTAGAAGAGGCCAAACAAGCCATGGGCATGTGACATGCCAGTCTTGAGCCGTGCGGTCCAAGCAAGTTGGAAAGGGCTATCTGTAGAGACGAGATGGAGCCGCCCTTGTGCTGGTAGCCGTGGACGGGAGCTGGGTGTCCACGGGCCATTGTGGGTCTGCACTGAAATGGGGTCAGATTATGAGGCCATATAGTTGAGCCTTGACGAGGACGTCAAGAGTATAAGTAGGGGAGATTGTAACATCCCAGGATTTGAGGCCTCAGATAACATGATCTTAAAAGGAATGATTGGACTACCCATATCACCAAGGTGCACCTCCTTTTCTGGGAGCCCATCACTAAAGAACTCTATAGTTAAGCGTGCTCAGCTTGGAGTAGTACTAGGATGGGTGACCAGTCAGGAAGTTGATCCTGGCTTGCGCGTGAGTGGACAAAAAGCGCGCAGTTAAGGCTAGTGGTGGTTTGTGGGGCCAGTCGTCATTCCTGAAACTCTACTAGAGCTTAGGGCAGTGGGCCCAGGCGTTATAGTGAGGAAGGTGAGTGAGAAGAAATCAAGAAGAAAGGTGTGGAGTTGAGGGAGAAATCAAAGAAATAAAATCATGAGGAAATTGGTTTCCCAGTTTGCTTGGAGAACAATGGGAATAGAGGTAGGGGAAAAGATAGAAATCATGATATCTAGATCTGATGGCCCATAAAGATCTGCATATCCAAAAAAAAAATCAAAGGCCCATGTGAAAGAAAAATAAAGGAAACCTTATTCAAATTGAAATCAAACAGTGTGATTAATTAATTATGTCCTTTCTTTCCCAATCAAATTGATGGTTCAAACAAAGTCCAATTAATACAAATTTTGCACCTAGGCTAATTAAGGCACACAAAATCTAATTTTGGCATTAGTTTTCCCTTTTGGAAACTTTTGATATCTTATTTAATTCTTTTAAGGAAAACCATATTTTCTCTTTCCTAATGTATTAAAGACATATAGATTCACTCAATTAATGTGAATCTTTACCCTCAAGCAAACTAAAACATATGGAACATGGTTTTGCCATTAATTTCATCTCTTGAGATTATTGATTGCATTATTTAATGTTTAGGGCTTTTACACACTTTCTCTCTCCTAAACTACACTTAAACAATAAAGATTTTCCAAATTAGATGAAAATTTGCCAATAGGCTTATTTTAACATGTAGATATTGAACTTGTGATTAATTGCCACTTTTTTAGTCATTAGATGATTTATTGGATATTTTGGAGAAAACTCACATTTTCCTTTTCTAAAAATTACAAGGATAATTATTGTTGTTCATATAAAGTGAAATTTGACTCCCAAGTTAATTGGGACCCAAGGAATTCACATTAGATTTTTTTAAAGATTTTCTTTCATGAATTATGCATAATTAATATTTGTGGTCCATTATTATTTTAGTTATCATATTATTTGAACATGATTATTATTATTCATCCAATTGTGTCACATGACTTTATATCACAACCAAAATGGTTATATATCATTGTTGTGCATGAAATTCAATATATTTATCATTTATCTCATGTGACACAATGTATTTTTTATTGGTCTAAAATTTAATAGGAGAACATTAGGTCATATTTGTTTGCATCCTAATCATGTCTTAGTTAGTTGTTATCCTTGTTTGGCCAAGTCTAAAGAATCAAACTTTCTATCCTCTAAAGCATAAGATCAAGGTCAAGAGGCTAGGTTTCAATATGTTGCAACACTCCACCCCTTAAAAGGATTTCATCCTCGGAATCTAATCATTCATGCATCATAAATGAACTACTCTCCACCCCTTAAAAGGTTTAACCTAATAAGTCAAACTAAACAACTCCTAAAGATACTAGGGTTTCATATGAATCTTTTAGTTGTGAATACCTTTCATGATTTTCATTGGTCAAACATCTAACTAACATGTCATATCAACCTAGGGTTGTGCATTAGGTCCTTGGTCTCTAACCTAAAAACCCTAAGGTTCACACTATCAACCAAAAAATCATAGGGTACAAAGGGTAGGTCCACTACACCTTTATATTTTACCACATATTCCTACTCACATCTTCGTAGACAAAACTAGGGTTAAGATTATATAATAACCAATTTTGGGGTTTCTCCACATATCTCTTCATTGTGACTTAGCTTGAGAAAACATTGATAAAATCCAAAAAATATTATTTTGTACATATAATTTTGAAGAATAAATAAACTGATATGAAAACTTTTGCCATTGAAAACTGAAATTAGGGCCCAAAATCAAAGTGAGAACCAAGTCACAATATTTACATGTAGTTTCTCCTTTACAACTACTTTCCTAATCCTCATGCCAAAACCTCATAACATCCAAAGATACATGTCACTGTTAACATATATGGTAGGGTAAGATCACCTAAAACCTCATCACTTTAGGGTTTACTAAACATGGTTCTAATATGTACGTTATATCAACCTTTCAACATCTCATGAATTATCATAAGTCAATTCTAGGGTAAACATCTCACCTAAAGGGTGATTGTGCATGGCAAAGGTTCTAACTAGGAAGACAAAATTGACATAGTCATATTCTGACTACCATGGGCTCTGATACCATGCTGGAAAGAGTGGGACCCAATAGGGGATCCAATCCCTACTAAAATTTGAGGAATAAAACATCCATTACAAACACACACAAAATATATGCTGGAATAGGTGTAAAATTTTCAAATCTCACATGATGATATACAAAAGGCTAAAGTATAAGAGCAGACCATAAAACATGACTATAATCAATTTTACAAAAGTACATCATCATCTCCCATATTGGGTTTACATGGATATTACATCATAAGGATCAAGTAGAGGAAAATCTAAACCATATCAAGTTTGTCTCCAAGCGTCAACTCCTTAAGTTAGGTCCATCTCAGCATGCCATGTCCTCCATGTCCTACACTTGGGGTTGGAAGCATACCCAGCAAGAGGAGAAAAAGAAGATGACATCAGCAAAAGATGGTATGTGCATACTAAATTGTAATTGAGAAATATAATGAAATAAAGGACGTCAAATAAGCAAGGCTTCCCAAAATAAAAGGAAAGAACCACCCAAGTGGGTATCAAGAGAAATGGATTACAATCATATGATAAAAGGGATACTTGCCATAAATAAAGCATAAAGGTTGTGCCACACAAGAACATACAAATCTTTGGGCACAAAACCCATAACAACATCATCCACATGTATGCATGTGAGATAAGCATAGTATTAAAACAATATAAACAATAAAGACGACCAAGGCTCACAACCTTGAAACCTGATAGAGAATGACATACAACCAAACTCTAGATATATATAAAAATGGGCATCACCACCCGAGTATGAAGCACACAACCTCCATCCCTAAAATAATACATGTGCACACAACCCAAAAACCAATGTACTTACACTACTCTAGGGCTACCGAATCACATAACATGCTTAATGTAAAGACAAGTAAAAAGTTTAGTCTTTTATTGAATAAAAAAAGTTACCATCACAAGAATGGACAAGATAAATATCAACCACATAAGTGGGCAAAATAGGGTTTCTTCAAGAAATAAAGCATAAGATAGAGCCAATAGAAAGTGAAACTAAACAGTATGATCAATAGATCATAATCAAGTAGAGTGCTTCACATGGAACAAATTCTGAAAAAGAGATATTGTGTGGGCTATCAAAAGAATGATAATTTAGGATGATTGCTCAACATAGAATAATTGGGGATGCAAACATACCTCACCTCAGAGTCTAAACAAGTTCAAAGTCAGTCCTAGGTCCAAGCCTAGATCTCTAAAGAACCTATTAAGCATATATGTAGATTTAGGATTAGGTTTACATTAATAACTCAAGCCCTAAAAGTCGCTTTTTTTTATTATTGAATTAGGTTATCAAAACCATACCACATTGTAGATTATATTTTTTTGAGTTCATAACATATTTTACTTTATTTTTCAGACTTCAAGATTATTAGTTATGAATTTTAGAAAAATCTAGTCAATTGGATAAACGCATAACCTAAAATTGAGAAAAGGGTAAAGAAAGAAATTGGCATAATGTCATCTTCACCCCCAACGGAAGCCACGACCGTGACAGCCACTCCGAATTCAACCATAGGTAGAGTAGCGAATACATGCAGGGAAAACAAAAACTATTGGTGCACTTTTTAGACTAGAGCAAAGACAAAGAAAAATATCCTAGATTGAAACTAGACGAAAACGTGGTATCCCAAAACCAATAGACATATCAACAAGTACAGAAGCGAGGAAGCAAAATTGGGAATCAACTCCAATACAAAAGAACTGAAACCACTGGAGGCATCAAATGAGTCATGATATGGTTTCTGGAACATCTCCGCTGAAGCACAAGAACCCTCATGCATCATCTTTGGGTGTCTTCAAGGATTCAACATGGCGCCATATGACCGAACTGACCGCCAGACAGAACTCGACTTGGGGAAAAAGACTCAGGACTATAACATGCCAAATCGGAAATGGGAAGCGATACTTGGGAATGCATTGGAGGTTAGGGACATGTTTACCAGAGGTCCGAAGGCTTACAGCCGCAAGGAGAAGGAAAGAGGGGGAAAATAGGGGATGAACATGGGATGATGGGAGGCGACAGTAGTCTGAGTGAGGAGTACCACAAACCTTGGGTTTTATATGGTCTATGGGTTTGAGAGAGAGTTAGTAAGGCAAGGGAGAAGAAATCAAGAAGAAAGGTGTCATCAATGGTTGGAACCACCCACAAGTTCATCTACATGAACTTATTGATCCATACAATATCCTTTGATGTGTCCATAACAGTAAGGTATTCAACTTCTATTGTATGATTAAACAACCGTCTCTTGCTCAGAAATTTCCCAACTTATAGTTTTGAGATTAAACACAAATTTAGTTTGCGACCATTAGTTTTATTTGTCATCTTGGAATTTTTCATCAGTGTAACCATTTACACCCAATTCTTCCTTATTACCATGACTATGAAACTAATCGTTTTAGTGCTTCTCAAGTACTTAAGGATGTTTTTCATGGTAGTCTAGTGACCTTCACTAGGATCTGACAAATATCTTCTCATCATGTCCAATACATACGAGATAATGGGATGAGTACATAACATTACATCCATGATAGATCCAATTGCAAATGCATATGACATCTTACTCAAATTTTCTCATTTTTTACAAGAACTGGGATACTAGGCACTTTAAAGACTAATTCCTTGGAACATGGACACATTTTCTCTTATTGAGTCCTATATGCTGAACCCCTTCAGCATCTTGTGAATGTGTATGTTCTTACTTAGGTCAAGAATATTTCTATATCCATCTCTATAGATCTTGATTCCTATCATACTAGATACTTTGCCTAAATCATTCATAGAGAAGGTAATTATGATCCAAATTTTAACATTTGCAGTATAAGGATGTTATTCCCCATCATTATGTGGAATATAAATTCCCACTAAATTATTGTAATCACAGATTCCATCTTAATTTTGATTACTTTTAAACTCTTTGACTATCATGTCAAATCGAATATCCCAGATCTGAGATGCTTCCTTCAATACACAGGTGACCTTTATAGCTTATAGACTTTATTTGCAAAACTAGACTTATCAAGCTTTTAGGATGTGTCACACGCACATCCTCATAATTATTCCCATTAAGGAATGTGGTTTTATCATCCATATGCCAAATCTCATAGTCGTAATAAGATGCAATAGATAACATTATCTTGATGGATTTAACCATGGTAACTTGTGAAAAGATTTTGTCATGTTCAAAACCTTGAACTTGTTTGAAACCCTTTTCTACCAATATACCTATATATATGTGTACATACCATCCATGTTGGTATTCTTCTTGAAGACCTAAGTGCACCCTATGGGTTTTACCCCTTCAGGTGGTTCCACCAAGGTCATACCTTGTTGGTGTACATGGACTTCATCTTGGAACTCATGGCCTCAAGCCATTTCTCAGACTCTGGTCCCTCAATAGATTCTAGGTAGGTTGTTGGCTCATCGTCTATGACCAACACATCACTTTCTTGAATTATAAGATATCATAATCTTTCAATCTCAAGGCATGATCTACTAGAACTATGAGGTTTTGTGATACATAAGGAGCTTGAGATTCTATAACAATTTGTGATTCTCATTGTTCTCACTATACCTCATTAGATTCAATATTTTCTTCTTGGTCTAAAACTTTTTGAGTTCTACTTTTTTGCCACTGATTCCTTTGGAATTAAATTCCTATCAAGGAATCTAGCCATCCAGGCAACAAACTCTTTTGTTGTTGGATTGGAATATAAAAGTATTATTCAACAACTGTGTGATTTGTGGACAAATCTTTTCGAGAAACTATTTTCTTACATAAGCTTTCAATCCTAATATTTATATAAGACATATAGGGACACCTCCCAGACCATATCTCATATGTGTCTTTTGAACCATTTAGACGGTACATTGTTTTAACGTATAGCATGTGCCAAAAGGAAATTGGAAGATTAGCTAGATTTATTGATGATTGCCCCATGAATAACAGGGTGTGATACCTTCTTTTTGATACATCATTATGTTTTAGTTGGAGCTCATTGTGATACATTATCACGATCTCCAGAAGGTCCTCAAACTTTTGGTTTCAAAGTATTTTCCACATCAATCATATTGAAGTGTTTTAATACTTATACCAAACCAGTTATGTACTTCATTCATGATCTCCTTGAACATTTCAAGAGATTTAGACTTATATTTCATAAAATACAATCTATCATATGTACTAAGATCATCATGAGGTACTTGTATTTACTTCTAGCATTTATTCTAAAAGATCTACATACATCAGTATGTATGATCTCTAATAGAATTCTCCCACTACATATAGTGAAAGGTGGTTTTGTCATATTGCCCAATAAATAAGACTTGCATGTCTCTATTGGTTCATTAACCAAAAGAGTCTAGACAACCATCATTATGGATTCTAGAAATCCTTTTCTCATTTATGTGCTCTACATGACAATGCTATAGGTATTCATTGTTTGAGTCATCAAGTCATTCAGTATATGTGTTATACATATTTCTCTATAAAATTATCAAGTATAGATTTTGAGACATAGGACATTGCCATATAAGATCTTATCTTCTAAAATGAAACATTGATTTATTCATAATATTCTTGTCCATACAAGATGCATGCTATTTTCATCAATGGCAGATACATAATAGCAATTCACTAATTCTATTACATGCATGTGAATGATAGATTCCAACTGTAGTGGAAGCAACCCTTTCTCCGCACAATTCTGGCTTACTTATTCTTAGGTCCTGAAGTGGATCTCTAACTCCTTCTTCTTCTTCATGAGATCCTCTATATAAAGAGGTCAGTTCCTTTTCCAGTTTCTAGGCTGGTGTCAGACTTTCCTTCCTTATCGACTCCTCCCTTAGCTTTTAGTGTAGAAGACTTTGGTTTCTAGATAGCTTTAGAACTCTTATTAGCTTTGCCTTTGCCTTTATACTTCCCTCTATTGATCATCATCAAAGATTTGGGTTTGTCCTTCTTCAGCTATGCTTCAGTTGTCCTCAACATGCCAAGTAATTGTTACAATATCTTATCAAAATCATTCAAGTTGTAGTTCATGACAAACTAGTTGCATGACTCTAGAAGTGAATGTGGAATCGTGTATGTGGCCAACTCTTGACCCAAGGGAAATCCTAATCCAACAAGGTTCTACTTGAATACATGAGGACCTACTTGATCTCCTTCTTCCATGCTGCACTTGAACAACACCTTAGAGACATCATATCTCTCTCATCTTTCCTTATCTTATACATGTTCTTAAGATCTATTATCATCTCAATAACATCCAAGTTCTCATTATGTCTCTACAACCATAGTTTATTGAGAACATCATCAGACACTTGACATCCACGTCATCTTCAGTGTGCTTTTTGTAAGCATCCTTTTCATCCTTAGGCACAGTGGAAGCCAGTTCATCTAGCTCTGTGTCTCTAAGACATAGAGCTTGCACTCTTAGGTGAGAACAATTTTCAACATCCAGAACTAGTCATGGAAGTTGTTCCCATTCAGTTTGTCCTTCTCAATGACCAATCTCAAAGAAAATGTGTTTGTGTTTTCCATTAGATTCTAAAAAAGAAATTTACAATTTTGTCTAAACATTTCTGATTTAATTTGATTTTATTTGATAAGTTTGACGATGTTAATAAGGCTTTTAATTAAGTATCACTTCCACTATTTTGTTCAAATTGATAGCCCTCACTACCAATTTGAAAGATTGCAGCGTACAACATTATAGTGAGATAAGATCCAAAACACATAAGTCAATACCCAACAATGCTAGCGCTTATAACCAATTATTAAGGTAGGAAACATTTTCCAATTAAATATCAAGCAATTCTTGGATAGATGGTATACACAACTCCTTGCCATGGTCTATCTATATGCTTCTAGGAAGTTAATCCTATTAAGGTCACCTAGTTAAGCTTGACCCACAAGCCAACACAATAGAATATGCACCCTACTAGGACAGGCACACATACCAACCATCTCATTTCTACGAGATGGACAGAGCACCACACTAGGGTGTACCCATTCTTGGTCGATCAAGCTTTTCATGTGTGCTTCTTATGGAAAGCATATTAGACTTAATATTTACTGAGGGATTTTATATACATACATGTACATATCCAATCACCACATACTTATTATATGTATCATATACATGCTATATCCACAAATGAAAAACATGCAATCAAAAATATATGAGTGATGGTTATGGCCAACCTAATGCATTTTTTTAGAGACACAATGAATTTCTATCACCTAAGATCCACATCATATGTAGTAACATGCACTGCATAACTTGTACATGACCAGTCAATCGTCTGAACCCTTTAGTCTATTGGTTGGCCTTTGGGTCGGTCAATTGGTTTCCTCCATTTGGTCGACTGGCTCTTAGCTCAAGTGATTGGCTAGACTCCTCCAGTAGATCAGTCGACCTCTAGTTAATCACTTGGCTTGTCCTGTCATTGGCCTCCCCGATCCTCTGACTCTAAGTCGGTCGAATCATCAAGTACAGAACATCTTCTCATGATGAAATATAAATTAAAACTATCCTATTATGTATTACATTGTGAAGGGAAAACCTCAAGTTACATTCGAGGGGAATATATGAAGAAGAGTATTAATTTACATTTGGAATGAAGGGGAGAGGCTCTGTATGTCAACCAAGTAACAACAGGAAATAAACCAAACAAAAAAGCACACAATCCATAGGGGTTTTAGCCATAACTATGCATACCACCATCAAAACACTTGTAAGGCGGTATGTATTGATTACACACACATATATATATTATATTATATATATATATATATATATATATAGAGAGAGAGAGATCATATGTGGTATTTAATCAGATATTCACATTAATCATTTTAATATTCACATTGTATGCAATTAAATAAATCCGATCATATCGATTTAAATTTAAATCATTGTAGATTGACGTGGCTCAGATACCACTATTGGGAAATTACAATAATAAATGAGGCAGTAGCAAAAAAAATTTAATGTTTGATTCCCTAACTAGCAAGATCACGTCAACAACGATGTCTCTAAGAAATGGTATGCAAGAGATATACCTGGTACTGGAGCAAGTCCAGTGACTTATCCTTATAGTGGCGTGCTTCTTTCTCAAGTTGCACCTAGACGACTCTCGTCAGCGGCTTCCTAGTGGATCAGCATGGATGGCGGTAGATGATGCCCTCCTAGCGTGGTGGTGACAGCCTCCATGCCTCTATGTAGTCCATGCAGACCATCAAAAACTCCTCATTGTGCTATTAGAGCCAACAAGAAGGAGTTGTCCCTTCGAGCATCAACTTGCTAGGGTTGATTCACTCTCCCATGTTGTCTCTCTCTTGTTTTTCTTCCCTTTTACGAGTAGGACTCAATTGGAATCTCTAGTAACCACAACTAAATATGACAACAATTGTCAGAGATTATTGTTGTTGTCTTCTGAAAGCCTTGACTACCCCTCTATTTGTAGCAGATCTAAGGTCAGGGTTTCTAGATCAACTGGGAGTCAAAGAGATGGAATCTCATGAATTTTCTGGAAGCTACAAACCATGAACCGGTCAGTTCACACCTAAACCTACCAGTTCACTTGCTTTTTTATTTTCAATCACACTATATTTCAAAATCTGATTAGGAAAATGCTACCCGTAACCTCACATGTACCTAGTTTCCACTCTGAAAAGTTGGACCCAATAAAAACACACCATTTTTAGTGGACTGCACTAAGCAATAAAGACAAGAGACGGAGAAGTTCTATAGTACAGAAAAACAAAAAAGAAGAAAGATAATTTGTTTTCTCTTATAACTTTCAAACTGTAATGAATTTCGTGATGAAATAAAAACTTTTTGATTCCTTACAAAAAATACATTCCTAAAAGACTAATGTTGACTTATATTTGAAAAAATAAAACATAATAAAAATACAAAAGTGAGTATTGTTATATATATATATATAAATGAGTATTATTCAACAAAACATATATACAAATACTTAATTTGTAATAAAAAATATAAAAAAATGTGTACAATCTCATTAAAAAACAATATATAAAAATATGAAAATGAGTATTGTTATGTATATATGTATATATATGTAAAAAATGAGTATTACTAAAAAATATAAACGATAACTATTTTTGTATCAAAGTATTAAAAATGTGTACATATCTCATTAAAAATATTTTTATTCTAAAATCAATATTGCTTTGGGGATAGTACTCATTTTAGAGTAACACAGTAACTCAAAATTGAGTAATATATATTTTTTGATATATTACTCATTTTTGTTTCATTATTTTTTAAATTTTGTATTGTGCTTTATCTTATGAAGACATACTTATTTCAAAGTATAAAGAATGAAATATGGGTACTATCAACTATATTTTAGTATTCATTCTAATACTTATTTTAAAATATAATGACATAAAAAATGAGTACTATACCAAAATGAGTACTATACCAAGAACAAGGCATGTAATACATATTTTTGAATTAGTTTGTTATCTAGAAAATGAGTACTATTCCAATATACAATACTCATTTGTATATTCCATATTAATTTGTCGAATATATGTCAACACAAGTCTTATTGGGTTATATTTTTATAATGATTCCAATGGTTTTATTTCATCATAAATTCATTTTGGTTTGAAAATTATAAACAAAATAAGTTTTTGTCTCCTATTTTTTCTTTTTTTTGGGATCTTTTCTCCCTCCTATTTTCTTTTTCTTTCATTCCACATGGCACCTCATCCCTATTCATTGGAGATATTGGACTGTGGGTATAGTTGGGATTTTGAAACCAAGTCAGTGTGTCATTACTCTTCTTATGCACAACATGACGTCAACATTAATCCTTGATCCAATCATATTAATCATTGAACTTGGAGATTAAAACATGAACCTGTCATTTCAATATCTGAATTAGTCAGTTCGCTTCTGAAGCGGTCGATTCATTTTTCTATTCAACCAATTTTGGTTCAAATTGACCAGACAGTTGAATCGGTCAGTTTGACACTTGAATCGGTAGGTTTAAAATCCTGTCAGTTACTTTTCAACCATTGTTGTTTAAATTGAATACCTAAACACTTTAGTAATCAAGTGAAACCATAGTCATGAGTAAACTCCTTTTCTAGGTGCATCCTATGTGTGTGATCCTATAGGTCCTAAATTACTTTGGCAGTGAATGTCCATAACCAATGTATGGCATCACAAACAAAGATTTGTATCTAGCAAAACATCATTGCTACCCAAGTAATTGGAAAGTTGGAGAACAACTTCAACCTACAATTTGTGATCAGTGTTACCGTGATCGTATAGTTCCTTTGTCACTGATATCTGGATTGAACTCAATGCATGAAATCATCATCCTCTCAATATTCAATCCATGTTCCTTGAAATTAGGGCTATCAATGGGTAAGGGCTAACCTATTTTGTAACTACCTCACTTTCAACGTACCCAATTAAGGAAATACCTTCAAATTGAGAGCCATTACCTATATTCTCAAGGATCTAGATTTTACAAATATCAAATAACAGTAAATGTTCCCATTAATTATTTGCAAAAATGCTCCTATAAGGAGTTACATGAATTTTTATCATCAGAACTGTACAAATGAGAAGAAGTACTATCTAATCCTCCTTACAAGTTAGCTTTAACGTCTTCATATAATTTCATCCATCCATTATATCTTGATATCTTCATATTTATCTTGTACCTAAAACATCATGAAACACAAATGCATCTCAGTATATTACTATACTGTATACGTGGGGTGCATGCATAAGTGTGTAAGTACATAACACCATATATTTAATCAATTACTTATAAATAAGAGCTGGCATTTTCTTCACATAATCTTACTTTATGTGATACTTATAGCGGTATTATAGAATGTAAATAAACACTTCATAGTTTATTCAGTCAATCTTTGAGAAAACCTCAGCAAACACCAACAAACTATATTGTGTGTATTCATAATCAAAACCTTGTACCTCATTGGTGAACCATGCAGATTATGTAATTATACTTAAAGTATATTCAATCAATTGAATCAAAAAATCCAAGAAATTCAACAGTTAACCTCCATGAATGTAAATCCTAAAGTGTCACCAATCACATTAATCAAATTAAACCTACTCGGGTTAGAATCTAGGGTTTAGGGTTTAGGTAAGAAATAAGGGTACAAAACCAATTTCCATCACATGTTAAACATTAGGTGAAACCCTAATTACTATATATAACATATCCCTTCATTATGATCACTAAGATTCAATTATGTTGATTAACAACATTGCATGTTATAAACCTTCGTTTCATAACCCTAATTCTTCATATGCATGGTTATTCCCTTTAGCATCTCTAGTTATCATCATTATGGTCATAATCATATTAAATCAAAATTATACTCTACATTATCAATTTACATATCAAAGAATGACATGTAACACGATTGACAACCTATTCATAAAAAATTAGGGGTTATATGCATTAATCAACACTTTAACATATATTAGCACCACTTTTAAAATTGGGATTAGAATTAGGTCTCAACTATATTTTACATGTGTACCTCTCATTTTCTTGATTAATTTCCATATATTACTTGTCTCAATCCGAGTTACCTACTAATTACTACACTTCAATCAGGAAGCATCATGTCAGCAACTTATACATTTTTTTCTCATTACCTTTTTTCCTTTCCCCGGGCTCACAACATCTATCTTTGGTCAGTTTACCTCTAAACCTAGATGTACACCCCTCTCTTACCTTTGTCTTTCTTAGATCCTGTGTGAACTGGTATCACGTCCCATGTTCCTTCTAAAGAAGAGGGCACCAATGGAAATTTGTTGTGTGGTGAGTACCACCCCCCTGGATGGCTCGTGAGTATATATAAGAATAGCTGTAACAACTCTCCTCTCCTCCGACTCCTCGTCATCTAGCCCATGCTTTCTAAGGGTCTCCCTCCCATGGGACTTATCGCTCCACTCCGGATTTAGAGGACTAATAGACTGCTATCCTCCGCACACAAAGGAAAGGGGAAGATACAATGTTGTGTGTTTTCTTAAAGCATGGACTTGTGGGCGATGTCACTGGTTGAAGGGCCAGGGCCAAGGCCTTTACATAGGGGAATATAAGGGAGGAGTGATGGTTGTCCATGGAGTTTTCCACCTAACCACAATTTGAGAAAAACCTAATCTTGATCCAAAGTAAGACAATCTAGGGACAGTTAGATTCCAAATCTCCTTGGGGAAACTAATGGGAAAGGTTTTGATTGAGATTATAGATTAGAGAGAGAGAGAGACCAAAGAGGGTAGCAGTTATTGTAGCTGAGTTGCAAATATTGACCGGAAGAGGAAGATGATCTAGAGATCGCCGATCTTGGATCTGAAGGCTCTAAAGTCATGTGGCAATAAAAGTGAAAGAACCTTAGTTTCCTTGTCACATTAAATGTGAAAAAATATAGCGATTTATCCATTAATCATTCACTTTAGGGAATCTTATAAATCCATAAATCTCCCCTCTCTTCTCTAACAGACCCTAAATTTTAAAGGAAACCTTCTAACAACTAAATCTCAGATTGCGAAAGATTGGATATCAAAAAGATACTAGGTGCCCATTTTCTCTCTCTTTAAAAAGGAATATAATTCATTTATTTCAAGTAGATCCCTCTATCTTCACGATTTTATATAGGCCTCTAGGAACCTCCTTTTTCTATGAAACTTGAAGGGAAACTCATTAAAGTCTTTCCCAGCCTTCATCTATTTTGTGGGATTTATTGGAATGATTTTAATGCACGGAACTTGCACTTTTAGTAGTCTTTTTTTATTTCAAAGTCTAGAACTCTCTTCTTTTCATTATTATTTTCAAGTATACCAAAAGTTAAACATATTTATTCTTGTTTTATGCTTCAAATATTGTGTTTCCATTCAAGTCTAGATAATTACTCATTTATTTACCTATACATTACATATCTTATTTTCTTTTAGAAACTTGCCTATTATCTTATAATGCCATTATCTAATAATTAACAAAGTCACTATCCTTTATTTATGCATGAAATCTCTTGTTTATGTAACTTATTCCACAAGGACCTATTTGCAAAGCAAATAATCTCATGGGCTTTATATGGTCCATGGGTTGCACCCATGCCACAAAGGGGATCTTATTATTCCCTCAATAATTCAATCAGGGAACTTAGTTATCAATTCATGCCCTATATTAATATAATTCAGTTTTGCCAAAATTGAGGATATTACATTCACCCCTCCTTAAAAAGAATTTTGTCCTAAAAATTAAAATTTGGTAAGGTTAAGGTGAATGATAACTCATCTGAGCTTCAAACCTTAGGGTTCAAATCCTACTTAGATATCTTTTATTGATATGCAAATTTCTCACATAATGACTAACTCTGATACATGAACTTCAATTCAAGGCATATCCACATCTTAGTATATACATGATATCATTTCTTGGTGATTAAATTTTCTTTTGTGATTTCAACTTCACTTGGGGCTACCTTTTCACCTAGGTTTCCAACCTATTATTCATTTATTTTCAATTAAGGGTGAGGTAACACCTCTAGCCCTAGATCTTTCCATTAAGACTAAACTTAAGGTATTCATTCTCATATGTCAATTTTAAGCATAACATATGTCTACCCAATCTATCTATTTTATAATGATATGAACTAAGCATTTGACTGCAGTCCAAAAACAAAGTTCATTCCATTCCAACAGTAGAGATGGTCTATCCACACATTTTTAAATTTCACATTTTAGGTTGAATCATTCTCAACAATGACTCCAAACCATAATTAATTTTTTTTTAATTCCACAATATACTTATATATCATGAAGTCAAGTGCCTTTGTGCACAACTCGTGTAAGATTTCATTATTACATGACTTCTTGTATCTTTTATATTAACACCTCATGTTTATGAGCCTTAGCCACTTGTTCAAGGTCTCTATGGGTACAAGTACCTTTGGAGTGATCTCAACCTAGACTTGTGGGCTTCATGCACTTAGGGAGTGCCTCTCACATTTACCCCTTGGGCCTCATGAACTCATGAAGGTGGCAAATCTCCTGACCCATGGGCCTTGGGCAAACATGGATGGATACCTCCTAACCCTATGGTCCTATGCATTCAGGGCACAATCACCTCCTAATCTCATCAGTCTTATGCACCTTTAATTATCCCCACTTGACCTTAGGATTGACTTAGGGCTCTACCCTACTTAGGGTTTATATCACATCTTTAATTTTTCCAAGATTTAGGTGACATTCAAGGTTATCTCAATTCTCAAACTAATTTGTCAGCTCACCCTTGTACGGAAGGTCCTAACCTAGGGTGTCTTCTTGACTCACAAGAGGAGGTTAGTCTCTCTTAGTCAAAACTTGACCCCATATTTTTGGGGTTTTTCCTCCTCCTTAGGTCCTTTTCCCACTCTTAGGTTGACCCACCCCAGGCCGAGACACCATCCCTAAAGGCTTCATATTTTTGCACTTGCATTGTTTTTATTATAACATCTCAATCCTTGTTTACGGAATCTCTGGGATACCCCCCTCGTGGGATTTTGTCCTTGCAATGGAATTGGACCACCTTCTCTATCTAGAGCTTTGTTCCATGTCGACATTCCCATCCATGGGCTTGACCTTCCCTATCTGGGGTTTGGTCCTCTACATTGCGGACTCAGGCCACCTTCCCTATCTGGGGCTTGGTACCATGTCGGCCTTCCCATGCATGGGCTTGACCTTTCTTGACCTTCCCCTCCAGTGTCTGGATTCTTTGTGACCTTCCCCTCCAAGGGCTTGATCTTTTCTAACCTTCCCCTCTAGGGGCTTGATCTTCTCTGACCTTCCCCTCCAGTGTCTGGATTCTTTGTGACCTTCCCCTCCAAGGGCTTGATCTTTTCTAACCTTCCCCTCTAGGGGCTTGATCTTCTCTGACCTTCCCCTCCACGGGCTTGATCATAATCATCTCAAGGACTTTCTTTCCATGTTCAAACTTCTAGAGATAGCATGGGGGTTGGAGCAGGTTATATTTATATCAAGTGTTACTCATAGGTTACTTATGTTTCTCATGTATATTCAAATTCTTTGACATGTATCATGCATGCATTTCTCCTAATTCATACATGGGAGACTGGGTCACCTAAACCCATCTATATTTCCTCTTTTCTCTTACCCTAATTAGGATTCATATGGGTAGTTTTTTTTCCACCCACTCTACTCCCATTCACTAGGAGTAGGGTTTTGGGTTAGGGTTAGGGACTACATAATATACACCTGACATATTAGGGTTTAATGATTCCCTTAACCCACAAAGAGTTTTCCTAGACCAACACTAGTTCCATCTAGGGTTTGTCTTTGTAAAGGAAAACCCACAAAACGTTTTACTTAAATTTACCATTATTTCCACATTATATGTGCATTCATTCGTAGAGGATGCCTTACTTCTACTTATTCTCAAAAACCCAAACTTGAGATGAGGAGGGAAGTAAGACTTTAGGGTTTTTTAAGAAAGAGGATGAGAAGTATATAAATTATGAGATGAGAAGAATTAGAGGAAACATTACTTCAGGAAAACCCTAGGGTCTCACTAGGCAGGTATCACTGCGGCTAAGGGAGTCCTTGTATATCAACTTAATGGTGGGGATAAAAATATTTCCAGCCCCCAAATCCATGAGCCCTTCTAGACACCATTACCATAAAGTCATGCCTTAATAATTTTCCTTATATTTCTATATATTACTTGAAATTATAAACTATTAAATATTATTTGAAAAATCTGGGACTCTGATACCAAATGTAACAGCCTCACTTCTAGCGTCCCCTAGTTAAAGAAAGACCTTCAAGTTGAGAGCCATTACCTATATTCCAAAGGATATACACTTAGAAAATAACAAATGATAGTAAATAATTTCCATTAGTTCAAATATTGTTTACAAAAATGCATCTCTAAGGAATTACATGAATTTCTATCATCAGAACTGTACATATGGGAAAAAGTATCTATCTAATCCTCCTTAAAAGTTAGTTTTAATGTCTTCATGTAATTTCATGTGTCCATCATATCTTGGTATCTTCATATTTAGCATGTACCTAAAATATCATGAAACAAACAGCTATACAGTGTATGTGGGGTGCAAGCAAAAGTGTATAAGTGCATAAAACATATATTCAATCAATTACTTGCAAATAAGAGCTGGTATTTTTATCACATAATCTTCCTTTATGTTATACTCATTGTGGCATTATAGAATGTAAATAAACACTCAATAGTTTATTCAGTAAATCTTTGAGAAAACCTCAAAAAATACCAACAAATTATATTGTGGACAGTCATAATCATAACCACATACCTCATTGGCGAACCATGCAGATTATGGCTTTATGATTTACTAAATAACTGAAATATTGAATAATATGCAAGTTGCCAAAAGAAAATAACATGTGTGGTGGAAACACATGTTGTAATCCATAAATTTGTATTATTGATCTGACTTTTGGTATACTTGAAATTAATAAAGAAAGAAAGAGAATTCTAGAAATGTGAAGAAAAAGGTATTCTATGAGATAATTGTATTGTTTTAAATAATGTCTAAAAAGATCATGTTTTGTATGAGAAAGATATCCCATAAATCCAACACACAAAATGTAAATTGGAAATGAGATTATACTATTTTGATTTAAGGGATATATCCAAGAGGAAGATGGATAATAATCAAGAATCACAAGTTATAAAGAATTTTCTTAAGTAGCCTAGTGATCTAATCACAACATATACGATGCAATGTATTCAATGGATTTGGTCTTCCAACCAAGTGCTATTCTTTGGAAAGGACTTGGTCATGATAAGAAAGAGATAGACATTTTTGGAGAATTGTAAGTGTTACCACGAGAGGAAGTTTGGGACATGAGATTCTCATGGAAGTTTGAGACATGAGATTAAGGTAAATCACAATAGTTAATGCGATTACTTTGTTTCCTGTGTCATCGGGCTACCACCCACTGTGCATCCATAAAGGAAACTCAATATCACTGTCTCTTCCTTTCTCCTTGCATGGGGACTTCTAGGGTTCCTACTGGGACTTATACAACGGTCCTAGGAACTCTCACATCTAGAGCATGCATCACCACACCCCTTGTTGTGTAGTCATCATCCCCAGAGTCTCTGCAACTCTGTCCATGCCCTAGGTTCAACATGAGATAGTAGCTAGTCATTGTCGGGGTGCAAACCTAGACAAGGATGAATCATGGTTGGTGTCAAGCACCTACAAAAAGGTCCAAGACGGCCCTCCTTCTCTACCCCAATGATAGGATGCTTGCTTGCCCTGGTCGATCTTCCTCATCTGCCTAGAAGCACTGCTGGAGAGACCTCATGGTTCTTGTCCACTCATGATGCTCCCAATGAGGCTCAACACCCTATGAGTGTGGTGGGGCTACGTAGAGATGAACATCCCTCCCCTAGCCTTTGGGTCTTGGGAGTTGAGGTGGGTGAGCATACAGTGGAGTTCGCTGGTCGGTATCGGCCGCTTCGTAAGGAGGAGCCGCCTAGTGGTGTTGACAATTAGGATGGGCCACCTTGGTGAAGGAAGTCAGCCTAGATGTTTTTGTAGTGAGAAGATGAAGGAAGGGAGGGAGGAAAGGCTTCCTCTAGTGGAAAGGGCCATGCAACGTGCACCTAGGTTGCACAGAGTCACAAAACGAGGGAGATGACGGGTCGGTCCAGTGCTAAATAACACCAAACAACTCAACACCAACTAAAATTGACCCAAAGGTGAATTAGATACTTGAATCACACCTCTCAAATTATCCATGTGGAACCGACGTCGAACAATGGGAGGATACCACGTGGCCCAAACTTAAGGTATAAAAAGTTAATTTTGCAAAAATCATAGAAATTGCTAAGATGCTTAAGAATAGTAAAGTTATATATCATTTTGATCGGAAAAATAAGAGGATACCAAATAAAATATCAATGAAATCTAAATATGCTTCCTATTCCAAAAGTAGCACTAAAATGTACGAAACTGGTGATTAAAGCATAAAAATCCTAGATTTGGGTATTATCATGTTGAATATGGTAAAAATCTCTCTTTTATGTTATTAACTGATATTGTGGACTATAATGGTAATATAACTTGGTTGTGATCATAATGATGAGAAACTATATTTTCTAGAGTGGATGATCCTTAACATGTGTAATTAAGATCTTGAACATCAATGATGTAACTTGTTACAACCTTAATGTGACTAATATGATATAAGTGTTCATGATACTTTAACATGATAGATTTGATGACCATGGATACGTTTAATATAAGTTGGGGTCCTTAAGTCATTAGATAGGTGAAAATGGGACTGGGGGTATCAAGTATAACCCTGAGGATAACTCAAAACCAAGGAAACCCTAAACCCTAGATTAGGACCAAGCATGACTTTGTCTAATTAATGTGATGGTGACACTTTAGGATTTACATTCATACAGTTCAAAATATGGATTTCTTGATTTGCTTGTTGACTGGATAATATGCTTGAAGTATATATATTGCATGATCTGCATGGCTGACCATCAAGATTTGTGGTTACACCTATGACTACCATCATTAGTTTGCCAGTATTTGCCAAGTGTTTCTCAAGGATTGAAAAACTAAACTGTTGGATGTTTACTTATGATATGTTCAATTATAATGTCACTATGAGTATCACATAAATATATATTGTGAAGAAAATGAGAGTTATTATTTACAAGTATTTGATGTAATATATGTTGTTAGTTTACTTGCACACTTTTGCATGCACCCCACGTGCATAATATAACTTGTTAGACTAATCCACATTTTGGTTTCACGACATTTTAGATACATTCTAGATAAGATGATATCAAGATATGATGGATATATGAAATCACTTGAAGACATTAAATTTAACTTGTAAGGAGGATTAGATTGATACTTCTTCTCATATGTACACTTCTGATGATGGAAATGTATGTAAGTTATAGAGGAACATCTTGTAACAATATATTTGAATTAATGGAAATTATTTACTATTATTTATTATTTACTAAATGTGGATCCTTGGAAAAATTTTAGGTAATATCTCTCATCTTTTTGGCCTTCCTAAATTGGGGGTTGCTGAAAATTGAGGTCGTTACAAAATGGAACTCCATAAATGCATAATGCCCAAGGGGTCAAGCATGTACATGAGGCCCATGGAAACAAAGGAAGATCACTCAAAATGTACTTATACCCCTAAATGACCTTATGGCCACGTTTGGTTGATGAAATATGATGATAGGATAGGATTGATATCCTAATTTAGACCATTTCCGTCATTTGGTTATGGCCACCAGGGATGGGAAATCTTTTTCCATTGGAAGCACATCTAGAATATAGCGGATTAAAAAAAGACACAGTCCCCTCCGGGTTTGGGAATCTATGGCAGCCGAATCAATTTTCTCGTACGTCCTTATTCAGTGATGAGACTCGTCGCCGAAGTTCATACACAGATGACGTGATCGAACATCAAGCTCTCCATGAACCAATTTTGCCAGATGAGAGATTAGCTCCTGCGATCCCCCATACCTCCACTGCATAAACTGCTTGCCAATCAAATAGTGGAGTTTTCCCTTTGTGATCAAATGCCTACTTGAAATTTTAATATGACTTACATTTCTTCTCCGATAGAGGGTGACTGGGAAAATTAAAAGCATGCTTAATTGTTTATCTATCACAATAGACGATACTGTTTCTCCAGATTTTTTACTTTCCTCCTATTATCATCGTTCTGTTGTTATCTATTTAATTCTTCGTAACTGCCTGATGTTAAATATTCACATGATTCTATTATCATTCAATCTGATGAAGTTTTTCCAGGTTGTCGCAATGGTGAACTGCTTGTGGCGATAAGGATTAAACTATTACTGAAGATGTATAACAGTGATGCGCTGTTCCAATAGACCAAGTCTGTGAGGATGGATGTAGACATCATTACCTAGGATTGAATCTACTCAACGGGTCATCTGCAACAAACTTGATGACGATGACAACAAACTCATCGCTTGTTATGGCTATGTAACCATTGATATTTGAGTGCAATGGCTGGTTGGAACAATGGAGAACAATCCCATTTGTCGGATCCAACGTGTTTCCATACACTAAAATTTTGTTTCCTATCCATTTCTTCTTCTTTCCTATGCAATCCAATCTTTGACCGGATATCATTCCTTTCCAATCATGCAAACAAAGAACGGCCTACGAGTATGACTAGGGATAATGATATATGAGATGTAGACATAAGGAATACAAGAAGTTATGAAATAATGAGTGAAATATAATCATTAAGGGAGTTATGCACAAACTCAAAAGTTGAGGAAAGCATTTGTCCATTAATTTCATGAAATATAAGTAAATTTGTGGAATGAAAATGTATTCATGATTTGGAGTCATTGCGAAGGATAATCCACCAAAATTTTGAATTAGAAGATTATGCGTGGATATACCATATATGCTCTTGGAACACAATAAACTTTATATATGAGCTAGATCCAAATGCTTATTTATCTTATTATGAATGTTAGAGATTGGGTAGCCACATGTGATATATGTAGTTGACATTTGAAAACAAATACCTATGTTGAATTCAATGGTATAATATAGGGTTGTGAGGTGTTACCCCACCCTTGCACGAATATAGTTAAATAATGATTAATAGGTTTGAAACCTAGGTGAAAATGTAATAAGGGAATGAAAAATAGAATCACAAAAAATGTAACCAGCAAGTGATAATATCATGTAATCAATGAGGATGTGGAATACCCATGATTGAATTTGGGTTCCAACCTTATTAATATGAGAAATTTTCATTATTAAAGGCAATCTATCTAGAACCTATCCAAGGAAGGTTGCTGGACCTAATGTTTGAGGCTAAATTGAGTTATTATTCATCTTAACCTGGATTTGAATTTTTAGGGAAAAATTCCTTTTAATGTGGGGTGAATACTACATCCTCGAAATTTGGAAATTTTGAGTCTGATTCAAGTTATTATTTGAAAATACAAAGGGAATAATGAAGAGAATACTATGACCTGTTGATGAATTTGAACCCTAGACTTATATTAAGTCTTCAATTAATATAGAGATTATTTGTCACTATAAAGCTTAAAGGAGATACTATGATCATCAATGCCTCAAATTTTCTATTAAGGAGATAAGTAATCCTATGGACCCTTTGGAAGGACAAGATATGGGCTGTGGTCCCTAGAACCCAAATCCAACCCAATCAGGCCAATTAGGGTTTACAATAGGGTCCCTGTGATACTAAATTGGGAATTTGGTATTTCATGCACGTAATACATGTTGGTATGCATGCCCTTAGAGACAATCATATGATGATTGGAGTGTGGCATTACATACATGATTTGATAATTATAAAGATAATTCTGTCTATTATGTTTGTCTCAATCATGAGATTGTGACACATATATAGTAGATGTCTAAAGAATGATTTACTCGATGACATATATCTCCAGGTTGATGATCTGAATGATGAGATCATATGTATGATAAGAGTACATACATTCTTGTTATGTGCCTAGTCAGATATTACTGTGGAATCAAAATAGATGACAATAATACATAAGACTAGAGTGTGCGTTTATTGATGACATAGTATCATTAGTCATGATATATGATATCAAGTCAAGCACACATGTATATGTTAGAGAACAATATATCAGAGAGACCCACCATGAGAATGATACATGGTTACAAGGGAATGGTAGTCAAAATCATATCTCATAGTGATAGTGGAGATTGTGGTTCTTAGACCTAAAATCACTACACTCTTCACATGTCATTCATTGTACTTTGACATCATCCAACGTGACCTTGAATAAGGGTTGCATAAGGTGATGCTTGGGTGCACTGTGACACATGGGGATAGAGTCTGAGTGATGTAGATGGGATTTATCCCTCCTACATGAGATTGATATCCATGCCTATTGATAAGCGAGACCGAGAAATGTATGGCCATACTCATGTGATTCAATACATGATATGCGAACTCACATACATCTCAAATAGTCTGCTCTAGTTCAATGAACATGGATTGAACATTGAGAGGATAACAATTCCATGCCTTGAATTCAATCCAAATATCAAAGACAAAGTAACCCTGACCCTAGCCTCTCCTATAAATAGAGGGGTATTGGGGGCTTCCCAGACACAACAATAAGCTCTGACAATTTTTGTCCTCTCTAGTTGTGGTAACCAATAGAGAGGAAAATCAAGTCCTACCCAATAAAGGGAGGGATAACAAGGGAGAGGCAATTTTGGGAGAGGGAATTTGTGATAGTATACTGAAATTCAAAGGGACAACTCCTTCCTGGTGGCTCTGGTAGCGCAACATGGAGTTCTTGGCGGTCCATTTGGACTACTCTAGAGGTGGGAGGCTGTTGCCTGACACTAGGAAGACAACATCAACCACTGTCTGTAGTGCCAGTCCAAGAGGCCGTTGTTGATGACAATTTGAGTGTTGCTGTTGAAGAAGTGTGTTGCTAGTTGGAGAAGAAGCATGGTACTACATCAAGAGTTGTCACTGGACTTTATCTAGGCCAGATATAACTCTTATTACTCTTCCTTCTTAGATACATCATTGTTGATGAGATCCTGCTAATTAGGGAATCATGCATCAAAATTTTTGTTTCTACTGCCTTATATGTTGCCCTGATTTCCCTATAGTGGTATTAGATTTAGGTCAATTTATGGTGTATCTGGATTTAAATCGATATGATTGAATTCATTTTTATTGCATACAATGCGAATATTAAGCTGGCTAATGTGCATATTCGATTAACTACTACATGTGATCCACAAAGTAATATATATGATATGATATATATGCAATTCACATGCTTTGCCCTAAAATCAATTTTGATGGTGGATGTTTAGCATGGCTGTGGTCAATAACTCTAGATCTGTATGTGCATGATTGTGGTCATTTATTCATGTTTATATCTTAGTTTTCATATTGAGCCTCTCTCCTCCTTTTCAAATATAAATTAATGCACTTCTTCCTATTTACCCTCGAATGTAACTTGAGATTTCCCTTTTACAATATAATATGAAATAGGATAGTTTTAATTTATGTTTCAACATGAGAAGACATTGTGCACCAGATGAACTGACCAGCTCGTGAGATGAACAGATCGATTGGAGGACAGAGGAGGCTAGATGATAGGATAATGTGAATCCATCGACTGGTGGTCCAACCGAATGACTGAAGGAGTCAGACATCAGTTGATCCTGAGACTAGTCGACCATTTAAAGAGCCCAACTGAGTGGCCATGAGGTGAGCCAATCGGATCAAGAGTTGAATCAATTAACCTAGATTGGTATGATCATGGATCTTCATCAAAAATAGATTGTTACATGTGATGTAGACCTTAGGTGGTAGTAATTCCTTGTGGCTTCAAGTAATTACAATAGTATGGCCATATCCATAGCTTTTGTTTATAATTACATGTTTTTGTTGTGGCTGTAGCATGCATATGATATGTACTATAAGTATGTGGTGATTGGATATGTATATGCATTTATATATAAAATCCCACAATACAATATTTAGTCTAATATGCTTTCCATTAGAAACAAACATGAAAACCTTGATCGACTAAGTGTGGTCACCCCACAGGTGGTGCCCTATCTATCTCATGGAAGTGTGATGGTAGTTATGTGGGCCTGCCAAGCAGGGTGCATTATTATCGTGTTGGCTTTTGGGTCAGGCTTAACTGGATGTCCTTGATGAATTTAAGAACCTAGAAGCATGTAGATGGACTATGGTAAGGATTTGTGCATACCATTTATCCAAGAATTGCATGAGATGCAACTGGCAAAATTTGCCTACCTTAATAATTGATTATGTATGCTGGCGTTGGTAGAGTAATAATTCAATTGTTTTGGGTCTTAGCTTACTAGAAGATTATACGCTGCAATCTTCCAAATTGATACATGAGGGTTATCAATTTGAACAAAATAGTGGGAGCGATAATCAATTAAAAACCTTATTAATATTGTTAACTTATCAAATCAAATCAAACCAAAATTGTTTTGACAAAAGTTGCAATATTTTTTTGTAGAATCTAATGACAAACACAAATATGTTATCATTATGGTCAATCCTTGAGAAGGTCAAATTGAACGAGATAAACTTCATAACTAGTTCAGGACTTCGAGAAGTGTTCTCATCAATGAGAAAAAGCTATATGTCTTTGAAAGACTAGAGCTAGATTAACGTGCTTGAATTACGCCTAGGGATGAAATGGATGCTGACTTGAAGAAAGCCAATGATTCCATAGACATTAAGTACCTTGTTCAATGGTGTGTGAACTATGACTTGCATGAACAACATGAAAATATGGGCATTCTCGAGATGGTAACACATCTTAAAGAATCATGTAAAGTAAGAAATTAAGGTATAATGTCTCCAAAACATTATATTAGTGCAAAATGACAGATGGAGATCCAATAGAGCCCATGTGCTCAATATGATTGAGCATGTGGAATGACCGAGATTTCTTTTAGGTCAAGAGTTGACCATGGGTATGATTATACAATTATTGCCTGAATCACATAGACATCGCTTAAGTAACTTGGCCAAACCACTATCAGAATTGCTTGGCATGCTGATTGATGCTGAATCATGATTGAGGAAGGACAAATCCATGATGGTGATCAGAGGAAGTGAGTCCAAGGGAAAAGGCAAGGCCAATAAGAATTTTGAGGCTAAGCTGAAGTCCAAGTCCTCTGCACTCAAGATAAGGAGAAGGGTAAGTGCAAAACGAATCCGTCCTTTTCACTTAAATGATTAAGGAATGAAAGTGCCACCATTTTCACCTGTATGGGCACTAGAAAAGGAAATACCCTCTTTTAATAGAGGATCTTAGGAAGAAGAAAGAGATAGAGATCTCTAATTTAGGACATGAGAAGAAGTAAGCTAGAACTATAAGGAACAAGGGTTGCTGCCACTACAATTGAAATATGTCATTCATGGGCATATAATAGAATTGGTGTATTGCTATTATATAATTTTCCATTGATGAAAACACCATGTATCTTTTTTGGACAAGAATTGATGTTTCATTTTATAAGATAAGATCTTATATGGAAATTTCCCATAATTCACAATACATACTAGATAGTTGTAGAGACAAATGTGTATAACACATACACTGAATGACTTGATGGCTCAAACAATTAATGCCTATAGCATTGTCATCTAAAGCATGTAAATGAGAAATGCATTTCTAGAATCCATAATGATGGTTATGTAGACTCTTTTGGTTATTGAACCAATAGAGACATGCAAGTCTTATTTATTGGACAATATGATAGAAAAATCTTCACTAGATGTAGTAGGAGAGTGGCTATTCTAATAGGCCACATACATATTGATATATAATAACCTTTTAGAATAAATTCTTGAGATGGTTACTAGTGCCTCATTATATTTACTATTGATCTCAATAGATATGGTAATTTGTATTTGATGAAATACAAGTATGATTCTCTTGAAGTGTTCAAGGAGATCATGAATGAAGTACGTAACCGACTTGGTGAAAGTATTAATACACTTTGATATGATCGATGTTGAAATATTTCAAATCAAGAGTTTGAGGACTCTTCTATGAAATCATGATAGTGTATCATGATGAACTCCAATTGAAACATTATGATGCATCAGAAAGTAGGAATCACACCCAGTTAGTCATGGTGTGATTATCCATTAAATGAGGTAATCTGAATTTCCTTTTTGGCACATGCTTTACACTAAAATGATGCACCGTCTAAAATGGTTCAAATGACACCATATGATATATGTCATGGGAGGTATCCCGATATGTCTTTTACAAAGATTAGGGATGAAATCTTGAGTAAGAAAATAGTTTCTTCAAAAGCTTTGACCACAAATCATTATTTTGTTGAATACTAATTTTATATTCCAACCCGACAAAAAAGTCTTTTGTTGCCAAGATGGTTGTAGTCCTTTATAGAATTACATTCTAAATGAATCAGTGGAATAAAATTAGAACTCAAAAAGATCGAGGCAATAAAAAACATTAAACCTAAAGGGGTACATGGGGAACAATGAGAATAAATTTTTTTGTGGAATCCTAAGTTCTTTATGTAACACAATACCTCATAGATCTTGTAGAACATACCTTGAGTTTGAAATATTATGATATCTTATAACTCAGTAAAGGCAGGGGGTTGATCATAAGATGATGAGTCAACAACCTACCTAGATGCTATTGAAGGACCATAATATGATAAATGGCTTAAGGCCATGAGATCCAAGATGGACTCCACATAGACCAACAAGGTATGCCCTTGGTGGATCCACCTAAAGGGGGTAAAAACCATAGGGTGCAATTGGATCTCCAGGAAGAAGACCAACATTGAAGGGCAAATTGGTTGCAAAGAGTTTCAAACAAGTTCAAGGTGTTGAACATGATGAAATTTTTCACCAGTTGCCATGGTTAAATCCATCTGGGTCATGCTTTCTATTATAACTTGTTAAAACTATAATGTTTGGCATATGGATGTTAAAACCACACTCCTTAATGGGAATAATTATGAGGATGTGTATGTGATACAACCTAAAGGTTTTATAAATCCAATAATACAAATAAAGTCTCTAATCTACAAAGGTCAATCTGAGGATTCAAGCAAGCATCTCAGAGATAGAATCTTTGATTTGACAAGACTGTCAAACAGTTTGACTTGAGTCGGAATGAAGATGAAATTTTTCATTATAAAAGTTTTAGTGGGAGCATATGTATATTCCCCATAATTATGGGGAATAACATCCTTATACTTCTCATATTAAAACTTGGCAAGAAAAGTACCCTCTCTATGAAGGGTTTATGTAATGCCTGGGCCCACTGCCCAAGGCTCTATTAGAGTTTCAAGAATGATGACTGACCCCATAGACCACCACTAGCCTTAACTGTGTGCTTTTTCCTCACTAACGTGCAAGCTAGGGTCAACTTCCTGACTGGTCACTCATCCTAGTACTACTCTAAGCTGAGCACGCTTAACTATGGAGTTCTTTAGTGATGAGCTCCCGGAAAAGGAGGTGCACCTTGGTGATATGGGTGTCCAATCATTCCTTTTAAGATCATTTTATCCGAGGCCTCAAATCCTGGGATGTTACAATATCCCCCACTTAGACTCTTGACGTCCTCGTCAAGGCTCAACTATATGGCCAAATAGTATCACCCCATTTCAGTGCAGACCCAGAATGGCCCATGGACACCCAACTCCCGATCACAGAATACCAGCGCAAGGGTGGCTACGTCAACCATGGAAAACCCTTTCCAACATGCCTGGACACGACTTAAGACTGGCATCCGCATGCCCATGTGGGCCCCACCTACAGGAGGAGAATTGGTTTTGATACCATTTGTAATAACCCCGCTTCCCGGTAACCCTCAATTAAGGGAGACTAAGAAGTCAGAGGTGTTATCCCAAGACAAGATCAGTGGTTTTGCAAATAATAAAAAATAATTAATAAATTCTACTAAAGACTAAATTGAAAACTGGATTTTTTTTTTCTTTTAACATACCTTCAAAATTAGGTAACTGGAACTTCTACCCATAGTAGAATTCTATCTATCTAAAATCCTCCTTTATTATTTTAACTTTAATCTCCACAGGTGCCAATTTACTGTTTGTCCAATTTCAGATATTACCTAAAATTCCGACAAACAAAACGACGGTCAATATAATGAATTATACGGGTATGTGGGAGAACAAATAATCTTGCATTTAATTGTAACAACATATTGCAAGCAATTATGATTTAACAAAAATAAACTTTATGTTTTAAACATAACTACTCAATCCTTACATATCCTTGCCCCTGTGCTATCACTATAGTGGATATGGATACTACCTATCTCATATGGTAGATCTCAACTAACCCCCATGATCCTACCTTACATGTAGATCACTACATAGGGTTGTGGAGTCGTATGGTCCTATCCAATGGTAGAACAACACATCGACTCATGATAAATTGATGATCCTACCCTACGAGTAGACCATGTACTAGGTCATCCATCTCATCATCATCAAGGCTACAGAGGAGGACTAGGATCTGAGCTAGTCATGCACATATACTTATGTTGATAGTCATAGTCACTTTATAGTTGCATGAAAAAAAGTCAACCAAGCAATTATTTCCAAGCAACTGATAAAACCTCAGAAATCTCTGTGAAACTAGAGCGATTTAACCATAGGCGTAACCACATACCTGATTTGGAGATTTCACAAGAAATAAGCACAGTCCAGTCAACCAGGAAATCCAATCCAAGAAAGCAAGTCAACCACACAAAAGTATAGAATCCTGAAAAGCATATGCAACCTATTTACTACAACACTTATAAAAAATCTACTTTATTGACGTGACATCACTTTATATGGTTTCTAATCCAAATTAGGGTTCCTTTAGATCTATTTACAACTTTCCTCTTTTGTATCCAAAAAACCCTAAAACAACAGTTCTAGGTTCAAAACCCTAATTACTCACTTTTTCACATTAAAACCTTCTTTTCATCAAATAGGCTTAGGATTAATCTAATATCACTTTTATACATAGGATTTCGAAGTTCATCTCATTAGAAACCATTAACACATAGATTAGGGTTTCTAATCCCATTAATGCATATTAACATATCAAACCCTAAATCAGGATATTAAGCATATGGATTATCTATTTAGACATCAAAACATATTTCTATTAACAAAAGGTTAATATGATACCAATTTATCCATATTAATCATCTCAATTTCATTGGTCATAAAATTAGGGTTTTCTATTCATAAATGCATTAAAGGTAACAACTTTAGATACTTTTCAAACTATGATCAGATTCAAGCTCTAAAACTATTTTTATTATATTCCTTGCATTTGTCTGATCAAAATTTATGTATAAGTTGTTGCAATATGAGTTACCAATATTTAGTTATGATTTTTATAAATAATTTACCTTTGGACCAATAGCAAGAAGCCATGTTAGCATTTTGTTGCCCCTTTCCTTTTCCACGCGTGGAGACTCATTCTATGCAAGTGAGGCATCGAACCAGGGTGATATTACACCTTTTCCCCTACGCCTCTGACTTGAGGGTCACACATGCCTGGGGGCACATAGGTAATTTCCTCCTTACTCATCTTCTTCCTCCAGCGTGCCTCTCATTCGTGAAATAGGCTCTGACCTTGGTCAATCGAGGTGTTGATCCTATGATCCACTACGCTGAGGAGTTGAGTACTAGCATAGGAGCATCTGTGATGCACAGACGAACTCGTCTGAGGGTTCAAGCACCACGAAGAGACATGAGAAGGGGTGAATTCTAGGTACGTTTGTTGGTGGAAGACAGGGGGAACTCACCATATGGGTGGCAAGGAACTAGGGTGGTTCGGGGAAAATTAGCCGAGGAGGAGGGCTCTCAGAGTCAAGGTGAAGTCCTCTATGGCCTTATATAGGCAGAGGGGGCGAGAACTAGGGGTGTTTCCATTGCCCCCCAAAGTCCTAACGAGATAGGGAATTGGGTATTTCCCAAAGATGCCACAAATCTCCCCAAATTAGGGCTCGTTGGGTCCGTCTGATCCTCCTGAAACTAGTAGAGAAGGAATTGAGGAAAAATGTGAAGAGAGGAGAGAGAGAATGGGATGTTGGTTCTTGACCAACGTACAACCCCTTTCCCAAACTGGCTCAGGGTCGGAGATGATACAGATACCATTAATCCGTGATCGAACAGTCTCCATCCCATGCAAATATTATAGGGCTGGGTCCCAGTTTCCAAATCCAAAAATACATGTGACATTTAATACATCTCGTTTTATTTCCTTTCCACTTTAGGAAATATTCCAAAAATCGTATCTCCTTAACCAAGAATCCTTTTAAATCCAAATTTTAAGGGAAAGTCTATAATGACTTAAACCACTTATGTTCCAAGTTTGGGACTCGAACTCAAAAGTATGAGAGACTTTTATTCATAAGTAAGTTATCACTTATTAAGGCATATTTTATGCATATTTTCTCTCTCTTACTCTTTTATTCTCTTTATTTGAATTCCTTTTACCATTAGAAACCTTATGGATTTGAAATATCATCAATGGTGCTTCAAACATACATCTATCAACACATTTCTTATATTTTCATCATTATCTTCTTAATAATGCTTTATGTGATTTCATCTTTTCCTTTTAATCATATTGGACTCATTAACATATTATGATCCATGAAATCACATTCACCAAGGAAATATTGCAAACAAAATCCATTCAATACATATAATTCATACAATTTCCATAATCATATATTTATTGGGGAAATTGCATTTCCAACCATATGAACCCAAAAATTGGGGTTGTAACATCCTTTCCCTCTTATAGGAATTTTTCCCTCAAAATTCCACCAAACATACAAACAATTCAGGATAAGACTTTTCCATGTCCATCATTGGCTTCATCCTCTCCATGGTGCTTCCAAAGAACCTTTATCATCTTATATTCTTACATCTGAGTTCTCTCTCACCTTGGTATCTCGTACCCTCATAGGTGACTCAGGATATGTTGGCCTCTCTTGAAGCCTAATAGGTTCAATGCTCAGCACATGGCTCGGGTACATCACATAATGCTCTAGATCAGACTCATGGAACACATCATACATCATGTTATCCTGAGGGGTAAGGATAAACATAAGAAACTCCACCAATCCATATCAAATGGACCTATGTATCGGGGACTCAACTTCCTTAGCTATAGCTCAGAGGGGTCGGGGTTTCATAACACATATTCATCAATAATGAACTGCATGTGAATTTACTTCACATCAGCTCATGACTCTTGTGATCCTTGGCTTTCTTAGCCATCGCTCGATCAAAGCGACTTGATCTACGTACACTATGGTTTCTCTATGACCTTCTCAAGGTCCTCTCATCGGCATCATCCAAGTGAAGCAGTGTCTGACACAACCTCCCTTACAGAGCTTCTTACATCCCGATACTAGATATGATGGCTATCACAAAAAGCAACCTCTGCTAGGGGCAAGAACTTCTCCCACAGTCACCATGAACAAGAACACATGCTCTCATCAGACCCTCTGAAGTCTGGTTCATACTCTCTCAACTGTCCATCAGTCAGGGGGTGATAAAGAAATTTTATGATTTGGTTCATGTTTTTTGCTTCTATCACATTTTCTATAGCCTTTTATGTACCTTCCTTTTATTTGGGTCTAGACCTTGTCACGCATTGAGTAATTGATGTGTGATGTATGTGTATACGGGTAATTATATAGTAGCTTTTTGATAAATAAATACTTCTTGTAAATGAGATAACTCATGAGTGGTTATTAATTCATTCGAGAAATATGTAACACATATGTCTTGGAATCATAAATATAAGAGGTATCAGTTGGTCTAGGTTTTATAACCTAATGCTAATATATTAAAATGTAATTTTTAGGGTTTATGTAATTATTGAGAGTTTAACCCAAAATCTTTATGGTCATACTAGATGCATTGAGACCCTGATGTGAATCTTGGGTAGAACTTGGATACAAGTGTATCAGGTATAAGGTATGTTGCATCTTTCTGGGAGTGAATTGGGCAATCATTCTTTATTCTCTCTCTTAGACATATCTGAGGTATTATTATATATAAGTTACTCTTACATGTCTCAATGACCTATTTGGGTCTTATATTCTAAAATTCATTTTCTTATATTCTTAAACCATTAAGATTGCAATTTGGTATCTAAGATTTGTATCTTCTTCATCTTTTCTCAAAGTTATTCCTATTTGTTGAGATTAAATTAATTGTTCCACTTGTGAAAAGCATCGAGTTCTTCTTATACCCACTTCCACAACATGGAAGTGAACTTGAGGTCATACTCAAGAACCTTTAAGCTTAGATCATGGTGTAGTTGAACTATATCTCTCTCATATATATAGTTCAACCAGATCTATCACACTAACATTTCTCTCTCTCTTTGGCAAGGGATTAGGTCAACTTGGTATGGCGATCTACCATAACCAATATTGCATCATGACCTCTCTTAGTCCAGGGGACACCCACCACAACGTCTATGGTGATCTACTCCCATTCCCTCTCAGGGACTCTTCATTATCTGTAGCAACTCATTGGGTTACTGGTGTTTGACCTTCACCCTCTGGAATATATGGCAACTGGCCACATGCACCTCTATATCCTTCTTCATTCTAGGCCTTCAAAGTACCACTATAAACCTTAAACATCTTTATGGTACCACGGTGTACGGTGTACTTAAAATCATGAGCTTCTTGCATGACATGATTCCTCAAGGGTAACTCCTCAGAACCCCTAAAACACTCTAGTAGTGGGTTTCACCACCTTCTTTTCCTGAGCGGTGTATCTGAGGTTCTTATAACAATCCCTTTATCTCATCAAGATCTGGGCTGGCTAACTGGGTAACCACTAACTCAACCAACATGTCAGGTTGTATCTGGATGTTAGCCACACATGTTTAGTCTTTTAACGATCGTAGGGTTCACCAAGCAACCTCTACCAACCTCTCTACTAGCCAAACAAGACAGTTGTATGCCTGAGCTATATCTCAGTTAAGAGTATTTGTTACCACATAAGCTTCCTTACGTGTTAGGTGATGGTGAAGACATAGACCCTCATGTACTCCACTCATCTCCCTCATCTTAGGTTTAGGTCTAACTGAGTCAAGAAAACTTCGAGCTCATCATCTTGGTTATCAAACCCAAACTTATGACTCATAGATTCCAAACTACTTCCAGAGAGGTACGTCCTCATATAACCTCTGTTATCTTCATGTTTTCAACCATCTATCCCACATAATTTCAAAAAGTGTGGTACATCTTCCATCCTTGACCATCGTGGAAGGGTTTCAACTCATATCACCTTTATCCTTAGTATATGGCATGTATACTATCCTATCTCTTACACCCATAACAAGATGAAATAAGCATTTGGCTGGAGCCCAAATACAGAGTTCTTCCCGTTCCAAGAGTAGAGATGGTGCATCACACATCGCCATCACTCTTTCCAATCTAAGTTGAAACATACTTTACATAACTCCTCACCATGAATATCTCCATTATGGGTCTACACCCATGGGAAGACTTTTCCCATCACCTCTGGATCTTATCATCTCTATTATGTACAATCCTTAGTCATTACCTCAAGGTCTCTAGGGTGCCGGTATTTTTGGGGTGATATGACCCTTATGCATATAGGGAGTGCCTCTCACATTTACCCCTTAGGCCCCATGAACTCATGAAGGTGGACAACCTCATAACCCATGGTCCTTGGGCAAAGGTAGCTATTACCTCCCGACCCTATGGTCTCGTGCATCCAGGGAACATACAACTCCTACTTCCATCGGTCTTATCCCTTCCTGACCTTAGTATCGACTTAGGATTCCATCATATCACATCTCATTCTTGAATCCTTACCCGAATCTCCATCCTCTTTCTGGACATTCATAGTTATCCCTCATAGGAATCATGGCAACCTACCTAACTTGGTATGGCCCCATAAAAGTTACCTCTATGGCAACATATCCTCATTCCCTTAGAGATGGTCACACATTGGTCTATAGATTCATGCTCATACTATGTGCTCTTCACTTAGCTCATCAAAATCTTATAAGAGACCCCTTTAGGTTACCTCAAACCTAAAAAGAAACAAGCACTTACCCTACATGAAGGATCCTTTCCCAGGATGGAAGAAAACTATCTCTTGATAGTAATAAAGGTCAAAAATGTCCTTACTTCTAGGGTTTACATCATCACGTGCATGCTTAGCCCTACCATGCTACTTATGCATGTAGTTAGCAAGAAGACAACCTACTAAGCCATGCTAAGTTCCTTGGTATATCATACTTGTTCGTTATTCCTTGAAGTTGGCCAATCTCATACATATGTCACCAACATGTGTGAGGGGTTCATCAAACATATATCTCATTTCCAGTTGGGTTTACTTTTCTCTAAAACATGAGGGTGCCATGCTCAAATACTATGAATTCAACCAGCCTCATGAGCATCATGTGCACCAGGTACGACTACTTCCCCTCTTTGGTCTAGGAACCCCATGTTCACCTCTTACACATCAATTGACTAACTGCATGCTCAGCTGTTCCAACATGAACCGAATCTATATCGGATAGGGCATACACTTCCTATCACTCTCTATGAAAAACCCTTATAGCTGTACACAAGGTCGACCAATTGGGTGCGAGGCTTCACAACTTGTTACCATACCTATTCAGGGCAAAGGAACTCTCCTTCCTACACCTAAAAGGTAGACACTTATAACCTCTGTACATTGGTTCAAGGATCCTCTTTCTCTTTCTAGGATTTGGTTCCTCCAAAATCATCCTAGGTACAACAATCCTCTAAGGATCATGCATGAGGAAACCACATACCTCTACTCAGGGTTGTCTAAACCAGGTCATATCATACCCAACTTCTCATGATTCCTCATGTCTCAGAGTCTACGTTTCCAACCTTCTTCCTTGGGGTCTTTCTCTGACTCTGGAGCTAACCCTACAACTGATCTTAGTACTGGAGGTTCTCTCTTAGGAGATGGGTCAAGCTCTTAAGGACACATGTCTACACCTACTTGGGTGAAACGTATGATCCAAAACCTATGTTCAGCGAAGATTATCCAAAGCTCTGTATGCTCATCTCATGAACCATCTTTCATAACCGACCTGGCTTAGGTCTAACACCTACTGTCAGCCTTACTGCCACTCTCTTCTATGTAGGTACGTGCCTCTTTTCCACTAATAGATATTTTTGTTAGGGTTCCAATATGGTCACCACTAACCTTCTCAATGAGGAAGCTATCCCTCACCCTCAACAGGCACAACCACCCAAGGTTGGGTCACCAAAAGGCACAAGGGTCAAACAACCACACCTAGCTCATGCTTCTCATAGGTACTAAAAAACTTTACATCAAGCATGTATATCTAATCCACATGCTTGATGGTATAGAAGACTAAGGTATCCAACTCATCTTGTCATCTCTTTCTCTAACTTCCACTTAGGGTTTGGGTTGAGCATCACCCTTAGAGGATTACATTAGACCTCTACCTCTTCCTCCAAGGCTAACTCTCCTCATCCTCCTGTACAAAGGTCTAACCTCAGAGCTCTCCTAAGGGCGTGACAACACACACCATGCAACCTAATCATGCAACTAATCTTTAGTTTATGCTTAAACTACTAAACTTATGTCCATGACATCTTATTTACATGCTTTTCATTATTTGGTGGGGGATTCCTTAATCCTTATTACTCTTATCCCAAACACAAGAGGGGTGTGGAGAGAGAGATAAACCCTAAGAACTTAGAATCCTATATAATTTAGGCTTGATAAGGGAAGAAGACAGACGAGAGAGTCCTAGAGGTATCTTATTTCGAGTCAAAACCTCTAATTTTAGCCGACATTCACATAATATCTGGGGAGTCCTCGTAGACTGACTAGTGGGGCGGAGGAAAATCTTACCAGCCCCCGGATTGTGATCCTTATCTAGACACCTCCATCATTGGAAAATCCTCTAATAACTCCCTTGGGTTCTAATGAGTTTGTAAAAATTTAATAATTATTAGAGATTAAATGGAAAACCATCGCTCTGATACCAATTGTAATGCCTGGGCCCACTGCCCAAGGCTCTAGTAGAGTTTCAGGAATGATGACTGGCCCCACAGACCACCAATAGCCTTAACTGTGTGCTTTTTCCTCACTCACGCGCAAGCCAGGGTCAACTTCCCGACTGGTTACCCATCCTAGTACTACTCCAAGCTGAGAATGCTTAACTATGGAGTTCTTTAGTGATGGGCTCCCAGAAAAGGAGGTGCACCTTGGTGATATGGGTAGTCCAATCATTCCTTATAAGATCATTTTATCCGAGGCCTCAAATACAATTTAAGAAAAGCATCATATGAGATAGGAATTGATATTTACAGAGATAGATCTGGAAAGCTTCTTGAGCACATACATTGGGGAGATGTTGAAGGGGTTCAACATAAAAGACTCAATGAGAGAAAATTTGTGAAATTGGTCTCTCTAGAGCGTAGTATCCCAGTTATTGTGAAGAATATGAATACATGAGTAAGATGCCAAATTTCATTCGCGATATTATGTCCTCACCCATTATCTCATATGTATTGAACATGATGAGAGGATATATATATAATCATCCATTTGTCTTGTATGTATTGGACATGACGAGAGGATACCTGTCAGATCCTAGTGAAGGTCACTAGAATGCCATAAGAACATTCTTAAGTACTTGAGAAGCACTAAAAGGATTAGTTCCTTGGTTATGGTAATAAGGAAGAGTTGGGTGTAAAGGGTTACACTTATGCAAGCTTCCAAAATGACAAATAAAATTAATGATCATAATCTAATTTAATGTTTGACCTGAAAACTAGAATTGTAAGCTAGAAGAGTTCTGAACAAGAGATAGTCGTTCTAAAATATACGTCGGGTATCCTAGTGTTATGATAACAACAAAGGATACTATATGGATCAACAAGTTCATAGATATGAACTTGAGGAAGGTTCCAACCATTGATGATACAATAGAAACAATGTGACAATAATGGAGTTACTAGATAGGCAAGGAATCCTAGATAGCATACTATAACACTTCCATCTCATACAAGATGTAGTACACATAGGAGATGTGAAACTTACAATATACCGACTAAAGGAAAATGCTGCTAACCTTCTATAAAAGCATTTGCATAGAAGAAACATGATGGACATGTTAAGATCACTTGGAATATGATTCCTAGGTGATTGGATCTAAGTGCAAGTGGGAGTCTGTTGGTATGTATGCCCAGAGACCCAATCATATGATGATTGGAGTGTGACATTATATATCTGATTTGGTAATTATAAAGGTAATTCCATCTCTTATGTTTGTCTCAATCATGAGATGGTGACACATACATAGTAGATGTCTAAGGAATGATGTTATTCGATGACATATGTCTTCAGGTTGATGACCTGAATGATGAGATCATATATATGATAAGAGTACATACATTCTTGTTATGTCTCTAGTCTGATATTATTGTGGAAGCAAAATAGATGAAAGTAATACATAAGAATAACTGTGTGTTGATTGATCGTAGAGTCTCAGTAGTCATGATATATGATATCAAGTCAAGAACACATGTATATGTTAGAGAATATGATATCAAGTCAAGCACACATGTATATGTTAGAGAACAATATGTCAAACACACCCACCATGATAATGATCATGGATACCATGGAATGGTAGTCAAAATAAACTCTCATAGTGATAGTGGTGATTGCGTTTCTTAGACCTAAAATTACTACACTCATCACATGTCATTCATAGTACTTTGACATTATCTAATATGACTTTGAATAAGGGTTTCCATAAAGGTGATTCTTGGGTGTGACACATGGGGATAGAGGGTGAGTGATGTAGATGGGATTTTTCCCTCCTACCAGAGATAGATGTCCAAGCCTCTTGAAAAGAAAGAATGAGAAATGTATGATCATACTCATGTGATTCAGTATGTGATATGTGAATTCATGTGCATCTCAGACAGTCTTCTCTAGTTCAAGGAACATGGATTGAATGTTGAAAGGATGCCATTTCCAAGGCTTGAGTTCAATCTGAATACCAGAGACAAAGGAATTACATGATCATGACAACACTAATCACATATTGTAGTTTAAAGTTGTTCTCAAACTTTCCAATTACTTGGGTAGAAATGATGTATTACTAGAAACCACTCTTTGCTTGTGATGTCATAATTGGATATGTACATTCACTACCAACGTAATTTGGGACCTATAGGGCCACACACAAAGGATACACATAAAATAGGAGTTTATTTATAAATTATGTTTAACTTGATACTAAAATCATATATGTATTCAATTAAAAAACTGAGGTTCAAAGTTGACTGACTGGACTCTGAACTGATCGGTTCAAGAGTTAAACCGATTGATTGGAGTGTCAGGTCAATTGGAATCAACATTGGTTGATCAATGGATGAACCAGGGTGTGAAATGACGGTTCACATGTCCCAACCAACCGGTTAATGGGATGAACTGTGTGGTTCAATGGTCAATTTGATTGGATGAAGGATTTGCATTAAATACCAATGTGATTCCGAATAGGAAACTACACAAACCAACTGGTTCACGCATGAACCTGACCAATTGGGTATGCGAACCAACTAGATCGTTGCTCGAAGTTTCCAGAAAATTTGTGAATTCCATCCTTTTGACTCCCATACAGACTGAGTTCCCTGACCCCAACCTCTCCTATAAATAGCGGGGTACTAGGGGATTCTGAGACACAACAATAAGCTCTAAAAATTATTTCCTCTCTGGTTGTGGTAACCAATAGAGAGCCCGATCAAGTCCTCCCTGATAAAGGGAGGGATAGTAAGGAAGAGACAATTATGGGAGAGATAATTGGTGCTAGTACACTAATGTTTGAAGGGACAACTCTTTCCTATTGGGTATGGTAGCACAAGATGAAGTTTCTAGTGGTCTGCATGCACTACTGTAGAGGCGGGATGCCGTTTCCTTTTGCTAGGAGGATAACACCAAATGTTGTTCATGGCGCCAGACTAGGAGGCCATTGGTGACGATAGTTTGAGTGTTGCTGCTACTTGGAGAAGAAGTACAATACTATATCAAGAGTTTCCATTGGACTTGATCCACAATCATGTATAACTCTTATTACCCTTCCTTCCTAGATATATCACTGTTGACGAGATCTTGCTGATTAGGGAATCAGACATTGAGTTTTTTTGTTATTGTTGACATATATGCTGTCCTTATTTCCCTACAATACATATATATTATATTTTTTAGTTGATAGATAATACTAATATAAGATCATGGGAGAAATCTTAGAGAATTCTAAGTAATCTTTTTACCTTGATAGTTGAGTAAGTAATTACCTAGACGTGTCTTGAAACCCATGGTTGGTATATTAAACGAACTTGTCTTGCCTTTATCCTTTAACCAATGCAATATAATAGCAAGATGAAAATTATACAAAATAATGGGATTAAAAAGAGCAATGAAAATTCTTATAAAATTATTTTAAGAGAAAAGAGTTTAATCAAAGGAAAAGATTATCCTTTAAGTTTAGTGCATCCTTGAAGTGACCTCCTTCGCAGGAGCCTTGACCCCCATGTAAATAGGAAACCTCTCTATTCCGATGTCCACTCTCTCCCTTAAATATCTATCTCCCGACCTCCCTAGATATCAAATAAAATCATGTAACTAGCCCGGTCATCTCTCCACATCCTAACAATCTAATCCAAGATAAAGAATGGTAGTATTATCGGAATATCACCACAAAAAGTGGTAACTATCTTCCTACTAGCTTGCAATTATATGTAGTACAGAAACCTATAGACATGTGACTATAAAAGGCATGATCTACTATGTCTACACACAAGAACCCCACCAAGCTCTAAGACACCATCTAGCAAATATCCCTTCCTCGCCACCTACAATGCAAGAAGAAGCAACTAATCATAGACCTCGGGAGGAGTACTCGAGTCCCTAGAGGATGCACATGCTTCGTAGGAAGAGTTGAACACTGTTCTGATCATCTCCATGATATCAGGTAATAGTCTAAGCCTATATTTCTTTCTCATACTCATGTGAAGATAGCTTGAAGAAAAGCTTCATCCTCCTCTTCTGCCACCTTCTGCTATGCCAAGAGGCCGATTAGGTTCAGCAGTGCACCATGGAGGTGCTGAGACCTTGTCCTGGTCTTGCAACACCTAGGGATAAGGAGGCAAACATCCAGTCGGCCCTACTTCCAGGGACATATTTGACTTGTAACATATTGAATCCTATAAGTTATTCTATTGCGGTTAAGAAGTTAGAAACCTTAGTTCTTTGGGCTTAGCCAAACATGGATAAAGATAGTAGCTAATTGAAACCCTAACATGTTAATGCGTGAATAGATCACCCTAAAATGTAGACATATAAACAAATATGACATAGTACCCTCATATTAGTTTTTAGACCAATAAAAGATACATAGAATATGTCACATGAGAATATGATGATTAGGGTATGAAGACAAGAAAGTTAATAAGCTTAGGAGAGCTATGTGTTCATCATTGAGAGAATAATGTTAAAATATTGAAATAAATACGGAATTAATACCCTAATGAGATAAAAGATAAATACATATAAAACCTCATACATAATAATGAAATACAACCCTTTTGGTAACAAGAGTGAAGGTATTGTGACACAATTGAATAAATAATAAGGATGATGAAATAAATACAATGATGTCAAGCCAAAAATGTTAATTCATAGGAAGAGATCTCAAAAGTGAAATCTAATGTGAAATTCAGATTCCTTGGGTCCCAATTGCCTTGGGAGTTAAGTTTCACATTATTTACCTAATAATAACTAATTCAACTCAATTTGGAAGTAGAGATATGAGTTTTCCCCAATATAAAATAATAATAAATGACTCTAAAAGAGGAAATAACTTTAGATTCGAAATATACAGTTAAAATATGGCTTTGTGTAAATTTTCATGTAATTTGGATAATCTTTAATATACATGTGTAGATTAGGAGAGAAAAAGTATGAAAAGTCCAAAAATATTAAATAATGAGTAAAGTAATCCCCAATGATAAAATTTATGACCAATTTGTGTCCAATATACTTAATATGACTTGTGGGTGAAGTTTCATTAAATTTTGGATAATCCTAGAGCCATTAATGCATGAGGAAAGATAAAATGAGATTTGCTAATTTAATGAATCAAAAGTCTTCAAAAGGAAATCTAATTGTATATTCAAATTCTACATACTCAAATTAGCTAAGTTGTCAAATTTCATTAAATTTGGAGTTTGTTTGCACCCTCAATTGATGGAAGAGAAAAGTTAAACAATTAAAACAATTTACTATAGTCTAATTCGATTAGGAATGTATATATATGTCACATGTTTAATTTTCCTTAGTCAGTGGACACGTGTAGCGACAGTCACCAAATTGACAAACAAATCGTTACTAATTAAGTGGAATAAACCTAAAAAAATGTGGATCCCACGGGGTGAGACAATTGTCCCAACGAGAGATATAACTCTCCTCCAACAATGTTATTATCACAGTTAGATAATATTAAACTAAGCAGAGGATAAGCAGTTTAGAATATTCTCATCTTTTAAAGCATTGCAACTATCTATGATAGAGCAGTAAATCATCTATTCACTTTATAAGGAACATGAAGAATATGTATATCATTTACCCATCATACTATATCAACATCTCAAGCTTATCCTGTGATGCTCATTATAATGGTATGTCATCCATTAATTATTATCATTTCTATCTGTTGGCCTCAGCCAATCTGCTAACCAGATATTGAATTGTACTGGTCATGTGAGTATACATCATCATATTCTGTTCAGGCATTGGACTATGCCAATCCTGTGCAACCATTCTAGGCATTGAACTATCCCAATCCTTTGATAACAACCAGGCATTGGGTTATTACCAATCCTGTGATTAACATCCAGGCATTGGGTATTTACCAATCATGTGATTAACAACCAGGCATTGGGGTTATTACCAATCCTGTGATTAACAACCAGGCATTGGGGTTATTACCAATCCTGTGATTAACAACCAGGCATTGGGTATTTACCAATCCTGTGATTAACAACCAGGCATTTGGGTTATTACCAATCCCGTGATTAACAACCAAGCATTGGGGTTATTACCAATCCTATGATTAGTAGCCAGGCATTGGGTATTTACCAATCCTGTGATTAACAACCAGTCATTGGGGTTATTACCAATCCTGTGCTTAACAGCCAGACATTGGGGTTATTACCAATCTTGTGATTAACAACCAAGCATTGGGTATTTACCTATGCTGTGATACTATAGGCTTCATGCCTATGCTAGGGATTGGACTCTACCAATCCTGTGAAACTATAGGCTTCATGCCTCTGCCAGGTATTGGACTCTACCAATCCTGTGCATCTCATCACTGAATACCACATCACCTTCACTAGGCATTATACCTTGGCCAAGTCATCATACTTATTCAGATCCTTTATATAATACAAGTATTCCTCTTATCTCTTTTAAGCATATTCAAAACACTATAGCCCTTATTTGGCTATAAGCATAAAACATATATGATTAAGATTTCATTATTATTATTGTATCCATTTATTATTATTATTATGATACTAAGTTTCCATTTCCTAGTTTATTTGAACATTATCATTTCTTACATGAGGCTTTTATAAACACCTTGTTACCTCTCACTAGGCAACAACTATTCTCATGGTTCACAAGGCCCATTAAACATCTTGTCACCTCTCACTAGGCAACAACTATTCACATGTCTCACAAGGCCCATTAAACATCTTGTCACCCCTCACTAGGCAACAACTATTCACATGACTTACAAGTCCCATTAATCATTATACTTTTATTCAAGTATTTAACATTCCTTACAAGGTTTATGCAACAAAAGAATTACAACCTTCCCATCATTAGGGTTAGGGTCTCCTTTCCTTATCGATTAAGGTTTCTCTTACATATCATCACCCTTCATTAGGGTTAGGGTTTTCCATTATTAACCATTTAGGTTTTCAAGATCATATTTATTAATGATCAAACCCTAATTCATTGCTCTACACAGCTAGGAACCAACATTGATAACATAAGTATTCAATCATACTTATTTATTCTCATCATTTGTCATTAAATTAATTATCAACACAAGACATGAGTTCCTCTCTCATCTTTACCAGAATATGATTACCTCATACTTTATTAACTTGGCTTAACCCTATCTTAAGGTATGTTAGCCTACACTTATCAAAGAGCATTACATCACATTGTAACAATTGACATGACACACTTCATGTGTTACTCATCCAAGTACATTGGATTTAGGGTACATCAAGGTGTATCAACCTTGAGGTGCTGAATGTGATATCTATCATATCTTGATGTATCACTTTCCTCATCACTTTGAACTTACTTAAGTTCATCAACTTATCTTGTATTAGGGTATTTCCCATCCTAATACTTTATACACCAGTTCATCACATTTATCATGTAATGTATTGGTCATAAGTCACTTTTTTGAATTATTCAACCATTATCAATGATATGGAGTCATCTCGGGTTAAGGAAATATTGATATAAGGTTATCCATCATCAACCACTTTAGGTGTTTCACCTACCAAAATGTTAGTCACTATTCCATTATTAGGAATAGGGTTTCCCATCTTTATCAATTCGGGTTTCACATAGCATCATCCTAGATTAGGGTTTCACACATCATTATCTTGAATTAGGGTTCCTTATAACTTTTCCCCAAATTAGGGTTTCATGTAACTTTATCCGAAATTAGGGTTTCATGAAGCATCCTCTTAAATTAGGGTTTTTCATTATATTACCCTGAATTGGGATTTCTCATATCATCACCCTAGATTAGGGTTACACAATTACCTTGGATTAGGGTTTCACTTGGTATTGCCCTAAATTAGGGTTAGGGCTCATCAACCTTGTCGATTAGGGTTTCATGATCTCTTTATTAAGGATCATACCCTGATTACATATTTTATTTATGTTGAAAATGTTGAGGCTTAACCACTACATGATTATTATACATGTATGAATTCCTCTCTCTCTCATCCTCTCTAGGATGTTGATTACTTCAAGCTTGATTAGATTAGGTCAACCCTTCATTCAAGTACATACATTTAGGGTTAGCATAATGTATTGAGATATTGCTTCCATAAGCATCAAAGGTTAAACTCTCTAAGGGTACTAATCACCCTAGTACCTTAAAGGTACAACCATTGTAATTATCTTTGATATACATCATTAACAATCATGGGGTTAATTGATCTTTCATCACATTAGGTCTTCAAACGGTTTTGGTTGCATTGAACCTCCAAACGGTTTTGACCCCTCAAAATCCAAACGGTTTTGAAACCATTTGCCCTCCAAACGGTCTTGAGGTCAACATCCTTAAACGATCTGAAGACCGTTAGACCTTAAACAGTCTTGGTCCAAAACTCCAAACGATCTTAGATCAATTGCACCTCCAAACGGTCTTGAGGTACTAGACCCTCAAACGGTCTTGAAGTACTTTGACCTCCAAACGGTCTTGAGGTGCTTGACCTCCAAACGGTCTTGAAGTTCTTGACCTCCAAATGGTCTTGGTCTACACCTTCAATCGGTCTTAAGACCGTTAGACCATCAAACAGTCTTGATCTCAAAATCCCTAAACGGTTTGAGACTGTTTGAATTAAATATTATTAAACCCTAAATGGTTTGAGACCGTTTGAATTAAATATTATTAAACCCTAAATGGTTTGAGACCATTTAGTCCTCAAACGGTATGAGACCGAATGGTCCTCAAATGGTTAGAATACTGTTTGGTCAATTCAACAATGAAACCGATTGAACTTAAATTAGGGTTTTAACTTCAATCGATCTAGGGTTTGTAATCAAGGGACTATCAAACACTGAAAACTTTGGGACTAGATCAATTGTAACCATTGGATCTCCATCCAACCATGACACCACTTGACCTCAAATGGTCTTGAGACCATTTGGTCTCAATCGGTCTTGAGACCGTTTGACCTCAAATAGTCTTGAGACCGTTTGGTCTCAATAAGTCTTGAGACCGTTTGGTCACCAAAAGGTGAAACCATTAGCTCATGATTTTTATTGAGGTGTGTGCTAAGATGAGGTCATCATCATCAAGCTTCAGACCTTCTAAATCTATTTCCATTCCTATGGTGATTTCATCAATTACCCAAAAGGAATATCAAGAAGAAAGAAATGATCAACATAAAATGAAGAATTGAATTCAATAATAACATTTAAGGGTTGTAGTTATATAACCCACCTTCAAAGTTGAATCCAAGCTTCAAGCTTCACATCTTTAATGGTGAATGAAGCTTTCTCAACTTTCCAAGGTCCGTCCTCAAGTTTTTGAGTGAAAAGAATGGCTAAAGTTGAAGATTGAATGGAGAAAAGAAGAAAATAAGCATTGAATTTCAATTTCCACCATGAAATCAAGGTTGAAGACGAGCTCACCTACAGGTTGGGGTACGTCCTCCTGTTGCTCCTAAGCTCCCTTGTATTCGGCCAAAGCAAAGAAAGAAAGAAGAGTCAAAAAAGCCTTTCATGTGGGTGAAAGAATGGAGTGTATATAAGGGAAATTCAAGAGAGAGAAAGTGTTATAAAAATCCTTCAATTTCCCTAAATTGATGCCACTTATCCCCCTCAATTCCTTGAATACGAAGCCATCATCCTCCCCTTCGAAAACCTCTTCTTTATCCATGAATTAAAAGAAAACAATTAAGCACATTAATCAATTCTAATAATAATATCCAAAAATTAGTGGATATTACTTTTTCTTTAACTAATGTGAGCGGGTTCTCCACTCACTTTAGATATTTCGGTGCCATTTCAAGGCACAAGGACGTCCATGCTTATATAAATTCAACCATCACATTTTTGGTTGAAGGGCACTTCCATTAATATATTTACTTTTTGCATTAAATTGAATTAGGGTTTCAATTATGCTTAAATCTTGATTATTTTAATATCAAGATTCTCTCTCCCCCAAAGAGATTCAAATGAGACACCCATCTGATTTTCTTGTCTCTAATTGATACCAAGAAACATTAGGGACTCTCTAGAAGTGCTATTTTGCATATTGAACCCTATGTTTTGGGTAAATTGCACATTACACCAAGACTAGGTTTTAATGCACAAACATTGCTTAATAAGCTCTTTCTTGGTGCTCAGGCTTGTGGAAGCCATACCTCTGCATCATTTTCATTCTTATGATGCTTCAACACTTGAGGAACATTTTATCATGTAACATTTGCAAGTTAACCCTTCAATTTGGGTAATTTGCACTTTAGTCTAAAATGGGCAAAACATTGTTTTCAACATTATTCAAAAAGGACTAGTATTAAAACATAAGTTCCTCTTGAGCCTTAATTACTTTTCAAAGGATAAAGACAAGAATCTAAATGACTTACTTAAGTAAAACTTCTAGGGTTAAGGCATAACCCAGGTCAGGGATGTTACAATTATAAACCCCTAATAAGGATTTCGTCCCCGAAATCCCAGGTAAAGGAAGACAAATATTATTCATTCACTATATCATCATGTCTCCACATAACATATTAATGGCATGGAGATGCCATAGAAATTTGATCAACACAAAGTTCTTCCACACAAGGTTATCATAGAATCGGTCACACATGGCACACACTCCACTGTCCTTTTTCATTATTGACGGTAGAGTCAACTATGTGTCAGGTAACACTTTTCTTAGTTGGAGAAGCATTATACAGACCTTATTTAACTCAGGTGTCAAATCTTACTGATTTGTCAGCTTCTCAACTTACAACTTTATGGACAAGATTCTTGATTCTGGGGAGTCTCCCATATTCCTCATTCAGTTTAGCATTTTACTTTCAAGGAAAGACCAGAGTTATGTTCTGTCACCCACTTGGGACTGCAAGTCTTATCATACATCTGCTGTGCCATCTAATCTGCTGACACAACACTAAACTTTCTTACTACTTGTACCAACTATCTCATTAGTTGTACATTCTATTGTCATAAGGGAAAGTTACTTATCAATTAAGAACTTATCTTAGAGGTATCTCTTGATGTTATATATAAGTTGCCTTAATAGATCTAGATAGGGGTATTTTAAAGAATTATTTTAGCTTAATAAGATTTTCCCACAATAATTTTATAATTGTTCCTTCAATTAGTACATCCTTATCGATGTTATGTTTATGCGGGGCATAAACCCCTAACAAATGGTATCCATACTACAGTATGTAACTGGACAAATTTTAGAGTTAGCCCTTCGAGGTAACCAAACATTACTTCTTATCAGGAGTCATGTTCCCATTTTCTCATATCATTGAAAGTTCTTAGATACTAGGATTCTTTACCTTGGTATCCATTATATGTGCCAAAAACACATCACAGCATCATCATGATTACTAGATCTGGGTATTCAAACCCTCAGTCCATCACTGAACATTGTTACCTCTCATCAGGTAACTGTTACCTCTAGGTCTGAGGACCAGGGTATACATTATACTAAACATCCTCTTTTGTTTATAAGTTAATCTATGATTAACTCAGATCTCTCCATATATCAATTAGGATGTGGTTGAAATATCCATGCCACATCTCTGACTTCATTATGCTCTTTAGATTGTCTCAAAATGAATACTTGATCAGAGTAATCAGAAACATAGCAATCTAAGAGTGTCATACTTACCTTACCTTCAATAGATGAATACCTGGCCAGGGTATTCAAGAACTGAAATTAGGTAGTATGCATTTGTTTTATATTATGTTTCAGACTTTTAACATATCTTTAAATTTACTATTTAGTATCTCAGATTTTCTCTGGGTGTTTCTTTTACATCTCTTCCTTATGTCCTCATAGGACTAATTAAAGGAAGCTCAACAATAACTACCTTTCTTATAATCAGTAGGCAGAGGGAAGAAAAAGGAAAGATAATTCAGAATGAAAAGTTTTATCTGACATGTTACCTTTACGGGTTATCTAGTGTCTTGTCTGTCTGGTCACCTTATTATTTCTTCTTGGACACTGCCACCTCAGATGTCCTTTCTGTCCACATTTGTGGCAAGCTCGCCCCCCACTTGGTGACTGCAGCATTGGTGTACCATAATGTTGTTGAACCGGTGAAGATTTTGGCTGTTTAGTACCACTAATCAACGGTTCTTGTGACTGTGTAGACTTTCTTTTGAGGTTTGTCTCATGTTTCTTTGTCACATACCTTTCTATCCTCCTGACAGATTCCATGAATGTGGCAAATCTCTCTCTACTTTCTAACGCAGATGCCGAGATAGACACCTCAACATTCAATCCTTTCTCAAAACTCGAATCTTCTCCTGCTCAGAAGGAGCCATTTGAGGATAAAACCGCAAAAGTTCCATAAACCTAGCCTCATATTCATTTATTGACATGGTTCCTTGTCGAACCTTCTCAAACTGTGAGATCTTTTCATCTAAATATGTCCTTGGAAAATACTTATTGATGAATTCTCGATGAAATTCCTCCCAACCAACCTCTTCATCATTCCTTTTTACTTCTTCTATGGCCCACCAAAGTCCAACACTACCCTTCAAAAGGTATACAACATGTTTGACTTTGTCAGCATCTGGGATACTAAGGATCTTAAAAGCCTTTTCTAACTCAGTGAGCCATAGATCAGCATCTGCTCGGTCAGATGTCCCGACATATTCTATGGCTCCTACATGACGTAGTCATTCAAAAGTCTTACCAGATCCTTGTCCCTCATTGGGAACTGGTGCCCCAGCTGGTGGTGCTGGCATACGGTCTGCCATATGCATCATTGTGGTCATGAATTTCCCAAAAAGAGTATGAAAGTCGGGGTTTTCTATCATGACTTCATCAACTTGGGGATTCTCAGGAACTGATTCCTCTCTTACCTGATCCCTTGCACCTCCTACTGGTCTCTCAACAATGTATCCCTCGTGTTCTCCGGACATCCTTGAGTTATATCCCTTCTTCTGCATAAGCAGAAGTCACTATAAGATATACTGGGATACACTTAGAATAGACTCGACATCTTAGTCCTATGTCTCTGTAGACTCAACGAACATTAAGCTCTGATACCAAGCTTGTAGCGACAATCGCCAAACTGACAAACAAATCGTTACTAATTAAGAGGAATAAACATAAACAACAGATTAAAAAAAATTACTGAAATTTAAAACCATTTTGCAAGGAGATCCTTGTATAGAAAACTTTTATTGAAAGATCCAAAACTCATACATATCATGATTTACATTGTACAACATTGTTTCATATCATCTCGAGGACAACATATTACAGTTGTTCTATCAAAACACATACTGGAGCAACATAAAACCTCGAGGCATTCAAGCCAAAATCTCATATTATACATGAAACCAGTACGAACCAACTCCAAGGACCTGAGAGTACAGAGACGACACATAGGACTTCTATCTATAAGACCTAACAAACAATACACTCAACCTGAGCTGTCACTGCTGTCCCTGCTTCTGTTGTTCTTTCTCTGCAGTATGGTCTCAATCCCCCTCGTGCACGTCCACCTAAAAAAATGTGGATCCAACGGGGTGAGACAATTGTCCCAGCGAGAGATATAACTCTCCGCCAACAATGTTATTATCACAGTTAGATAATATTAAACTAAGCAGAGGATAAGCAATTTAGAATATTCTCATCTTTTAAAGCATTGCAACTATCTATGATAGAGCAGTAAATCATCTATTCACTTTATCAGGAACATGAAGAATACGTATATCATTTACCCATCATACTATATCAACATCTCAGGCTTATCCTGTGATGCTCATTATCATGGTATGTCATCCATGAATTATTCTCGTTTCTATCTGTTGGCCTCAACCAATCTGCTAACCAGATATTGAATTGTACCAGTCATGTGAGTATGCATCATCATATTCTGTTCAGGCATTGGACTATGCCAATCCTGTCCAACCATTCTAGGCATTGGACTATGCCAATCCTTTGATAACAACCAGACATTGGATTATTACCAATCCTGTATTAACAACCATGCATTGGGTATTTACCAATCCTGTGATTAACAACCAGGCATTGGGGTTATTACCAATCCTGTGATTAATAGCCAAGCATTGGGTATTTACTAATCACATTATTAACAACTAGGCATTGGGTATTTACCAATCCTGTGATTAACAGCCAGGCATTGGGTATTTACCAATCCTGTGATTAACATCCAGGCATTGGGTATTTACCAATCCTATGATTAACAGCCAGGCATTGGGGTTATTACCAATCCTGTGATTAACAACCATACATTGGGGTTATTACCAATCTTGTGATTAACAACCAGACATTGGGTATTTACCAATCATGTGATTAATAGCCAGGCATTGGGGTTATTACCAATCATGTGATTAACAGTCAGTCATTGGGGTTATTGCCAATCCTGTGATTAACAACCAGGCATTGGGTATTTACCAATCTTGTGATTAACAACCAGGCATTGGGGTTATTACCAATCCTGTGATTAACAACCAGGCATTGGGGTTATTACCAATCCTGTGATTAACAACTAGACATTGGGTATTTACCAATCTTGTGATACTATAGGCTTCATGCCTCTACTAGGTATTGGACTCTACCAATCCTGTGAAACTATAGGCTTCATGCCTCTGCCAGGTATTAGACTCTACCAATCCTATGCATCTCATCACTGAATACCACATCACCTTCACTAGGCATTATACCTTGGCCAAGTCATCATACTTATTCACATCCTTTATATAATACAAGTATTCCTCTTATCTCTTTTAAGCATATTCAAAACACTATAGCCCTTATTTGGCTATAAGCATAAAGCATATATGATTAAGATTTCATTATTATTATTATATCCATATATTATTATTATTATGTTACTAAGTTTCCATTTTCTAGTTTATTTGAACATTATCATTTCTTACATGAGACTTTTATAAACACCTTGTTACCTCTCACTAGGCAACAACTATTCTCATGGCTCACAAGGCCCATTAAACATCTTGTCACCTCTCACTAGGCAACAACTATTCACATGGCTCATAAGGCCCATTAAACATCTTGTCACCCCTCACTAGGCAACAACTATTCACATGGCTTACAAGGCCCATTAACCATTATACTTTTATTCAAGTATTTAACATTCCTTACAAGGTTTATGCAACAAAAGAATTACAACCTTCCCATCATTAGGGTTAGGGTCTCCTTTCCTTATCGATTAAGGTTTCTCTTACATATCATCACCCTTCATTAGGGTTAGGGTTTTCCATTATTAACCATTTAGGTTTTCAAGATCATATTTATTAATGATCAAACCCTAATTCATTGCTCCACACAACTAGGAACCAACATTGATAACATAAGTATTCAATCATACTTATTTATTCTCATCATTTGTCATTAAATGAATTATAAACACAAGACATGAGTTCCTCTCTCATCTTTACCAGAATATGATTACCTCATACTTTATTAACTTGGCTTAACCTTATCTTAAGGTATGTTAGCCTACACTTATCAAAGAGCATTACATCACAATGTAACAATTGACATGACACACTTCATGTATTACTCATCCAAGTACATTGGATTTAGGGTACATTAATGTGTATCAACCTTAAGGTGCTGAATGTGATATCTATCATATCTTGATGTATCACTTTCCTCATCACTTTTAACTTACTTAAGTTCATCAACTTATCTTGTATTAGGGTATTTCCCATCCTAATACTTTATACACTAGTTCATCACATTTATCATGTAATGTATTGGTCATAAGTCACTTATTTGAATTATTCAACCATTATCAATGATATGGAGTCATCTCGGGTTAAGGCATTATTAATATAAGGTTATCAATTATCAACCACTTTAGGTGTTTCACCTACCAACATTGTTAGTCACTATTCCATTATTAGGAATAGGGTTTCCCATCTTTATCAATTCGGGTTTCACATAGCATCACCCTAGATTAGGGTTTCACACATCATTATCTTGAATTAGGGTTCCTTATAACTTTTCCCCAAATTAGGGTTTCATGTAACTTTATCCGAAATTAGCGTTTCATGAAGCATCCTATTAAATTAGGGTTTTTCATTATATTACCCTAAATTGGGATTTCTCATATCATCACCCTAGATTAGGGTTACACCATTACCTTGGATTAGGGTTTCACCTGGCATTGCCCTAAATTAGGGTTAGGGCTCATCAACCTTCTCGATTAGGGTTTCATGATCTCTTTATCAAGGATCATACCCTGATTACATATTTTATTTATGTTGAAAATGTTGAGGCTTAACCACTACATGATTATTATACATGTATGAATTCCTCTCTCTCTCATCCTCTCTAGGATGTTGATTACTTCAAGCTTGATTAGATTAGGTCAACCCTTCATTCAAGTACATACATTTAGGGTTAGCATAATGTATTGAGATATTGCTTCCATAAGCATCAAAGGTTAACCTCTCTAAGGGTACTAATCACCCTAGTACCTTAAAGGTACAACCATTGTAATTATCTTTGATATACATCATTAACAAACATGGGGTTAATTGATCTTTCATCACATTAGGTCTTCAAACGGTTTTGGTTGCATTGAACCTCCAAACGGTTTTGACCCCTCAACCTCCAAACGGTTTTGAAACTGTTTGCCCTCCAAACGGTTTTGAAACCGTTTGCCCTCCAAACGGTCTTGAGGTCAACATCCTTAAATGATCTGAAGACCGTTAGACCTTAAACGGTCTTGGTCTAAAACTCCAAACGATCTTGGATTAATTGCACCTCCAAACGGTCTTGAGGGACTAGACCCTCAAACGGTCTTGAAGTACTTTGACCTCCAAACGGTCTTGAGGTGCTTGACCTCCAAACGGTCTTGAGGTGCTTGAACTCCAAACAGTCTTGGTCTACACCTTCAATCGGTCTTAAGACCGTTAGACCATCAAACGGTCTTGATCTTAAAATCCCTAAACGGTTTGAGACTGTTTGAATTAAATATTACTAAAACCTAAACGTTTTGAGACCGTTTGAATTAAATATTATTAAACCCTAAACAGTTTGAGACCGTTTAGTCCTCAAACGGTTTGAGACCAAATAGTCCTCAAATGGTTTGAAGACCATTTGGTCAATTCAGCAATGAAACCGATTGAACTTAAATTAGGGTTTTAACTTCAATCGATCTAGGGTTTGTAATCAAGGCACCATAAAACACTAAAAACTTTGGGACTAGATCAATTGTAACCATTAGATCTCCATCCAACCATGACACCACTTGACCTCAAATGGTCTTGAGACTGTTTGGTCTCAATCAGTCTTGAGACCATTTGATCTCAAACGGTCTTGAGACCGTTTGGCCTCAATCGGTCTTGAGACCGTTTGGTCTCCAAAAGGTGAAACCGTTTGCTCATGATTTTTATTGAGGTGTGTGCTAAGATGAGGTCATCATCACCAAGCTTCAGACCTTCAAAATCTACTGCCATTCCTATGGTGATCTCATCAATTACCCAAAGGAATATCAAGAAGAAAGAAATGATCAACATAAAATGAAGAATTGAATTCAATAATAACATTTAAGGGTTCAAATTATATAACCCGCCTTCAAAGTTGAATCCAAGCTTCAAGATTTATGTCTTTAATGGTGAATGAAGCTTTCTCAACTTTCCAAGGTCCGTCCTCAAGTCTTTGAGTGAAAAGAATGTTTAAAATTGAAGATTGAATGGAGAAAAGAAGAAAATAAGCATTGAATTTCAATTTCCACCATGAAATCAAGGTTGAAGATGATTAAGGAGCTCACCTACAGGTTGGGGTACGTCCTCCTGTTGCTCCTAAGCTCCCTTGTGTTCAGCCAAAGAAAAGAAAGAAAGAAGAGTCAAAAAAGCCTTTCATGTGGGTGAATGAATGGAGTGTATATAAGGGAAATTCAAGAGAGAGAAAGTGTTATAAAAATCCTTCAATTTCCCTAAATTGGTGCCAATTATCCCCCTCACTTCCTTGCATACGAAGCCATCATCCTCCCCTTTGAAAACCTCTTCTTTATCCATGAATTAAAAGAAAACAATTAAGCACCTTAATCAATTTAATAATAATATCAAAGAATTAGTGGATATTACTTTTTCTTTAACTAATGTGAGCGGGTTCTCCACTCACTTTAGATATTTCGGTGCCATTGCAAGGCACAAGGACGTCCATGCTTATATAAATTCAACCATCACATTTTTGGTTGAAGGGCACTTCCATTAATATATTTATTTTTTGCATTAAATTGAATTAGGTTTTCAATTATGCTTAAATCTTGATTATTTTAATATCAGGATTGTCTCTCTCCCAAAGAGATTCAAATGAGACGCCCCTCTGATTTTATTGTCTCTAATTGATACCAAGAAACATTAGGGACTCTATAGAAGTGGTATTTTTCATATTGAACCCTATGTTTTGGGTAAATTGCACATTACACCAAGACTAGGTTTTAATGCACAAACATTGCTTAATAAGCTCTTTCTTGGTGCTCAGGCTTGTGGAAGCCATACCTCTACATCACTTTCATTCTTATGATGCTTCAACACTTGAGGAAAATTTTATCATGTAACATTTGCAAGTTAACCCTTCAACTTGGGTAATTTGCACTTTTGTCCAAAACAGGCAAAACATTGTTTTCAACATTATTCAAAAAGGACTAAAATTGAAACATAAGTTCCTCTTGAGCCTTAATTACTTTTCAAAGGATAAAGACAAGAATCTAAATGACTTACTTAAGAAAAACTTCTAGGGTTAAGGCATAACCCAGGTCAGTGATGTTACAACACGTGTGAGTGGGACCGTTGGATCTAGGGCCAACAACTCAGGGTCGTCTCCTTGCTCGAGCCTGAGAAGGAAACAAAACCCATCCACATGTGATCTTCTAATCCAAATTTTTTTCTCTCTACCCAATCATTTTTCAAAAATTTTCTTACGTTAGAATCGGGAGAAGATTGCACACACATCCATACCAAACTCTTGGTCTTTGGTTGTGAATTCTAGAAATGCCCAAAGCACCTTCTCCAAGCTTCTAGAGCTCCATGCTCTTGGGCCAAAGGATCAAGCCCTACCTATATAAAAAGCCATCTAGGGATTTGCCTCACCATGAGCAATCTATTCCTCAAGCTAATTTCTTTGTCCATTGTGTTTTGTGTCACCACCAAGCCAAGCTTCACCTTGCCCTTATGGCCTCGTGCGTGGATTCGACTATAGTGTTCTTTGATCTATTTTGGAGGTGAGTTCGTCGAGGTACCTACTTCGATTGTAGTTCATCGATTTGGTCTGAGAATCACCCCCTTGTTTCCTCCAAATCCACACCGCCAAGGTTGAGCTGCTTTGTGCAGCCATGGTAGTTGTGAAGGGAAGAAGATGCCCCTATGGATTTCCCTATCTTGCCCCTCTCTTTTTCATTTTCTTTGTTTTTCCTCTCAGGGGCAATAAGGTCTTTTCACCCTTTTCTCTTTGTGTTTGCGTAGGCCACGCATGCCTTTGACTAGTGACATGGGCGCACGTGATTGGGCCATGTCAGCTGGGCCCGACCCTCTTTACTCTTTATTTTTTTGTGAAATCTTTTGCTTATTTGGAATATTCTGATTGGCCACTTTTATAAAAATCATATGTTTTGATTTTCTTGTCTAAAAATTATAAATACATATGTTTTGGAATAAAAAAAATGTGTTCTTTATAATATAAATAGTTTCAAAGCCCGATTTCCATACTTTTGCTGATGGATTTTTGAGAATCTAATGTATTATATAAAAAGTCCTAAAAATTGTAACTTTATCATATAAACCTCAAATTTGACAAATAAATATGTTTTCTTGATCAAAAAAACATAAGGAATCATTTGGGCTAGGTTTTGGGTCCAAAATTTGAGTTTTTTCTAAAAAGGTCTAGAATTAGGGTTTTATAACATTTATATGAATATCAAAACCCTAATACATGTAAATAATTTGTAATTAGGCAAAGTTGACCTTGGAAACAACTAGATTGGTGAAGAGTCTTTCTAGGACTTTGAAATAATGTATGTTTTCATCTCTATTATACACATTAAGCAATTGGCCTATTTTCACTTTTCTCTTAGTCCTATGGACTATAGCCTACACAATATCTCTTTTTCTTTTGAGAATAAATTTCATGTGAAATACCTTATTTGTTTCTGATCATCAAAATTTGATGGACATTCTTTTGACTTCATGTTATGCCTTTATACTTGAAGAAATCCTAAATTTGCCCAGTTTTGTGGTGGATGTTTGAATTTCACTTTTATGTGATTGAAAATTTATATGGATCCTTTGATCCCACATTACATCTGTTGGATGTTCTCAACCCTCATACTTTGACTTATTCTGGCTTACTATTTTTTATGCATCATGTGGCGACTGCTAGTATAATGTTACATGTGTTATCATATGGATGTGTAAATTCCCACAATTGAAAATGCAGAGGTGATAATTCCTACAAGAGATATTATTGAGCAGATGTGTATCCTGTCTTGCTCGGAGCAGATGTATATAAGTCCCTGCTCAGCCCATATTTAGAGTAGATGTGTATGAGTTCCTACTCACTCCATATTTATGGTAGATGTGTTATTTCCTACCAACTTGTTTATATTGTTCTAGTATTGTCACATGTGAAACATGTGAATGCCTTGCTCTTATTTTATTGAACTCCTATTTCTTTTATGCCCGATTGGGTAGTTCTTTTCTTTTTCTATGGGAAGCCTTTTATTTGACATCCCTTATTTCATTATATTACTCAATTCCAATTTCGTATGCACATACCAACTATTTGCTGATGTCATCTTCTCTCTTCCTTTTGTGGGGTACGCTTCCAAACCCATATTTAGGTCAAAGAGGTGACAACCAAGTTAGGCTAGGACCTCAACAAGTTTAGCTAAAACTTTTTGGGAGACTTAATTGAAGTTGTTAGGTGATCCTCAGCTAGTCCTATGTTTAGTTTTTCTTTTATCTCACCCTGCATGGTGAAGGATAGTGATGATAACAAGTTTTGTAATGGTTAGATACATATTTAAATTCTAGTTCTACTTTTGTGTTATGATACATACATGTTGAATATATTGCTTATCATCCCTTTTGAGAAAATTTTTATGTTGGTGTTTGGTTTGGAATGTTGCCTTTTTATTTTAGTAGGGAGGTTACATGACTCCTTACAAGGGGGAAGACGATTAGAGGCCTTTTACCAAAGAGTCTTTGGGGCCACGTTCAAAGGGCAAGTGCCTAAGAGTCTTTTCTCTTATGCTGACCGAGGCTGGCATTTTAATTGAAATAAGATCCTAAATGTTGATGTGTCAACATCTGGTTGGTCACATAGTATATATTTAGAATAATTATAGTAAATACATTGTAATTCTAATTATGATGATATTATATATGAAATTCATAACAAAATACATAGAATGCAAATAAACTAGTTCCATGACCTTTTATGCTTCCTGTTCCAAAAGCATAGTCAATACATGGTTATTAAGTGATGAATGCTTACAAACCTTAGTTTTGAGGATTATAATGTTAAACACATTTCATATGCTTAATTTGAGATATATTCTAATAGTGTATAATATAATTACATATCAAGGTAATGATTATGATGATGGTGTCTAATTAGGTTGCTAAAGCCAATAATCATGTCCATGTAGACTTAGGGTTATTAAATTAAAGTTTATATGTTGCTATCATCTGGATCCACATAATCTGATCTAGGTAACAAGATGTATTGAAATTTTATGATTAGGGTTATACATCATGCACAATTATCCCTTAGGATTCATAATAAGATGGAACTAGGGTTTGTGACCCTTATTCCTATTCCAAAACCAAAACAACCCTAAATCTAGATTATAACCTAAGTTAGGTTTAATCTGAATAGTGCGAATACATGGAGACACATATCTAGTAGACATATATACAGATAATGTTGATTGAATGATTTATTTCTTGAATATACTTGATGATGGATTGCATAAAGTACACTTGAAGTGTATAATTGCATGGTTCTTCAATAAGGTACGTGGTTACAACTATGAATACTCACACGTATCAAATTTTAGAGATTGTCGGTGGTTTCTAAAAGTTTATTAGAAATTAACCACTGGATGTTTATCTATTTCATGCAAACTATAAGGACCCTACGAGTATCACATAAAGTATAGAATATTTTGAACCCTGGGTGACACCAATCAAGGTGTAATGCACATAAATCCAATGATGGACACTGATTACACCCGAGATGGCACATCAAGCATGGGTTAGAATATGCAATAAAAACATAAGTTCATATGTGCCATTAAATGATTGTTGAATATATATGTACATGCAATGCTTTAGATGAACCCATATACTAGTATTGATATAAGCTGACTGCATTTTGTTTGTCAAAATTTTAGGTAGTTGATACACATGATAAATGACATGAAGATAAATATCAACACTATTGAATATATTAAAGCAAAGACAAGGAGGATTAGTTTGAAAGTATATCTCTTCTTCTCAATATATGTTAGTTCTCATGTAAAAATAATCATCTAACTATTGGATCAAAGGGATCTATTGGGGGGTGAATAGAGCTAAAAACACTTGCACAAAATTCGTTAGACCTTCAAGTTACTTCAACTAGGCACAATTGCAAGCAGTGAATTTGATGGCAATCTAAACTTGCATAGCAAGGATGAGAGAGATTGAAACAAGCACTTGAACAAGCTGTGTAGAGTGGTTCCACTCTAAAAACTAGGAGAGAGTCAGTCCACTACCTTGAGAGGTCAAGCCCTAGGATTTAGCAACCTATGTATCCTTATATTCCATTATAAGACATACAATTAACCTTCCTTTTCCAATACAAGGATACCCAACTTCCCTTTGAGGTCATGGGAGCCAATAACCTTACAACAAAGGTCTTACCTGTCTGGAGCTAGAGTCTTGTACCTCACCAAGGTCTTACCCACTCTTGCAAGAAGCTAGACACCTTCTCTAAGGAGATCCCCTCTTTGTAATGAGTCTTTAGTCTTGAGTGATTTACCCACTCCACTCCCATATCTTTAGCCTTGTCCTCCTTCTTCACTCAGAGAAGCTTTTTGCACCTTCTTCTGTAGCTTGAACAAGCTTGCACCTTCTCCTTCACTTGGAGAATCTTTCACAAACTTGATCTTGAAGAAAGGGGTTGGGGAAAGAGAATATTTGAGATCTTTACGAGCATACAATGAAGTACCTCTCTCACACATATCCCGTCTCACTCATACGAACAAATTGAGGTATAATCAAGAGAGCGAAAAGGGCTCAAGTGGACTGAAAGCACTCAACTATAGCAAGGACCTTGAATAGCATGAATAAGCAACCTTGGAGTGAACTCCAAGAGGTCCTATTTATAGTTGGGTGTGTCCACTAGAGGGTAGGAATAATTAGGAATCTTTTCTAGCCATTTTGAGGGTTGCAACAAATATAATTTTGAGTTTTGCAACTCCTCAATGGATAGAATCACTTTTTTTTCACATTTCGTATAGTACATTCAGTAGAGTTTTCATAAAGGTAACTCGACCAATTGCACTATGTGACAAAGCCAATTTGAAGCATTGGTCGAGTTTGTCCTGTGTGCAACTCGACCGATTGCTTGAAATTAGTTTTTTTTGTGTGCAAGGATCAGTTGAGTTTTATGAGTGGCAAACTCGATCGAACCAAAGAATTCTCAAAATCCATCAAGGGATCAGTCGAGTTTAAATCTCAACCGAAAAATGACCTATAATGATTTTGGAAAATTCTTTTTGAGTGATCAAATGTTCAAATTAAGGGTTCTTGATTTTTTCTCATCTTAGTTACAAGTCATATCATCAATATAAATTATTAGAAAATCATCTAAGGTGATTTGGAGTGTTTTCCACAAAAGTGCATTTGTATTGCTTTTAACTTGAACTAGAACAAGCTAGGGCTTGATAGATTTGATCCTTTTCATGTACCTAATGCTTGAAATCAATCTCAAAAAAACATATTAGATATAGATGAATGGAATTATTAAATCATTATCAAAATATGGACAATGTGTAACATTTAGGTCAACATTCTCCCCCTTTTTAACAATGACAAACCATGTTCAACATATTGAAAAGGATATGAAATTTAAACCTTCACCTATGAGAAAAGATGTGAGAATCAAACCTTTACCTTGTGAATTGGAAGGGGATACATGAATGAACAATGTTAATTGCTCCCCATCAATTCATGCTGCATGGTTAGTCTTTCCACAAATAACCATAGCACATCTATATACTATATGTTCCTCTGGCAAGCCACATGATATGCAGATAAATGATAAAATCATATAAGCAATAAAACAATATGGATGAGCTCACACTTCTCCCCCTTTTGGCATTATTAAAAAGGTATGAGGGTAGAAGAACTAAAAAGCACATGTCTTCTCCACAAGAAAAAAACTAAACAAGAAACCACACACAACACACACCAAATAGAGACAAGACAGAGAGAGAAGCAATCTAGTGTCATTATCAAAATATGAAAACATACCAAGAACTCATAAGATAGAGAGAATTAAAGAGGTAAGGTACATGAGATTAAGATTACAATACTAAACATGTCCTCTTAAGATAAAAACTACAAACCAACAAGAAAACAATGAGATGATAAAATAGTATGCCTCAGATACAGAGTGCCCAAATGTCTAGTACATGATAGTCTACAATATATATATATATATATATATATATATATATATATAAACTCTAAAAAAAGACTATAACTAAACATCAATATTGTCTACGACATCAGCTATGTCATCATCCTTATACTCAGACAGGTAGTCCTCGTCATTACTAGATGGTGCAGTAGAGGCAGCCATTGTGGCCTCACCATCATCACCATAAGAACCAAAAAAGCCATCATCAGAACCATCCTTAGAACCATCATCCTCAAAATCCTCAGCAATGTCCTGGTCTGGCATCTCCTCATAAGCAGGAGGTCCAAAAGTACAACCATGCCACCTGGAATTCTGCTCAGCCCATGACATGCCACATGCATGTTGTGCATTTACTTGCAGGAAGGTAGGAGGATCAACTCCATCGTAAACAGAGAGCAAAGTGGCAGCAAGACCAGTAGGCAGAGTCAACAGAGGAAACACACCAGGAGCAGGGGTAGGGGCAGGTCCACCATTAACAACATGGGTGAAAACAGAAGCAGTAGGAGGTGGTGGGGCAAGGTAGAACTAACTATATGCATAGAAGGCATAGTCAGCTCCTGGGTATGACTGGTAGGTAGGGTAGTGATGGCAACATGATAGGTTCATGGTTGACATGATCTGGAAAAGGTCCTAGTGGAGATGATCCTAAACCTAAAGGTTATACGCATGTTAATGCATTAGATATCCCATGAGGGTTTCATTTGATACATTAAAAGAGGTGCGGTCAGTGTAGGGTGGTGGAGGGGCCTGGGTGGAGTTGGAGGTTCCAGGAGCGGTAGGGGAGGTAGGAAGAAAGGTTTTCTTAATTATAATCTCATTTATGCTAACTCCTTTCTGAGTTGATTTGTAATGGAAATCATGGAAAAGGGATTTCTTAGTCACAAAAGCAAGAGACCACAGATTAGAGAAGGATAGGGAGGATGGGTGCTAGAGGTGTTCTTCCCTGAGTCAAAGCAAGTCATGTGATGGAGATTGTAGTGAGACCACTTTACTTTGATATTCTTCAAAAGATAGTACATTATCACAATGGTGTTTTTTGAAATCTCCATTTGATTTTTCTTTGGATGGACATTGTAGTTAACCACTAATGCAATAAGAAGGTTTTTGATATCGAGGGAAGATGATAGCAGGGTTGACTTCTTCCTATAGGGGACAATGGATTTCTTCAAAAACTTATGAATATTAGGAAGTGTAAGATCATTGCTTTTGTATAAAGTCTTAGGGTCAAGCAAGTCATAATAATCAGGGTAGTCGACTCTCCATGAGTCAGTACCCTTAGTACCATTATAAAAGATATTCAAAAAATCTTCAGAATTGGTAAATTTGGTACCAACTATCATAGAAGTCAGAACTACCTGAGTATCGGGTGGTGGCATATTTGCAGTTTAGTTCCATTGGAGATTTTCATAAAACTCATGGACCACCTTGGTGCTAGTGATAGAATTTGAGTAGGATAGGTGTTCTACACACTGCACTAAGGTTATGGATTTCAAACACCGTGACAAGCTCTTTTATAGCCCCACTTGTGGTGAAAAGAGGTTCATTTAGAGCTCAAAGAGGGAAAGAATTCCTAGGAAGGAGTTCCTTATAGCAATTTATAGCTTGTGAGGATAAGAAGGAGGTGCCATCATAAGAAACGGGCCGAGGAGAAGAGGAAGAAGATGGTGCTCCAACAGGGACAACTCTCTTCCTATGGTTAGAAGCCATGAAGGTGGATGGAGAAGAAAGGATAACTGAAGGAGAAGAAAAATGTCACAAGTAGGTCTCCTAACCACCTAAGATGGGGTAGGAAGAGGCAAGGGAGGTCAAAGAGAGCTTGGGAGAGTAGGGTCAAAACTAGGGTTTTGAGAACTAGAACACTTGTTGAGCTTGGGATCAATCAATTTTTCTCTAGTTGAGAGGGAGAAAAGTCGGCCAACACCCGATTTTAATTTGGTCCAATTGTGTGATCAGTTGAGTTCTATGGGTTAGAAACTCGACCGAATAGGCATGTCAACTAAGTTCTCGGATAGCGATCGATTGAGTTGTTAGCGGGACAAACTCGACCACATGGTCAACCAGTCCAAACCTTAGAAAATTTAATTCCAAGACTCTAGGGTGCTATATAAATATAGTTTTCTAGCCTACCATGTATTTTAGACATATTGAGGAACATTTCACTCATCATGGGGTACTATTTTGTGATGAAACATGCGTTTGAAAAAATACCCAAAAAAAAGAAAAACAAGGCATAAAAACATGGCAATTTATCACATAGCAAGCAAGAGATGATCAAATTTAAGAAAGAAACATACATTTAAGATAACATCTAGCTAGATGACGTGTCAATATCATCAAGAGAAATTATAAGCAGTTTTGATCCAATGAAAGTAAATTTCTCTCTAGCTAGAGGTCTAGTGAAAATGTCTGCAAGCTGATTTTTCATATTCACATGCGTGATATAAATATCCTTCTTGGCAATGTGGTCATGAAGAAAGTGATGACATACCTCTACGTGTTTATCTATACTATGAAATATAGGATTGTAAGGCAAATTAATTTCACTAGTATTATCACAATAGATAAGATAAACATCAAAATGAATGTTAAAGTCTTGGAGCATTTGCTTCATTCATATGAATTGGGCACAACTACTCCCAGCTGCAATGTATCCATCCTCGATAGTTGAAAGATCTAATTTTCTTTGTTTCTTAGAAAACCAAGATATTAGGCATGGCCCTACAAAGAAGCAAGCACCACTTGTGCACTTTATATGAATCAAACAACATGCATAATCAACATCACTATAGGCAGTAAGAGTGAAGCCCCTTGACTTGGGATACCATATTGAGTTTTGGCTAGATATCTCAAAATCCTCTTGGCTGATATGAGATGTGATCTTCTAGGACTTATTGAAAGCGAGCATACAAGCCAACACTAAACATTATATCAGGTCTAGAGGCAGTTAAGTAAAGTAAACTTCCAATAATACCTCTATAGAGTTTCTCATCTACCTTTTCTCCTTGCTCATCTCTGTCAATATTGGCGATGTTTGACAAGGGGGTGTGCATTTTCTTGGTCTTCTCCATCCCAAAGTGCTTAAGTATAGTTCACTAGTGTACTTGCCTTGGTTGATGAAGTTCCCATCTTTTGTTGGTTTGATTTGAAAGCCAAGGAAGAAAGTAAGATCTCCCCATCATGATCATCTTGAAATCACTCTGTATAAGAGCACTAAACTCCTTCCAAAGATCAAGGTTAGTTCCTCCAAAGATTATATCATCAACGTAAATTTGAATAATCAAGAAATTGTTAGAAGTGTGTTTTAGAAACAAGGTAGAATCGACTTTGCCCATGAAATAGCCATTGCCAAACAAAAAGTTCTTTAGTTTCTCGTACCAAGACCGAGGTGCTTATTTGAGTCCATAGAGAGATTTTTGTAACAAATAAACATGGTTAGGAAATTTATCATGTTCAAATCCTGGAGGTTGAGAAACTAACCTTGCTTTGTTTCTTACCACTTTTCCACTTTCATTAAGCTTGTTGTGTAGACCCACTTTTTGTCAATGATTTTTCTATCACTTGGTCTTGGCACAAGAGTCCATACATCATTCTTCTCAAATTGTTCCAACTTTTCTTGCATGGCTAGGATCCATTCATCATCCTTGAGAGCTTCTTTGACATCTTTTGGCTCAAGTTGAGAGATTAAGGCACTGGCACTTGTTCTTTGTTGTAGGAAGCTCGTGTCTTCACCCTTTCAAAAGGATTACCTATGACGAGCTCTTTTGGATGATGCTTTACAAAGTAGGGGATCATATCCTTCTTTTCTTCTTGTTTCTCTTCTTCATCAACCAACACCTCCTTTCCTTTATCAACAATGTTGATCTCTTTCAAGTGAGGGATCACCTCATCTACAACACCATCATGAACAATATTCTTTGAAATAGAGGGGTTAGTCTCGACAAATCTAACATTAATAGATTGTTCTACTTTACACAATTCAATGTTAAATACTCTATAAGCATTACTAGTAGTGCTATAGTCAAGAAAGAAAGCCTTGTAAGACTTTGGATCAAACTTTTCGAGGAAATAGTTGGCATTCAAAACAAAACAAGGACAACCAAAAAGATGAAAGAAATCAATGGAAGACTTTCTACCACTCCATAGCTCATGGGGGGGGTTTCTTTAAGGATGGATGAGTAAAAACCCAATTTTGCACAAAAATAAAGTACTAACGCCTTAGGCCCAAAACTTCTTTGGCCTGTCATACTCTAGAATCATAGTACTATCCATTTCCTATAGTGCCATATTATTTCTCTCTATAACCCCATTTTGTTGGGGTGTTCAAGGTGAAGAAAAGTTATGTGCATACCTGGATTCCTCACAAAACTGTTCAAGCAAGTCATTTTCAAATTCCCCCCCCCCCTTTATCACTATGTATAGAGACGATTCAGAAAGAAGTTTTATTTTCTACTTGTTTGCAAAAAGTTGAGAAAAATCAAGAGTGTCACTTTTTGAAACAAGAAAGAAGGTCCAAGTATATATTGAGAAAAATCATTGACAATCAAAGGACAATACTTGCTACCATGAAGTGATTGCTTACACATTTGTCCAAATAGATCAATATGAAGAAGCTCAAGAACTCTGCTGGTGCTAAGGATTCATTTGGATTTGAAAGAGGACTTGGTTTTCTTTAATTGGGTACAAGGTTGGCATTCCTCATCCTTTTCAAAATATAATTAAGGAAGTCCCTTTACCAAATCCTTTTTGCTCTACTTCTTCATTTGATGTATATACATGACCAAGCGAAGGTGCCATAAAGAAATATCATTTGAATTGGCAACAAGACATCTACCAACAATAGGCTTAATAGAGTCAAGAAAAATAATATAGAGATTACCATGTCTAGTTCCCTTATATATAACATTATAGGAGAGGGAATCTAGAAGCAAGCATTCAAGTGAGGTAAAATGAACAAGCTAACCATTATAACAAAGTTGACTAACACTTACTAAATTGTGATGTAGGCCATCCACAAGAAGAACATTCTTGATACACAGTGAATCACCTACATTACCCTCGATCACCTATTACCTTACCCTTATTGTTGTCATCAAATGTCATGGATCCTCCTTTATTCTTTATGAATTGGTTGAAGTGGCTGATTTCATCTGTCAAATGCTTTGAGAAGCCACTATCAACAATCCATTTTCCTTTTACCTCACCAATGTCTTTACTTGTATAAGCCATGAGTTCAAGATGGAATTATCCTTCATTAGAGCTTGAGCCACTAGAGGAAGATTCCTCCCAAGCCGCATGAGTTGCATCCTTGATCCTTTTATCCTTCTTGTCTTTCCTCTTGTATTTGCCTTCCTTCACTAGTACACAAATGGTCTATAACGTCAGTTTTTTTTAAGCCTATAGCGTCACTTTTCAGCCGACGCCTAAGTGGCCGTCGCTACAGAAATTGCTCTATAGGGTCGGTTTTTTTAACAAAAAAACCCCGACCTTGTATAGTAAAAACCGACCCTATAGGCTCTCAAAAACTAAACCCAAATGAGAAATGAAACTGTACCTGAACCCTATAACATCAGTTTTTTACTAAATAACCAACTCTAGAGATTCTTTCTAAGGACGGTTATATGAGGAAACTGACTCAATAGAGTCTTGGAATATGATAGAACGGCCGTGCCGCCTAGCACGGTCATGTTGGTCTATATTAGCACGGTTGTGCTACACGGCACGACCGTTCTACCATATCTCAACACGACTGTTCTACGCGGCACGACCATTCTACCTCATCCCAACATGGCCATTCTATGCAGCACAGACGTTCTACGATGCAACACGGCCGCTCTACGCGGCACGACCAAGATACCAATAAGGTCAGTTTTTTAAGAAAACCGACGCTATAGGGTACAATTTTTTTTTAAATTTCTGCAGAAACTGAACAGAACAAAATAGAAGAACAAGAATAAGATATGGGAGAGGGGAGCATTGATTCTCAACCGTCACCATTCCAAACCACACATTCATAACAAAAATTATTCATATATTGAGTTGAGTACACATAGTCATATCATAATTTACAAAATGATAGATTGCAAGTCTGAGATGATATTAAATGTCAGATACAAAAGAAAATATGAAAGAGTACTAAAACCACATACATAAATGGAACGTAACTGACATATTTATTCCAATGCTATATTAACTTCATTTATAAAAGCATCTAACCACTCTTCTCGGTATTCATTTAAGTCCTCACGTGTGTAAGGCTGAGTTGTAAAGATCTGTAACAGAAAATGCACATGCTAATATTTTATAAAATGACTACAACTCACTTGTAAATTTATGATGTTATTCTTTATTACCTGATCTATAGTCTGAATGTCATTTGATGCTTGTTTGACAATAGCTTGCATATATTTCATTACATAGTAGCCACAAGCCCAACCATTATTTTGTATAGGACACTACAAATAACGAATTATACTTAATGTTAGTAAACTACTATAAACAGAAGTCTATAAGAGTTGACATATAAGAGTTGAAAATTAATACATATAAGACTAAGCAGTTGTCAAAGTAGCTACCTCGACATTTTTCAAAGTCAATGTCTTTAATTTTGTGGGTATTTGTCCTCCGCCTTCACGAAAAGATTTTATACCCCTATCAATTAAACGATAGTTGGTAAAATAGAAATTCTAAACAGAAATATCATGTTGAAGTATTGACTATATTTATGCTTACGCCATAGCTGGCAATTTCAGTTTGTGACCCCTTGTTGTTTTTCCCATTGGGTCAAGATAATAAAGAGTCATCAATTTTGGGACAATCATCACTATTTCCTAATGTCTAGATCTGAGTAAGAATAAAACAAACATTAAAATAAATACATTTGTTCATTATTAAAATTATATTGAATAATAATACTTACTAGACGTTAAAAGGAATTAGGATAATTTCCTTTCCCACACTAGCAAAATATTTGAATGCATCAGAGAAGTACTCACTCACTTTCTCAATATGTGTCTGCACCTGACTAGTGACCGAAGGAACTAAGAATCCAACATTCTTTATATCAAAGTTTGTGGCCTCAGTATATAAATGGTTGTTAAACATTTGTAGTTATTTTCATATGTAGAAATAAGCTAAAAATGTGTATTGGAATTTTCTATATTGATAGATCCTTACCTTATCCATACTTCTAATATCGAAGTATTCAACCAATCATACCGGAAAAACTCTATAATATCATCAAGAAAAATATAATTGTCAAAGTCCCTCCCAGTTGCATCTTCTATTAAATTGATCAACATTTTTAGTCCAGAGCTTTGGTTGGCTAAGTATCGACACAAACATTTATATTTACTTCCCAACTTGTCGAATGTGGATTCTGGAATAATAGATGGCTTGGGCATAGGAGGACGACTAGTAGAATTTTTACTTTTTGGTTTGCAAACCTGTTAATTAAATTACATACTTCTATTACACGAGTTCATATATGTAGTCAAATATGAAAAACATGGTAGAATTCAAGTATACCTTGTCATTGATAACCAAGTGTCTAGGCCAACCCACCATAGCACCCTCTTCTTCTTCAACTGCACTATATTCAGGATTAGGTATGGGTAGTGGTTTGTCCCCCATTCCGTCATACACAAGATGGATGGACACACGACAAATGTCATCAGTAATTTGTGGGCAATGCAATGTACCACCAAGGTTGTACACCTTTCCCGCTACAACAACATTATATTATGGAACCTCCATTGCAAGTTTACAGTTCATACCAACCTAGATTGAAATAATATAAGTTATATAAGAAGCAGTAGAACAGATACCTGTTACAACTATATATATTATCATATATATATCATACTAATAACACAACATATAGAACAAAAACTTACTACAGATTGTTGTGGTTGTTGGCTAAATGGACATCTATAAATCCCTTTGTTTTGATTATGACAAACATTTCATTCTTATTAATCTAACGAGCTACTTGAGTGTGCAGGATGACAAAGCAACAAGGGAAAATCTACAAGCTTACATATTTATAATTTCATGCAATGTAATCACTGTTGTAAAAACTTGTACAAAAATATAATGTACAAGTACTTAGAATTGCATGTAAATCAAGCGTTAGATTCTCCCTAGCTAAACACCACAGTTAGACAAGTCATCCCATTCAAATAGGATTACTTATGCACACTTACACACATAATTAGTGCCTAAATTGAAACCTTGAAACAGGATCAATCTCAGTCGACAAACTCCTCGACCGAGACACTCTCGGTCGACAATCTTCTCGACCGAGAAAGATCCAAAGTAGCCGTTAGACACAACATACAAGTTAGTTGGCAGTTGATGAAAGACGTTGCAAATCACTTGTTCCAGAGAGCCTGTCGGTTGACAAAAGTTCGACCGAGTAGGTGTCTCGGTCGACCATTTGTCGACCGAGATGGTCTCTGACAGCAACTGCAGAATTAATTAATTAGCCATTGTTAAAGCAACAACTTTGTACCTAACAGCTAGTTAAGCACTTAGAAACCCCTAGAAGTTGTCTAGAACGTCCTTAAGCATCCTTAGGCCATTCCTATAAATAGGACAAGCCATAGGACACCAAAACACACTTGTTTACACTTGCTACACTTGAGAAACCTTTGAGTATACTTTGTGCAATCTGTTTGTGAGCAATTTGAGCATTGTGACAATTGGCCATTTCATTCCTTAGCTCATAATTCGTGTCCTATAGGCTAGTATCTCCTACCCACTGCAATCACAAGTTCACATACTTGGTTAGGAGATCTATACGCTTGATCTAGGCAAATCAAGCCTTGGGCTCTAAAGGATAAGTTGTAATTTCTATTTCCTTTCTTGTTCCCTATTATTGTTTGTACTCTCCTTGCTACTCCTAGGTTGGAGGTTGCGGATTGGAGAGGGTGAAGATCTTCTTGGCGAAGAAGGAGACTTTGAGCTACTTCAGAAGGCTGGTGCAACGGGAGGTTACTTCTAGAGAGGAAGACTACTTCAAGGGGGAGCTTGGAGTTACTTCATAGAAGGCTACCTCAAAGTTGGTGCACCTACTTCAGGGTGAAGGCTGTTCAAAGGGTGTAAAGGAAAGTATTGTATTTTGTATAAATCCTCGAGAGGTAATAAAATAAATACTTTCAAATCCCGGTTGGGTAAGCAACCGGGTAGTGGACTGACAACTATAGTATTTGCTATAGTTGGAATCACTCTAAACACCTGTCTCTTTCTTCTAATTTCAATTGTGGTTGTTTGAATTCAATAAATTGTTAAAATAATTCAAAAACTCTATTCACCCCCCTCTAGTAGTTTTTCAATTGGTATTAGAGCAGGCTTCAAGGAACCCTAACAAGGTCTTGAAGAATGGAGGGTAGTGGTGATTACAACCACAACAAAAGGTGCTGCTTGGACAAAGATACAACATATTGCAATTGGTGCTTAGGTACAAGCCACCCAACAACTGGATGCCCATGGAGATCTAAGAAGGAAGATGAGAACAAAGATTGTCTCATTGCTACAACTAGCGAGGAAGAAGAAGAGGTAAGTCTTTTTGATTTATCTAAAGAAGAACTAGTTGCTAGCCTTGAAGAAACACATATTAAATATGTTGAATGCAAGAAGAAATTAAAGAAGTCAAATAAAGCAAATGATGAATTACATGCTAAACTTCTTGCTATTACATCCGAAAACAAAGATCTTAAAAAGACCATTGAAGATCATGATATTAATATAAAATCTATAGAGGATAATTGTAACCTACTTTCTTTAGAGAAGAATAATTTGCAAAGACAAGTGAATGATCTTCAAAAACAACCCATTTTGTGCAACCATCTAGATTATGATTCTATTGTCAAAGAAAGAAATTTATTGTCATCTAATCTAGATCAAGCAAAACTAGATATTAAGAAGAGAATGGAAGAGATTGCCAAGTTACAACAAAAAGTCAGTAATTTAAATAATAATGGCATTCTTGATCAAATCTTAGATAATTCCTATCATCAAATTGGGAGAAGAGGACTAGGTTATAAGCCTAAAGGGAAGTCCTATCAACCTAGTTGGAAAAGGTCACAAACCCATCAATCTATATATGTACCTAAAGGAACAAATACATTTGTACCAAAGAACAACCTAGAACAAAACCATAGAAAACGACTTGAGGTTGATTCTATATGTTGCCATTATTGCTCACGTCTTGGACATTACTCTTTTTCATGTCCTTATAAGAGAAAAAATGTCGAGTTAGTTTGGGTTCCAAAACCTCCAAACTAAATGAACAGAATCTAGTCGAGATATGACCAGAGACATTAGTTGCATACTTCTATGTCTATCTCAACTCAACATAATGAGATTACAAATAAATATCTAAATAGTTAACTCACACAATTATGTTTTATTAACAGTTCCAGGAATCTTGTCGGTCGAAAAACTGTCGACCGAAAAACCATCGGTCGAACAATTGTCGACCGAGCACATCACTGTTCTCCAGTCTACTACAAAATTGCTGCATTTATTTTTCCGATGAAATTGCTATGTACTTATGATTGATGACTGGATATATTTTGGAAATCATCTCTACAAATGTAAATGAAATTAATATTAGTTTATTCCCTAAATGATTTAAAGTTTAAACTGAAATCATGCTTAGTCAAATGAAAAGAAAATACCTATTTTCACATGATTGTTCGTAAAAGTATCTTCTGGTTTACTAATCATGTGATGCTGTTATTATCATGCTTTCATCATTGAGTGTGCATAGATAATGATAATTGTATGCATGGATTCATGAAAATATATAGGCAAGCAAAATGATTTATTGGTTATATGTTATTGCTTGCAACACATAAAAATAAAAATCCATAAATTGGTATCTTTGAAGATTCGAGATAATTAATTGTGCCTTCAATTAAGAATCATATTAAGTATTATGCTTCAGCTTGACATTTAATTAAATTTTATGCAGATATTATACTCAATATATTCAATCTGAAAATCTGCAAAATTTGCCTCTTGGTCAAAAATAAAATTTGACCAAGGGGCGCTATGGTCGTAGTCAAATTCGACCTAAAATAAGTTTGACATAACAACTATTTGGATATCCTTTTATGATTAAAAGAATAATTAATTTATGATCACAACTTGTCCAATATTGTCAATAATAAACACAATATTACTCCCTTAGAAAATCTATATATGTGCTCTACAAATATAGTCTATCACTTACATTAAAAATCAGCTTCAAATTCATACTCAGTAAGTCTGTCGGTCGACGAACTCTTCGACCGAAAACCTTTCGGTCAGCCCCTCTCTCTCGACCGATAGAATTTAGACAGATTTAGTATCAGACACACTTTCGGTCGACAACTGTTCGACCGAGACAATGTCAGTCGACAATTGTTCGACCGAGAAATAGCCGTTGGATATGACCGTTGTAAACTGACTGTTATGACCGTTTATGACCGTTATATGACCGTTGGAGAGCCGAGTGGTGCATCTGCAACATGACCGTTGCGGACGCTCGGTCGACGAATCGTCGACCGACCAGGTCGCTGGATTGTTATAAAAGGAACCAAAGACGGGTCACTTCCTCACACTTGCATACTCTTGCTTCCATAGGCTCTCTCTAGTGCATTTTTGTGCAACTCTTTAGCATCCTCATCCCCAAGCCTTCCTTGCTTCTTCTCCACCTTCAAGCAACACAATGGCCTCATCATCTGCTCGTGGGAAGAAGAAGGTTGCCGCAGGAAAGGAAGGGAAGCTCGGGAAGCTACTCCACCACTCACGATCATCAACGACATTGCCTTCGTCGATGGAGATGCTGGTGATCGATATCTACGGCTTTCCTCCAAAGCTCCTCTTCCACGACGACCAGTTGAAGTTATGGACTTCATCAACATCGTCGACTTGGAGGACCTTTTCGAAGTACAAAAGTTAAAAGAATTCATCAACCCTTCTTTTCCTTCCTATTCAATCAAGGTAGTGAATGAATTTTATGCAAACCTCATTTTCCACTCTGAAAATGAAACCATCTTCTTCTATACTATGGTCAATGGGCATAGCTTCCGATTTACTGAAGGGGACATTCTTGACATGCTAAACATTGACATAGATGAATATCAAGACACCCTTGACCTTACTTCTGGAAACCCCCTTAACCAATTTCTCCAAGATGACCATACCATTAGTCTTAGTGACATCAAAAGGACCATTTTTCAATCCAATACAACCTGTCACGAAGATAGAGGCACATATTATGCTATAAATCTCAAACCAGCTGCTAGGATTATAAACCTTATTGTTTCAACAAACATACATCCTAGAGCCAATAAGTCTGAAGTTCCTGTTTTTCGTATGTGTCTAATATATGCCATTATCCAACGTATTCCCACAAATTTTATCCGCATCATTCTTAAAAACATGCTTGAGTTTTCTGGCAATCCTCCATATGCCGATTTTGTATGCCAAATTACTCAACATTTCCTTAAGACCCAACTTGAGGATATGGGATATACATGGGAGCGTAGACCACAAAAAATAAGTAAGAATACAATAGAAAAAATGGGAATTGATTTTGGTCATAAAAGGGCTAGAGTAGAAGGAGAAACATCTCATCAAGACATACCACCACCCCCTCCTTCTACTAACCTATCACATGATCCCATTCAAAACACTCTTACTTATATTGCTGGCTCCCAATATCACCTGAGCAAACAACTAGACTATAACCATCATGCCAAGACTTATATAAACCAAAGAATGCAAACCCTTTCACCAAACCAACCTGATGAATATCCGTATTCTTTAAATCCTGGCATGCTCAATCCATACAATCCTTCGTACAACTATTATCAAACTCCACCTCCACCATCTGTGGATCTTACGCACACTCAGTTTTCATCCATGCAACTGCAAGATATTGCCGCTCATTTCTGATTTGACCGAATTCCTACATTCTTGGAAGCATATGCTTTAACTAAGACAGGTGCTCTAGATTGGCAAACCTTGGTCCAGTATTATGGAACTGAGCCTTTTCTTGGGAAAGACCCTGACATTGATGTAATTCTTAAGTCTTTCCAGTAAGTGTTGGAGTTATTGTAATGATATCTTTTGAATAATTGTAATGGGTCATCTCTATATGATGTGTCTATCTTTCTATGCTTGTAATACATGCTTTTAATGAAATTGGCCATCTTTACTTGATTCCAATGGATATTTTTATAAAGAGCATGTGAGACATCTTCAAAATATGGATTATAAGATCATCATTGTAGAACATACAAAATAAGGGGAGTAATAAATAAAAAATGCAACATTTAAAATTGTGGCAAAATTGACAAGGATCTATGACACAATTACTTAAAACAGTTCTGAAACAAATCCAGACACATTCTCGGTCGAGAAACTGTTCGACCGAGAACACTATCGGTCGAAAGATCGTCGACCGAGCAGGTTTCTGTTGTCAAGTTTGCAATAAAACTGAATATATTTGCAAATCAATCATGTTTCCCTTCATCATATTGAAGATAAAATTGGCTAATATTTTTACAAAACCGTTTCCACTTTGGAAGATGTTTTCTTTGATATTTGTGCAACTTAAACAAAAACTCTTATTTACATTTTTGGCTTTTAAATGGACATCTTTTTCATTAGATTTGATGAGATATCTAATTAAGGGGGAGTTTTTATTCTTAACGGTTATCTTTTTGAAATGACAAAGGGGGAGAGATAAATATAAAACTAAAATTTAGTAATTATGTAAAACTCAATTAATGAGTTTCATAAATAAACTCTTGGCTTTACATTGAAAGTCGCTATATTCCCAAATGATATGGATTTCATGTTCCATAATTCATGGGGAATAATAAGCACACATTTTATACACAAGAGAAAAAGCTACAAAAGGTAATCTAAAGGTATGAAACTCATATGTTTTATATTTCCTTTATTTATATTTTGGAAATGTTTGTCATCTTCAAAAAGGGAGAGATTGTTGGCTAAATGGACATCTATAAATCCCTTTGTTTTGATTATGACAAACATTTCATTCTTATTAATCTAACGAGCTACTTGAGTGTGCAGGATGACAAAGCAACAAGGGAAAATCTACAAGCTTACATATTTATAATTTCACGCAATGTAATCACTGTTGTAAAAACTTGTACAAAAATATAATGTACAAGTACTTAGAATTGTATGTAAATCAAGCGTTAGATTCTCCCTAGCTAAACACCACAGTTAGACAAGTCATCCCATTCAAATAGGATTACTTATGCACACTTACACACATAATTAGTGCCTAAATTGAAACCTTGAAACAGGATCAATCTCGGTCGACAAACTCCTCGACCGAGACACTCTCGGTCGACAATCTTCTCGACCGAGAAAGATCCAAAGTAGCCGTTAGACACAACGGACAAGTTAGTTGGCAGTTGATGAAAGACGTTGCAAATCACTTGTTCCAGAGAGCCTGTCGGTCGACAAAAGTTCGACCGAGTAGGTGTCTCGGTCGACCATTTGTCGACCGAGATGGTCTCTGACAGCAACTGCAGAATTAATTAATTAGCCGTTGTTAAAGCAACAACTTTGTACCTAACGGCTAGTTAAGTACTTAGAAACCCCTAGAAGTTGTCTAGAACGTCCTTAAGCATCCTTAGGCCATTCCTATAAATAGGACAAGCCATAGGACACCAAAACACACTTGTTTACACTTGCTACACTTGAGAAACCTTTGAGTATACTTTGTGCAATCTGTTTGTGAGCAATTTGAGCATTGTGACAATTGGCCATTTTATTCCTTAGCTCATAATTCGTGTCCTATAGGCTAGTATCTCCTACCCACTGCAATCACAAGTTCACATACTTGGTTAGGAGATCTATACGCTTGATCTAGGCAAATCAAGCCTTGGGCTCTAAAGGATAAGTTGTAATTTCTATTTCCTTTCTTGTTCCCTATTATTGTTTGTACTCTCCTGGCTACTCCTAGGTTGGAGGTTGCGGATTGGAGAGGGTGAAGATCTTCTTGGCGAAGAAGGAGACTTTGAGCTACTTCAGAAGGCTGGTGCAACGGGAGGTTACTTCTAGAGAGGAAGGCTACTTCAAGGGGGAGCTTGGAGTTACTTCATAGAAGGCTACCTCAAAGTTGGTGCACCTACTTCAGGGTGAAGGCTGTTCAAAGGGTGTAAAGTATTGTATTTTGTATAAATCCTCGAGAGGTAATAAAATAAATACTTTCAAATCCCGGTTGGGTAAGCAACCGGGTAGTGGACTGACAACTATAGTATTTGCTATAGTTGGAACCACTCTAAACACCTGTCTCTTTCTTCTAATTTCAATTGTGGTTGTTTGAATTCAATAAATTGTTAAAATAATTCAAAAACTCTATTCACCCCCCCTCTAGTAGTTTTTCAGTGGTGGGTCATTGGGAGTGCTCCCATGACCTTCTACAACTGTAGCATGGGCTTGTACCTCATCACTTGAGAGACGCACAGTATGAATAGGTTGAGAAGGTTGAGTAGGCTGAAATGAAGACATTATTTCTTTTACTTTCTGCGCTACTAATGCTTCAACCTCCTCTTGTGTAAGACCTCCTACACGACATCTTTTAGATTGCAAAGGGCCAAAATAAGACTTGAATCCTATGGCAGCTCCTAATCCCCTAACACGACCAGGATGCTCCTTCGTACCAAGAGCAACTGATAGTTCATCCATGTGGCCAGTTGGGATGAACTTTCCTTCCTTCCTTTGCTTGTGGAGATCAATCTATTCATAGTTAATAAAAATATTAAATCACAATATCAATTAGATATAAATAAATCTAAGTTTGTGGGAGTTACTCTTTAGTTAGTTGGAATAAACCTACCATCTTTTGTGCCACCTCCATAGTTGCAGGGTTGACAATTTCACCTGCTCGATTCTTTCTAGCATCAATCCATGTCAAGTGTCGGGGTGGACACTCAACTGGAGTTGTACTAGATTCTTCTCCAGAAGAGGATTGCTTCTCTTGTAGTTGGCGGCAGAAGGCATAACCATCGGGCCCCAAGCGATGGTCATGCACATTTTGTGCCTGTCTTTCCTTTTGAGCCTGGTGGATAGCCTGATCATTTAAAATGAGGTATTGCAATTTAGACTTGGCAAACATGTATAAAAAGATTCACCTCCTTAATTGTATAAAATTAAAGATTCATACAATACATCACAATCTTTATTACTTGAAACTCTTCCGATCTCCTAGCTGCAACAAATCTTTCCCACACCTCAGGATCTATAAAAATATATACATCTGTTGCTTTCTTCTTTTTTTTAGGATTATCTATAAATTCCCTTACGAGATATGTCTTAAAACCCCTCCATCATACACCACAATGTTGTAGCACTCTTTTCTTGTGATCCTTTTCATTTAGATGAAAAACACCCTATACATACAAAAGAAGCAATTAATAATGTTGTTTTGAAAAGGAATTAATTCCAAGAAAACTAAATTAGAATGAATAGATAAAAAATATATTAAAATAATATCACTTCCACTCACAGATATATCTTTCCATATGAGGTCTTTTTTGGCATTAGGAACATCATGCCAATTTTCTATATCGATTGCCACCTTACCGCGCGCGGTTGCCCTTACGTAATGCTTGAAAGCACTAGTATGTTCCCCAATAGGTGCTCCTGTGATATCAAACTGGACTGGCAATTTGTCCCCTTTAGCCCTGAGCTCCTACAACCTACAGATCTGTGTGGGACCTCTACTTTTCTTAGCATCACCACTACCATCCTCATGGTGCTCATGCTCATGCTCAGAATGTTCGTCTTCACTTGCCATTTTAGAACATGCAAGTATACATGATACAAAAAAGTGATAATAAAAGCACAAGTGATAAGGTATACATGATATATGATTTATATTTAAAAGATTACTTTCTTGAATGATAATAAAATAAATAATTCAAAGAATACATGCCTCTAGTATTGGTTGAGTTGTTAGTCAAGTAAAATTCCTTCAGCATGGTCTTGACGTTTATAATATTCATCGGTGTTATCTTCAACATTTACACTTGGCAAACCAACTGAGAATGGACTAGAATCATCATACTTTTCGTAGTATTCTTCTTCAATTATAGGATCTACAGTAAACTGTCTTTTTCCATGAAGAATGACAGACCAATTTTTATTTGCGGGGTCATCAATATAGAATACTTGTTTTTCTTGGTCTGCCATGATGAATGGCTCATCTTTCTCACCAATCTTTTCAAAATTCACCAATTTGAAACCCAACTCATCCACTAAAACTCCTTTGTTGTTGTCAACCCAATTACACCTAAAGATAGGAACTCTGAAATTTGTATAGTTCAATTCCCATATGTCCTCAATGACGCCGTAATATGACATCTCAGCTTCACGTGGTCTTTTATCTTTGGCACTAGCAAAATACAACGAACAAGCTTGAACAATGACCCCACTGTTTTGGACCACACTACTTTTGTCTTGACGCTTTGTGTAGTATGAAAATCCGTTTATGTCATAACCTTCATATGGCATGACATCCATTTTTGGCTTAAAGGTTAGCCATTTTATGTTCTCAGCAACATTATTCGGTGATTCAGATAGTTGATTAAATACTTTCTCTTCAAACCACCTAATAAATGTTCGATTATGCTCTCTTGCAAGCCACATTGAACTGGATCGTGGATGATTTGTCTTGATAAGATCATTGTGTTCTGTGATGTAGCTACTAACTTCATCGATGTTGTGTAAAATATACAAATGCACTTGTTCCCACAACTCACGATTGATTCCTTTCACTCGTCCTCCCAGAGTTCCTTTGCCACAATAAGATTCAGTGTGATGGGAATTTTTTAGATCGATAGAAGTTTTATTGCAATTCAAAAAATCATTGCAAAAGTCCATCACCTCCCTAGCCACGTAACCCTCAACAATACTCCCTTCAGGACGATAACGATTCCGAACATCACCTTTAAAAACACTCATGTAGCGTTCAAATGGATACATCCAGTGTAAGAAAATTGGACCCAACATCTTCACCTCCCTTGTAATATGTACTACAAGATGGACCATGATATCAAAAAATGAAGGAGGAAAGTACATTTCAAGCTGACACATGGTAACAATTACATATTTATGTAATTTATCGAGAGTATCAGGATGTATCACTTTGTTGCATATTTCATTGAAGAAGAAACAAAGTCTTGTGATTGCAAACCTTACATGCTTCGGCAATATAGATCGAATAGCCACAGGTAAAATTTGTTGCATTAAGGTGTGAAAATTGTGAGATTTGAGACCTATCAACTTCATATCCTTCATTGATACCAATCTACGAATATTAGAAGAGTATCTTTGTGGAACCTTAATATTATACAAGCACTCATAGAAAGTCTTTTTCTCCTTCTTTGACAAAGTGTAACAAGCTGGTGGTAAATATGTGCGGCGACCCCTGATCTCCAGTGATAATTCTTTTCTTATACCCATTAATTCTAAATCTTTTCTAGATTTGATGCCATCTTTAGTCTTTCCTGGTATGTTCAATAGCGTACCAATGATGCTATCACAAATATTTTTTTCAACATGCATGACGTCAATGCAGTGTCTAATTGCCAAAGATCTCCAATAAGGAAGATCCCAGAATATTGACCTCTTCTTGTATAGAGATTTGTCACATGCGAGTGTATGACTACTTGAACTCTTTCCAAATTCATTAACAATATGTTTCACCCTATCACATACAACATTTCCTGGTATAGGTTTAGGAGCACTTCATTCCTCAGTTGACCCATTAAAGGTTTTGCGTTGCCTTCGATAAGGATGCACTGGTGGGAGAAATCTCCGATGACCAAGATATACGATTTTACCACCATGTTTTAGTCTGATTGAATCAATATTTTCCTCACAAACAAGACATGCTTTGTATCCTTTTATGCTATATCCAGACAAATTTCCATAAGCTGGAAAGTCATTAATCGTGCAAAACAACATAGAACGCAAACTGAAGATCTCTTTACGTGAAGCATCATATGTCATAATACCTTCTTCCCATAGTTTCATTAGGTCATCTATTAGAGGTTGAAGGTAAACATCAATATCATTTCTAGGTTGCTTGGGCCCTGATATCAATATTGATAACATGACATACTTATTTTTCATACACAACCAAGGAGGAAGATTGTATATAACAATCATAACAGGCCACGTGCTATGTTGGCTGCTTAATGTACCATAGGGATTCATTCCATCTGTACAAAGTCCAAGTCTTAAGTTTCTTGGGTCTTTACCAAATTGAGGGTATAATAAATCAATTTTCTTCCATTGTGGTGAATCAGATGCATGTCGTAGGACGCCATCATCATTGGCCTTTAACTCCCCATGCCAAGACAAAATTTGCACATCTTATGTATTAGCAAATAAGCATTGAAATTGTGGTATTATTGGTAGATACCGCATCACCTTGACAGGAGAGCCATTTTTAGCCTTAGCTGAATTTGTGGTCTTATACCTTGACGCACCACATTTTGGACAATTTATTAAATTACTATCATCCTTATGAAATAACACACAATCATTTGGACATGCATGAATCTTATTAGCCTCCATTCCCATTGGGCACATTATTTTCTTTGCTTGATATGTTGAAATTGGAAGCTCGTTGCCTTCAGGAAGAATTTCCTTTAACAAAGACAACAATAAAGTGAAACTCTTATCGCTCCACCAGTTTTGAGCTTTAAGAGTATATAATCGCATCACAACACTCAACCTCGTGAACTTAGTACAACCCTTATATAAAGGTTTTTCAACATCATGGACAATGTTTGCAAATAAAGAAGGTGGATCAATGACATTGTCCCGACAAATACGTAGCATCTCATCAACCATATCATCCTGAATCGGGTCATCCTGAATCGGTTCATCATTGAAATTATCATCATTATCTATATCTTCTATTCCACAACTATTAGTATTGACATTTTCTGATCCACTATTAATTTTCTCTCGATGCCAATACCATTCATTATAACCTTGTATGATCCCATTGCATATGACATGATTCTTAATTTCCTCAGTAGTATCAACTTTCAAATTATTACCACAATTTATACATGGACAATAGAACCTATATGTAGGCAGTTTCCTATGTTCCTCAGAAAATCTGATAAATTCATCAAGGCCTTTGGCAAACTCTGGACTACAACGGTTCTTGATAAACATCCAACTTCGATCCATTTTCTATATCACATTAAAAATTAATTATAAAACTAAGCATTTAATATTGATACTATAAGCTGTAAGTTTTTATTGATAGGAAGTTAATTACTTATATACTAAAGTGTACCACCTATCCCATTTTTGAATATTTAATCTCACTAGTAACTGTATAATGTATGTTTAGTTTTGAAGAAAATTTCAGCATCATTTCCCCTAAGTTCTCCAAGTACACCGATGTAAATGGTAAATAACCACTCACATATGTACCCAGAGAACAAATGAGGAAATACTACTAAAATTTTCTTCAAAACTAAACATACATTATACAGTTACATCCTAAGTGAGATTAAATATCCAAAAACAGTCCCAAACTGGAGACTTTCCAGAATTTACTCCTATGAGTAAATTTTGAACGAGTTTCTAAGTCGATACATGCATAAATGTATTATTGTCATATTTATATATTAAGTTAAACATCATGCATCAATGATCTCATATATAAACCCTAAAGTGTCAATCTGAGACTACACAATGTCTACCCTCATATTTCTGGAATGTATATATAATGATTAGATATGTGATTGATAACAAAATGTAGATATGAATGAATACATATTTTTATTATTGGTTGATTTACTAGTCAAATAAAATGGCACATTGGGAGAGTGAGAATATTATACCTCACTTGTAAGCTGAAGAAGAAACATATGCAAGTCAACAACAAGTCAATAGCACCTGCAACAACACAAATGCACGATTCAATTCTGTTATAATGTATTAATTAGGGGTCAGTATATATCAATTTTATAGGAGCAGTAAAAAATTCAAAATTGACAAATTTTGATGATTCTGCAACTCAGCCGACACGGCCGTGCTGCCCAGCACGGCCGTGCAAACAACACGGCCGTGCTGCCCAGCAAGGCCGTGCTACCTGGTCAGTTGCTTGAAAGTAAGATGTAAACAGAGGAGTGAGGCGGCAGAGACAATACCTTGAGAAGAACTGGTCGGTGAGGGAGCTTGTGCAGGAAAAGAACCGAAGAGAGATGTGCACGGCCCTTGCAACGCCTAAGGCGTCGTCACCTTTCAAGGAAGAAAGCACCAGAGAGAGATGCAATGCCTAAGGCGTCGTCGTCGTCTAAGGAAAACGACACCGGAGATGGTGGTAAGGAGCGTCGTCGTCGCCGGAGATGGTGGTAAGAAGCTTGGGCATCGTTGTCCAAGGAAAGCGACGCTAGTTTGCCTCTTTTCGGACAAGGAGATGGTTGGGGGAGGTCACCTTTGTAGAGGCGGCGTTGCATTTCTTCGGGCGTGGGAGCGGGAACGGGGAGTAGTAGCAGCAGCAAATGGCAACCTAAGCCTTACAATCGGGCTGTTATGTGCAATGTAGAAGTCCTATAGCGTCGGTTTTGGGTAAAAAACCGACCCTAAAAGTCTATTAAAGAAACGGTGCCTGGACTTAACCTATATAGTCATTTTTTTAAGGTAACCGATGCTATAGACCAGCATCTGTAAGGTCGGTTATATATAAAAACCGACTCTAGAGTTCCAAAGTGGTGCCCGCATTTTTTGTTGACCCTATAGCATCAGTTATTTTAAAAAACCGACCCTATAGATCGAGGCGCGAAGCGAAAATCACGCGAATTTTCACCGCGGGAAACTTATAAGGTTGGTTTTTAAGATAAAACCAATGCAGTAGTCTATTAGGTCGGTTATTATAGTAAAAGCGACGCTATGGGCAACGATGTTATTGGCCAAAAATGTAGTAGTGCTTCTAGTCATCCTTCTTTTTGTGGTAGGCCTTCTTTGGCTTGGTTCATTCATTCTTGTAGTGCCCCTTTTGACCACATTCATATCATCTAGGAGTGGAGGATGCGGAAGACTTTCCCTTGAAGTGCTTGCCCTTGGAGTAGTTTGCTTTATGATCACTAGGGCCGTCATCTTCACTTAAGGATGGAGCAGATGACTAGTAAGAAAGTTGTTGTTGTAGAATCATTTCCTTCACTTGAGCTTTTAAGGCATTGTCTTTGATCTTCTTTGATTCCTTCTCCTCTTGCTTGTTATCTTCTTCTTTCTTGTCTAGCCTTGTCTCATGATCTTGAAGGTTGCAAATGAGCTCCTAAGTGGTAACTCACCAAGGATCTAACTTCTTCAATGGAAATCAACTTGGGTGCCCATCTCTTGGGAAGAGACCTTAGGATCTTGGAGTTGATGGTTCCTCTATCGAAGGTGTGGCCCAAGCAACAAGCCCATTCATGATGGTGTTGAGCCTTGTGTACATCTTTTCCACTCTTTCCTTCTTACCCATCTTCAAATTAGGCAGTCCATTAAGCATGTAGATCTTTGATTCTTTAATTTGTTGTGTGCCTTCATAGGTAATGCACAACTTGTTCAAATCTTGTGGGCTGTGTCCTAAGATGAGATTTGGTTGAACTAGGAGGAAATGAGGGCAACATAGATGATGCTTATTTCCTTGGCATTCAGCTACACCTTCTTGAGTGTAGCTTCATCCCATGTAGTTACATCACCCATCAACTCCTTGTATGGAAGATTCATTACCTTCCACATGCCATAGTTCATCCCTTGATGGTAGAACCACATCCTTAGTTTCCAATAAAGGAAATTTGTGCCGTCGAATATTGGGTGTCTCATGGAAACATGTGACAATCTTAAGCTTCCCGTTTGGTCCTATTTAGAGGATATTTGAGCTTTGTATGCTTGTTTTGGGCCAATTTGCAATTTACCCATGTTGAGGTGTTATCTTGCAATTTGTTACATGTTGAGCATTCCCTTAGTGCTTTAGAATCATGAGAGAGAGAATGACATTATGAGAACCTTGTTGGACCTTGTTTGATGAGGTGGCATCATGTGGTGATGCTAGGGTTTATATGGTTTTGCTTGGTGTCGACCATATTGAGCTTGGTTGAGTGTTGCAACCTATGTTTCGACCTTTTCGGCGTGCCTTGTGTGTGTTTCGACCAACACACCTTCCTTGAGTGGTTTGTTTCGACCTTGATGGTCTTGAGGTGTTTTTGGTTGAGACGGTTGTCTTCTTATGAGGTGTTTCGAGCATGTGTGGTTGGTGACCTTTTGTTGCGGTAGAGACAACGTATCTTGGTGCTTGTCTCGATCTCTAGGGTGGAGATGACCCAAGTGGTTGATACCCCACCTAGGTTTTATCACCATGGGTTGCATGCATGTGTTTTGTTGTTTCGTGTTGGTTTCTTTTGTGGACAAGTGTCCCTTGGGTGATCTCTTATGTTGACACATCACCCCACCATACTTCCCTCCTCCTTTGAATATATAACCCCTTTCTCCTTCATGCAAGTGGTCTTTTTTGGCCATCCTTCTTTTCCCCTCTCTTGTGCTCATCCTTGAAGCTTGTTGTAGAAAAGAAGGGATGACCTTGGAGCTTTGGTGGCTGAGCAACCTTACATGTGGTGCTTTGGAGCTTGATCACCTTCCTTGTGGTGATTCTTGGTGGTTTCTCTTCTTAGTGAGTGGTTTTGCCTTCTTGATCACATTTTTCCTTTGGAACCCTACCTTACTTCTTCTCCTTTCTTGGCCTTAAGACCATGTTTTGACATGGTGGATACCTTGAATATCTTCTCCTCACAAAGGGGTTATAGACTATGTTTTGACATGGTGACACTCGAGTGAGAAGGAGCTCTCTTCTTTCTTATTTATTATTGGTTTGGCCTAGGGTTTTTCACCCTCTTTCTTGAGCATCCTTTTGACCACAGTGTTCTTCTCTTTTGAGGTGATCTGGTGGCCGAAGTGTTTGTTGGTATGTATGCCCATAGAGCCAATCATATGATGATTGTAATGGCATAACATGTAAATGATTTGATTAATAACAAAAGGCAAGGTTCCAATTTTATTATGTATGTTCAGTTATGAGATAATGAATTACATAATAAATGTCTAGAGAATGATATTACTCAATTACATATGCCTTCAAGTACGTGACTTGGAAGAATGAGATCATACGGATGTTAAGAGTATATACATTCTCATTATGTCCCTGATTGGTTGTCATTGTGGAAGGTAGATAGACAACACTAACACATAAGATTAGAGTGTGAGTTGGTTGATAACTAAGTGTCATTAGTCATGATATGGCAATATCAAACCAAACACATAGATACATGTTAGGGAATAGTGTATCAGACAGACCCACTATGAGACTGACACATGGAAGCCATCATCATGGAAGTCATGGTCATGTCTCACAATGATGGTGGTGGTTGTGGTTCTTAGACCTAAAATCACTACACTCATCACATGTCATTGGGTACACTTTGACATCATCAAACGTAGTTCTAAAACATGGGTTTTTATAGCGGTGATGATTGGTTGACGTTGACACATGGGGATTGACTATGAGTGATATATATGTGATTTTTCCCTCCGATAGGAGTATGATATCCAAGGCCTATTGATTAGCGAGACTGAGAAAAGTACGACCATATGCATGAGAGTGAATATGTGATATTGAGCTTACATATATCTCATGCAATCTTCTCTAGTTCAAGGAACAAGATTGAATAATAATGAGGATGACTACTCCATGCCTCTAGTTCAATCTGGATATTAGTGACAAAGGAACTATACAAACACTATAACACCATACACAGATTGTAGGTTGAAGTTTCCCCCCCAACTTTCCATTCACTTGGGTAGCAATGATGTGCGACTAGGAACCACTCTTTGCTTGTGACGTCATAAGCTTGTTATGGACATTCACTGCCAACATGATATGGGACCTATAGAGTCACACACATAGGAACTCAACTAGAAGAGGAGTTTGATCTTAAATGATAATTGAATTAAGTACTAAAGTGTTTAGGTACTCAATTCACACAACAAATTGATGGATTGGCTGACTGAACTACCAAACAACCATCTCACTGGGTGAGATAGCCATTTGGGCAGCCAAACAAGCGTCTCAAGTGTTGAGACATCCGTTTGGGTTTTCAGATAGATCAAAAATCAATTTGGCTTAGTTCTTCCCTATGAACCGATCGGTTCAAGATGTTGAACCGATCGGCTCGACTCGAACTCACCATACGGCCATCTGGGTGAGTGAGACGGGTGTCTCGCTCGTTTGAGATGGCCCGGTTGGGATGAACTAAAGTTCTGAAGTTTTCTCAAATTCGTTTCAATTGCACATACTTGGGGTGCAAGTAAATTAATGTATGACATTAATTAGGAAATGATTTGCCCATTTAAATCTGACTGGGAAAATACAAAACGACCTTCTTGCACCCCAGACGACCGTTTCACTTAGCAAAATGACCGTCTCACGTGCGAGATGATCGTTTCACTTGGTGAGATGACCATTTTGTCACACACATGTTGTTAAACTTCCATAAAAGTTGCAAAATTTTAAGATCTACTTGTCCTTTCCACTCCCGCTTTAGTCTCGCATTGGCTAGGGACTGGGAAATATGATCCTAACCCCTCCTATATATAGTGGGGTACTGGGGATTCCCAGAGCACAACTACTACACAGATAATTGATAATTTGTTGCTCTGACAAGTGTTGTCCTCTCTGGTTGTAGGAACCATGAGAGCCCAGCAAGTCCTACCCGAATAGGGAGTGATAGCCATTAGAGAGAAACAACTGAGAATCATTTTTGTGGGAGAGCATGTTGGTAATTAGTACACCAATGGGAGGGACAACTTCTGCCTGTCCGTTCATGCAAGATGATAGGAATTCTAGTTGGTCCGCGTGGACTACTCTAGTGGTAGGAGTCTGTTGGTTGCTGCTAGGAGGGCGACGTCAAGTCACAGTCTGTGGTGAGATCTGAGAAGCCGCTACAACAGTTGTCTGAGTCTGATGTCCTTGGAGGAGCATTCAGATGAGTCCGAGTGTGACTAGGAGCTGTATAGACACCGTCTAAGACAGAGTGTACATCTACATCAATGAGGATTGTCGTTGGACTTGCTCCAGGACCAGGTATATCTTTGTGAAACCATCCTTCCCATTGCATAGTTATTAACACTATCTGCTGGTTAATGGAAAATATGTTAGTAAAATGTTTATTTCTGCTGCCCATATGATGCCATATTTCTCAACAGTGGTATCAGAGCCACATCAATTAATTATGTTTTGGGATAATCGATATGATCAGATTTTGGTTATATCGAGTTTATTTATTGCATGCGATGTGAATATTTAAATTGGTTGATGTGCATGTCCATCTAAATCACTACATAAGAACCCAAATGAATATATATATATATATATATATATATATATATATATATATATATATATATATATATATACACACATGCAATTTACATGTGTCACCATAAAATCAGTTTTGATGGTGGATGTAAAGCATGGTTATGGCTAAAACCCCATATCTGTGTGTGCATGGTTATGGTTGTTATTCTTGTTGTTAATCGGTCTACATACAGAGCCTCTCTATCCTTCCAATTGTAAATTAATACTTTTCTTCCTATTTCCCCTTGAATGTAACTCAAGATTTTCCTATATACAATGTAATAAGAAATATGATAGTTTTAATTTATGTTTCGACATGAGATGCCAATCTACACAAAGGAGAAATGACTAGCTCGTGAGATGACCCGGTCAATTGGAGGACCAAGGAGGCCATACGACAGGAGGATGAACCGATCGACTGGTGGCCCAACTGATCGACTAGAGGTGTCCAGATGCTGCTTGGACATGTGAACCAGATGATCGTTTTAGAAGAACCCAACCAAGCGACCAGGTTGTGAGCCGACCAGTTCAAGAGTTGAACTAATCAACTCAGATTGGTTTGAGCACATATCTTCACCAACAATAGGTTGCATATGATGTGTACCATAGGTGGTAGTAATTCCTTATGGCTCATAAGGAGCTACATTAGTATGGTCATAATCATCTCTTATGTGTTCTATTTATTACATGTTCTCATTTGTGGTTATAGCATGTATATGATACGTACTATATATGTGGTGATTGGATAAAATATATGTATTTATACAAACTCCCTCAACTTATACATTAAGTCTAAGATGCCTTCCATTAGCAATACATAAGAAAAGTTTTATCGACCAAGCGTATATTTGCACAAAACATGGTGCACCATCTATCTCGTGGAAGTGTGATGATAGATGTAGATTTGCACAAAGCATGGTGCATATCTATCATATTGGCTATTGGGTCAGGCTTAACTAGTGACTTGGAGATCCCAAGCCCAGAGGCATGCAGATGGTCATGGCAAAGCGTTGCGTATATCATCTATCCAAGAGTTTCATATGATGTAATTGGCATGATGACCTACCTAAATAGTTAGGTTGTGGACAATCGACAAAAGCTAACTCATGACTTGATGAAATATGGATCTTGGTCCACTAGAATGTTGTATGCTGTAATATTCTAAATTGGTATTGAGGGTTATCAATTTGAATAAAATAGTGAGAGAGATAGTTAATTAAAGACCTAATTAATATCGTCAATTTTATCAAACAAAAAATGTTTTGAAAAGTTGCAATATTTCTTTATAGAATCAAATGTCAAACACAAACACATTCAAATTGGAATTAGTCCACAAGAAGGAAAAAATGGGATAAAGTTCCATGATTGGTTAAGGACTTTGAGAAATGTTCTCATCAATCAACAAAAGCTCTATGTCCTTGATAGACAGATGCTAGAGGAACCCGCTCTGAATGTGACTAAGGATAAAAGAATGCTTATTGGAAGCATGCCAATGATGCCATAGACATTTGAATACCTAATGCTATGTTGTATGAACTATGATTTGCATGAACAACCTGAATACATGGACATTCTCGAGATGGTAACAAGTCTTAAGAATCATGTAAAGCAAACAAGGTATAATTTGAGTGCAAACTGACAAAGGGAGGTCTAGTAGAACCCCATGTGCTCAATGTGATTGGACATGAGGAATAACTTGGATTTCTCTTAGGTCAAGAGTTGACCATGAATATGATTATGGAAGTGCTGCATGAATCGGATAGTCAGTTTATCAAATGCTTGGCATGTTGATGCCAAAGCAAGGAAGAAGAAGGACAAATCCGTGATGATACTCAGCGGAAGTGAGTCCTAGGTCAAAAGCAATGCCAAGAAGTGTTATGAGGCTAAGAATAAGCCAAAGTCTTCTGCACTCAATATAAGGAGAAGGGTAAGTGTAAAAGTAATATGCTCTTTTCACTTAAAGGATAAAGAAAAGAAAATGCCACCATTATCACTTGTCTGGACATGGGAAAGGAATTATCCTCTTCATAGAGGATCTCAGGAAGAAGATAGAGATAGAGATCTCTACTTCAGGACCTGATAAGAAGTAAGCTAGAACTATATGGATCAAGGGTTGTTGCCATTATAGTTAAAGGTTGTATTTATGGACACATAATAGAATTAGTGAATTGCTATTGTGTACTTGACAAACATCATATGTTTTGTATGACAAGAACATTATGATCTTTTATGGCGATGCCCTATGTCTCATAAACTATACTTGATAGTTGAAAAGACAAACATGTATGACACATATATTGAATGGCTTGATAACTCAAACAATGAATACCTATAGCATTGTCATCTAGAGCGCATAAATGAGAAATGCATATCTAGAATCCATGCGATGGTTATCTAGACTCTTTTGGTTATCAAACCAATAGAGATATGCATGCCTTATTTGTTGTGCAATAAGATGAAAGAATCTTTACTAGATGTAGTGGGAGATCGACTATTCCATTAGGACTAGTACATACTGATGTACATAGACCTTTTTGGATGAATGCTAAAGGTAGTTAAAATTACCTCATTATATTTATTGATACGATAAATGGATATTGAAATTTGTATTTAATGAAATAAAAGTTCTGATCTCTTAAAGTGTTCAAGGAGATCATAAATGAAGTACATAGCTAAATTGGTAAAAGTATTAAGATACCTCGATATGATTGATGTTGAAATAAGCAAACCAAGAGTTTTAGGACCTTCAAGGAGATCATGATAGTGAATCATAATGAACTCCACCTGAAACATACTGATGTGTCAGAAAGAAGGTATCACACCCTATTAAGTCATGGTGAAATTATCAATTAAATCTAGCTAATCTTACAATTTCTTTTGGGTACATGCTTAAACACTAAGCAATGTACCGCCTAAAATGGTTTAAAATACACCATATGAGAAATGGCATGGGAAGTGTCCTAATGTGTCTTTAATAGTGATTAGATTTGAAAGCTTGTATAAGAAAATAGTTTCTTAGAAGTCTTTATGCACAAATCACATGAATGTTATCGTGTTGAATACTGCTTATATTCTAGCCCGATAAGAATGTAACATCCCTGACCTGGGTTATGCCTTAACCCTAGAAGTTTTTCTTAAGTAAGTCATTTAGATTCTTGTCTTTATCCTTTGAAAAGTAATTAAGGCTGAAGAGGAACTTATGTTTCAATTTTAGTCCTTTTTGAATAATGTTGAAAACAATGTTTTGCCCATTTTGGACTAAAGTGCAAATTACCCAAGTTGAAGGGTTAAATTGCAAATGTTACATGATAAAATGTTCCTCAAGTGTTGAAGCATCATAAGAATAAAAATTATGTAGAGGTATGGCTTCCACAAACCTGAGCACCAAGAAAGAGCTTATTAAGCAATGTTTGTGCATTAAAACCTAGTCTTGGTGTAATGTGCAATTTACCCAAAACATAGGGTTCAATATGCAAAATACCACTTATAGAGAGTCCCTAATGTTTCTTGGTATCAATTAGAGATAGGAAAGTCAGAGGGGCATCTCATTTGAATCTCTTTTGGGGAGAGAGAATCTTGGTATTAAAATAATCAACATTTAAGCATACTTGAAACCCTAATTCAATTTAATGCAAAAATAAATATATTAATGGAAGTGCCCTTCAACCAAAAATGTGATGGTTGAATTTATATAATCATGGACTTCCTTGTGCCTTGAAATGGCACCGAAATATCTAAAGTGAGTAAAGAACCCGCTCACATTATTTAAAGAAAAAGTAATATCCACTAATTTTTGGATATTATTATTAAATTGATTAAGGTGCTTAATTGTCTTCTTTTAATTCATGGATAAAGAAGAGGTTTTAGAATGGGATGATGACGGCTTCATATGCAAGGAAGTGAGGGGGATAAGTGGCACCAATTTAGGGAAATTGAAGGATTTTTATAACACTTTCTCTCTCTTGAATTTCCCTTATATACACTCCATTCTTTCACCCACATGAAAGGCTTTTTTGACTCTTCTTTCTTTCTTTGCTTTGGCCAAACACAAGGGAGCTTAGGAGAAACAGGAGGACGTACCCAAACCTATAGGTGAGCTCCTTAATCATATTCAACCTTGATTTCATGGTGGAAATCGAAATTCAATGCTTATTTTCTTCTTTTCTCCATTCAATCTTCAACTTTAGCCATTCTTTTCACTCAAAGACTTGAGGACGGACCTTGGAAAGTTGATAAAGATTCATTCACCATTAAAGACATGAATCTTGAAGCTTAGATTCAACTTTGAAGGCGGGTTATATAACTTGAACCCTTAAATGTTATTATTGAATTCAATTCTTCATTTTATGTTGATCATTTCTTTCTTCTTGATACTCCTTTTGGTATGAAATCACCATAGGAATGGCAGTAGATTTCGAAGGTCTGAAGCTTGATTATGATGACCTCATCTTAGCACACACCTCAATAAAAATCATGAGCAAACGGTTTCACCCTTTGGTGACCAAACAGTCTCAAGATCGATTGAGACCAAACGGTCTCAAGACCGTTTGAGGTCAAGTGGTGTCATGGTTGAATGGAGATCCAATGGTTACAATTGATCTAGTCCCAAAGTTTTCAGAATTTGATGGTCCCTTGATTATAAACCCTAGATCGATTGAAGTTAAAACCCTAATTTAAGTTCAATCGGTTTCATTACTGAATTGACCAAACAGTCTTCAAACTGTTTGAGGACCATTCGGTCTCAGACCGTTTGAGGACTAAACGGTCTCAAACCGTTTAGGGTTTAATAATATTTAATTCAAATGGTCTCAAACCATTTAGGGATTTTTAGATCAAGACCATTTGATGGTGTAACGGTCTTAAGACCGATTGAAGGTGTAGACCAAGACCGTTTGGAGGTCAAGCACCTCAAGACCGTTTGGAGGTCAAGCACCTCAAGACCGTTTGGAGGTCAAAGTAATTCAAGACCGTTTGAGGGTCTAGTACCTCAAGAATGTTTGGAGGTGCAATTGATCCAAGATCGTTTGGAGTTTTAGACCAAGACCGTTTAAGGTCTAACAGTCTTCAGATCATTTAAGGATGTTGACCTCAAGACCGTTTGGAGGGCAAACGGTTTCAAAACCGTTTGGAGGTTGAGGGGTCAAAACCGTTTGGAGGTTCAATGTAACCAAAACCATTTGAAGACCTAATGTGATGAAAGATCAATTAACCCGATGATTGTTAATGATGTATATCAAATATAATTTCAATTGTTGTACCTTTAAGGTACTAGGGTGATTAGTACCCTTAGAGAGGTTAACCTTTGATGCTTATGGAAGCAATATCTCAATACATTATGCTAACCCTAAATGTATGTACTTGGATGAAGGGTTGACCTAATCTAATCAAGCTTGAAGTAATCAACATCCTAGAGAGGATGAGAGAGAGAGAGGAATTCATACATGTATAATAATCATGTAGTGGTTAAGCCTCAACATTTTCAACATAAATAAAATATGTAATCAGGGTATGATCCTTGATAAAGAGATCATGAAACCCTAATCGAGAAGGTTGATGAGCCCTAACCCTAATTTAGGTCAATGCCAGGTGAAACCCTAATCCAAGATAATGGTGTAACCCTAATCTAGGGTGATGATATGAGAAATCCCAATTCGAGGTAATATAATGAAAAACCCTAATTTAAGAGGATGCTTCATGAAACCCTAATTTCAGATAAAGTTACATGAAACCCTAATTTGGGGAAAAGTTATAAGGAACCCTAATTCAAGACAATGATGTGTGAAACCCTAATCTAGGGTGATGCTATGTGAAACCCGAATTGATAAAGATGGGAGACCCTATTCCTAATAATGGAATAGTGACTAACATTTTGGTAGGTGAAACACCTAAAGTCGTTGATAATGGATAACCTTATATCAATAATGCCTTAACCCGAGATGAGTCCATATCATTGATAATGGTTGAATAATTCAAATAACTGACTTATGACCAATACATTACATGATAAATGTGATGAACTGGTCCATAAAGTATTAGGATGGGAAATACCCTAATACAAGATAAGTTGATGAACTTAAGTAAGTTAAAAGTGATGAGGAAAGTGATACATCAAGATATGATAGATATCACATTTAGCACCTCAAGGTTGATACACCTTGATGTACCCTAAATCCAATGTACTTGGATGAGTAACACATGAAGTGTGTCATGTCAATTGTTACATTGTGATGTATTGCTCTTTGATAAGTGTAGGCTAACATACCTTAAGATAAGGTTAAGCCTAGTTAATAAAGTATGAGGTAATCATATTCTGGTAAAGATGAGAGAGGAACTCATGTCTTGTGTTGATAATTCATTTAATGACAAATGATGAGAATAAATAAGTATGATTGAATACTTATGTTATCAATGTTGGTTCCTAGCTATGCGGAGCAATGAATTAGGGTTTGATCATTAATAAATATGATCTTGAAAACCTAAATGGTTAATAATGGAAAACCCTAACCCTAATGAAGGGTGATGATATGTAAGAGAAACCTTAATCGATAAGGAAAGGAGACCCTAACCCTAATGATGGGAAGGTTGTAATTCTTTTGTTGCATAAACCTTGTAAGGAATGTTAAATACTTGAATAAAAGTATAATGATTAATGGACCTTGTAAGCCATATGAATAGTTGTTGCCTAGTGAGGGGTGACAAGATGTTTAATGGGCCTTGTGAGCCATGTGAATAGTTGTTGCCTAGTGAGAGGTGACAAGATGTTTAATGGGCCTTGTGAGCCATGAGAATAGTTGTTGCCTAGTGAGAGGTAACAAGGTGTTTATAAAAGTCTCATGTAAGAAATGATAATGTTCAAATAAACTAGGAAAGGGAAACTTAGTAACATAATAATAATAATAAATGGATACAATAATAATAATGAAATCTTAATCATATATGTTTTATGCTTATAGAAAAATAAGGGCTATAGTGTTTTGAATATGCTTAAAAGAGATAAGAGGAATACTTGTATTATATAAAGGATGTGAATAAGTATGATGACTTGGCCAAGGTATAATGCCTAGTGAAGGTGATGTGGTATTCAGTGATGAAATGCACATGATTGGTAGAGTCCAATACCTGACAGAGGCATGAAGCCTATAGTTTCACAGGATTGGAAGAGTCCAATACCTGACAGAGGCATGAATCCTATAGTATCACAAGATTGGTAAATACCCAATGCCTGGTTGTTAATCACAAGATTGGTAATAACCCCAATGCCTGGCTGTTAATCACATGATTGGTAATAACCCCAATGCCTGGCTGTTAATCACAGGATTGGTAAATACCCAATGCCTGGCTATTAATCACATGATTGGTAATAACCCCAATGCCTGGCTGTTAATCACATGATTGGTAATAACCCCAATGCCTGGCTGTTAATCACATGATTGGTAAATACCCAATGCCTGACTGTTAATCACAGGATTGGTAATAACCCCAATGCCTGGATGTTAATCACAGGATTGGTAATAACCCCAATGCCTGGCTGTTAATCACAGGATTGGTAAATACCCAATGCCTGGATGTTAATCACAGAATTGGTAAATACCCAATGCCTGGCTGTTAATCACAGGATTGGTAAATACCCAATGCTCGACTGTTAATCACAAGATTGGTAATAACCCCAATGCCTGGCTGTCAAGATATGGCAATACCAAACCAAGCATATAGATACATGTTAGGGAATAGTGTATCAGACAGACCCACTGTGAGACTGACACATGGAAGCCATCATCATGGAAGTCATAGTCAGGTCTCATAGTGATGGTGGTGGATGTGGTTCTTAGACTTGAATTCACTACACTCATCACATGTCGTTGGGTACACTTTGACATCATCAAACACAATCCTAAAACATGGTTTGTTATAACAGTGATGATTGGGTGACTTTGACACATGGGGATTGATTATGAGTGATAGATATGGGATTTGTCCCTCCGATAGGAGTATGATATCCAATGCCTCTTGATTAGAGAGATTGAGAAAAGTATGGCCATACACATGTGAGTCAATATGTGATATTGAGCTTACATATATCTCATACAGTTTGCTCTAGTTCAAGGAACACGATTGAATAATAATGAGGATGACTACTCCATGCCTATAGTTCAATCTGGATATCAGTGAAAAAGGAATTATACAAACACTATAACACCATACACAAATTGTAGGTTGAAGTTGCCCCCCCAACTTTCCATTCACTTGGGTAGAAATGATGTGTGACTAAGCACCACTCTTTGCTTGTGATGCCATAATCCAGTTATGAACATTCACTGCCAACGTGATATGGGACCTATAGGGTCACACACATAGGAACTCATATAAAAGAGGAGTTTGATCTTGAATGATAATTGAATTAAGTACTAAAGTGTTTAGGTACTCAATTCACACAACATATCGACAGATTGGCTGACGGAACTACCAAACGACCATCTCATTGGGTGAGATGACCGTTTGGGAAGCCATACAAGTATATCAAGTGTTGAGACGGTCGTTTGGGTTGTCAAGTAGATCAGAAATCAAATTGGCTTAGTTCTGCCATATGAACCGACCAGTTCAAGCTTTTGAACCGATTGGATCAACTCGAACTCACTGGACGGCCATCTGGGTGAGTGAGACGGGCGTCTCGCTTGTGTGAGACAGACCGGTTGGGACACACAAAAGTTCTATAGTTTTCCCAAACTCATTTCAATTGCACATACTTGGGGTGCAAGTAAATTAATGTATGACATTAATTAGGAAACAATTTGCCAATTCATATCTGATTGGGAAAGCATGAAATGACCGTCTTGTGCCCCAGACGACCATTTTTCTAAGCAAAACAACCGTCTTGCATGTGATATGGCCATCTCACTTGAAGAGATGAACATTTTGTCGTAGACAGGTTGTGAATTTTCTAGAAAAGTTGCAAGAATTCTAGTTCTAGTTGTCCTTTCCACTCCCGTTTTAGTCTCGCATTGGCTGGGGACTGGGAACCCTGACCCTAACCCCTCCTATATATAGAGGGGTACTGGGGGCTTCCCAGAGCACAAATACTACATAGACAATTTAGAATTAGTTTCTCTGACAAGTGTTTTCCTCTCTAGTTGTGGTAACCACAAGAGCCCAGTAAGTCCTACCTGACTAGGGAGGGATAGCTATGGGAGAGAAACAACTGAGGATCATTGTTGTGGGAGAGCATGTTGGTGACTAGTACACCAACATGAGGGAAAACTCCTTCCTATTCGTTCCTATAGGACAACAAGAGTTCTAGTTGGTCTGTGTTGACTACTCTAGAGGCAGGAGTCTGTTGGATGTTGCTAGGAGGGAAATGTCAACTTGTAGTCTGTGGCGAGATCTAAGGAGCCAATACAACAATTGTCTTAGTTTGATGTCCATGGAGGAGTAGTTAGATGAGTCCAAGTGCAACTAGGAGCTGCATAGACACTGTCCAAGACATAGTGCACATCTACATCAATGAGAATTGTTTTTGGACTTGATCTAGGACCAGGTATATCTTTATGAAACCATCCTTCCCTTTGCATAGTTATTGACGAGATCTGCTGGTTAATGGGAAATATGTTAGTAAATTTTTTGTTTTCGTTGCCTATCTGATGTTGTATTTCCCTACAGTGTTGAACTTGGTTAGAGTTTCATCTTCTTCTTTGGTTGATCTTAGAGCTTGGTTCTCTCCTTAAGGAGGGTTATATAACTCTCTACCTTCTTCTATTACTTGCACCATAATATTGCTTGCATGCTACTATTTTGATCTCTAAACTTGATCCTATTATGTTAGAAGAGGTTATCATGACCTAAGGTTTAAGACTTTGTAATATTCTCATGTAGATTACTCTTTTTCTTAAACCCTCAATTCTTGTATCTGACTTGTTATGTGTTGGTTGAGGTGATTTCTGTACATGCAACATTATTCTTGGTTTTATCACAATGTTTTGGTTTTCCCTTTGTGTTTTATTGAGCTTTTGAGTTGGTTTTCTTGAGGTTGAAGTTTGGTCTTCTTTACCTTGGTTTGGTTTCTTGAAGGTTTAGGTTGGAGATCATATTTTAAGGTTTTGATGTTCTTTTGCATGGAGTTTTTCACCTTGTTGATAATGGTTTTTTCTTGATGATGATCATCTAGTTTTGCCATGGTATACTTCTATTTTGATTATGGTTCATCCCTGTTTTGAAGGTGGTATTGCCTTTGTGGTAGCATGACCTTGCTTTGTTTACTTGATCATGGGATGATGGTCAAGATGCTTTGCATTATTTTCATCAAAACACATGACCCTGTTTCACGACCACAACCCAATCCTAATAGGTTGAGGGTCATAACACTTGAGGGTCAAAACATTTGCTTTGGTGTCATGGTCAAAACCCTAACCCTAGGGTGATCGAGGCACATGGTTTGCTTGTGGTCAAGAAAGATGGTTGTGTCATTGTTGAGACACTTGTTTTGAGAGTGGTCATGACACATGTTTGAGGAGTGGCGATACACTCACATGAGCACATGGTCATAACATATGTGGGACTTTTTATGGTTGATACACATGTACATGTAAATGTTGGTTGATACCTAATGCTGTTTGGATAGTTAATTAATCAAGTTAATGATGATGTCTAAGCCTAATATGCTCCAAGAAAGTGGGAGTTGACATAACTAGGGTTTGGTGATTGAATTATTTAGTGGAACTCTAATCGGCTATGTGTTTGAAACCCTAACCCTAAACCTAGGGAATGTTATACTTGTTGAGTTCGTTGGATGAATGGCATGTGATTACATTTTCTCTCTCCTACTTGTGTGATTCTAACCTTGCAGATTGGATGAATGTCATAGCTTGCGTATGCTATGGTGGTGATCACATGACATAGGGTGATGGCTATGAGCCTTGATGAGACATGATGAGATCATATTGATGGGATGGGTCCTATGACCTAGTGAGGGCTTAATGCATATTATGAGGTGATATCATCTAGTGATGTGATTGAGGTATTAATATCCCACAGTGATGTGACAATGGTGGTAGCCTTGCATGGCTGTGTGGCTTTGGTGATAGCCTTATGAATGGAAATGCTATAAGTATCATGTGGTGATGTGACCAGTTCATACCTTATACTTTTTATATCTTCTGGAGTTGTATTATGCCCTTATTCTTGTAGATTTTGTTTTGGGTTTGTATGGTGTAACTTGATTGATGCTAAAAGATACCCAATTGGCTTAAATAATCATGTGAAACCCTAATCATGTAGGTGCCCCATGCCATATATCCATTCCAATGTTAGTGTTATCACTGGATGGTGAAACGAGTCATTCCTACAGGAAAACTAGAGTGCATATTTTTGAATATATGGGGGGTGCAAGTCAAGTATCTACTTATGTCCACAATCATAGGTTGTATGAGACAACCATGCATGAGTTGTTCTCCTTGTGATATGTTATTGGAATCAGTTTAACTGCATGTGATGCCTCTTTTAAGAACGGCCAGGCATGAGGCTATTCTTCTACGACTGTGACCTATACCAAGGCATGCTCATGTTTTATATGGATGGCCATACGTGAGCCAATCCTTTAGCTTGACTATATGTTTGTTGTTTGTAGTTGACTGATATGTCTCTGTGGTGTTTCTCTTATGCTGACCAAGAGGTGTTGGAGAGGTTGTAGATTCTGGCACTTCCATTGACCTTGTATGGCATCGATTTTGACTTCATAGAGGTCGTTTGGATTTGAGTGGTATGACTCAAATCCTTAGGGAAATAATAAAATAATAAATACAACCCTGTAGTGCTTTTGTTTAGGGTAAAATACGAATAACATTGGTTGATCCCTTTGCCTTATCTTTGTACTGATCTCTTTAATTATAATGCAATAAGAGAAATCAACTATTATACATGTTATTTATATTCCTTCTTAGAATATTAATTGTTCTACTACTAAGTGGTAATTTCCTAGATTTGCTTAATCAACTTTATCTATTGGATACATATCATTTAGCTTAATCTGCTCAACATGTTAAGTATGTTATTTACCTGCTTAGTTATCTATGCTTTTAATAGATGTTGGCGGAGAGTTATATCTCTCGATGGGATGTTTGGTCTCACGCTGTGGATTTCCACATCTTTTAGGTGGTCAAACACGAGGAGGTAGAGGTCGTGCTGTTGAGGCGGAGCAGCATGAGGAGCAGTAGCTGAGCAACGATTGAATAAGCTGCTTGTGTTTTTTAGTAGAGTCCTATGTTTTGTCCTTGTACTCTCAGGTCCTTGGGGGAGTTTTGTAGATGTTGTATATCGACAACAATGTTTTGGCTACACGCCTTTGTTGTACATATATGACATTTATGTATGTGAATAAGTTACCTCTATATAATAATCTTTTTGCAGGTGTAACATATACAGGTGGCTTTTGTGGACTCAGATGTGATGATTTCCTACTTTTGTGCTTATGTGAAAATGCTTTTAATTTCGTATGTTTTCTGGTAACCTATTTGTTTAGTAGCAATTCCACATTTTGTTTTGAGTAATCTCGTTGTGTGGTGTGGGGCATCATAGTTAATGTTGGTATCAAAGATATAGGTTTGCTGAGTCTATAGGGACATAGGAGTAGGGTTTGTGTCTATTCTAGTATCATCCAGTCTGTTAATGGTAACTTCTGCTTATGTAGAAGTAGAAGAGAAGGAAATATGGCTGGAGAACAGGAAGAACATGCTACTGAGAGCAATGTTGCTGAACCTGGAGGTGGTGCAAGGAGGCAGGAGAGGGATGATGGAGTGCATGAGGTATCCCAATTTGACTCAGAAATGATAGAAACCCTTCCTTTTAGTCCTTGTTTGGGTAGTTCATGGTGAGGATGACACACATGCAAGATAGGATGCCCACACCACAACCAAGGGTAGTTGTTCCCAATGTTGAATCTTTGAGAATTAGGAAGACCTTTGAGAGGTTGAGGTGAGTTGGGGCTATGTAGTATGTTGGTACGACAGATCCAACAGATGTTGATCTTTGGTTGATGGAGTTGGGGAAGGCCTTTGAGATCCTCAACATCCCGGAGGCAGACAAGGTGAAGCATGATGTGTATGTATTGAAATGGGAGTGCTGGCCATTGGTCGACCATTGAGGAGGAGAAGAGGCCTAGTGCTGCTATCAGTTGGGAGGAGTTCTAATGTGAGTTTGTTAGTTGATACTTTCATAAGACCTACCTGGATGAGAAGATCAACTGGTTTGAGCGGATCTGACAGGGATCCATGTCAATCAAGGCGTATGAGTCAAAGTTTATGGAGCTGCTAAGGTTCTATCCTAATATTGCTGCTACATATTAAGAGAGGACCTGCTGTTTTGAGAAGGGCTTGAGCTCAGAGTTGACTACACCAGTGTCAACTTTGGAGAACCGTGAGCGGTTTTCCATGTTCATGGAGTTTGGTTAGGAGGATAGAGAGATCAGTTGTTGAGAAATGCAAGGTGAGTGCCAAGAAGAGTCTGAAACAATATCAGGGGCGGTCTTCTGGAGGCCTCAAGAAGCCTAGGTTCTCAGCACTACAGTCACAATAGAGGTTAGGTGTGCAGACACAGTGGTCACCAAGTAAGGCAGATGTTGTAGTTTTCTACAAGAAGAAGGCCACATCACAATGTCAATGTCTATGAAAGGGCCGTCTAGGCCGTGGTATGAGAGCAAGACTTGATACAAGTGTGAAAAAACTGGGCATACAAGACTATATTACCCTATAAAGGATGATGAGGTGACCCAACAAACGAGACAGAGTCATCAGGTCTCGCAGTGGTAGTAGTTTAGCAGCATTAGAGGCCAAGGACGTGGACAAGTTTGACATGCTGGTTCTTCTGGATAGGCCAACATATGACAGGGATGCCAACATGAAATGACTCAATTCTATGCCATGAGTCAGCCAAAAGGAGTGGTCAACCCGCAAGTTGTGACATGTTAGATGGAGTTATTTCATTCTAATTTGTCTTCTTCTTTCTTTATATCTATTTTGGTTGACCCGGGTGCGACACACTTTTTTATCACTCGAGAAGTGATTGATAGTTGTTCTTTGCCTGTTAGTCATAGACGTGACAATCTTCATTTAGGAACCCCATTGGTTGGTTCTGTCGAGTTGCAGGAGGTGTTTCCTTCCTGTGTCCTTTCTTTTTCAAGACATAACATTCAAGTGGACCTCATACCACTTGACATGCATGGATTTGATGTGATCCTTGGAATGGACACTTTGAAGAAGTATCAAGTGGTCTTGGGATATAGTTCTAAGGTGGCGACGTTTGTCCATGATGGTGTTTTGGGGGATCTTCCAAGGTGATAGGAAGATTCTCCCTACGTGTCTGGTGTCAGCGATGGTGATAGAGAAGTTGATGAGGCAAGACTGTGATGCATTCTTGGCGCATGTTGTGGATAATAAAATGAGGATTCCTACTATACAAGAGGTTCCAGTTGTCTGTGAGTTTGAGGAAATGTTTTCAGACGAGTTTCTAGGTCTTCCTCCAGATCGAGAGATTGATTATGAGGTTAGTATAGTTCTAGGCACACAACCGATAGCACAAACACCGTATAGGGTGGCTCTAGTTGAGATGGAAGAGTTGAAGAAATAGTTGCAAGAGCTTCTTGAGAAAGGCTTTATCAGATTAAACACATCTCCATGGGGTGCTCCCATGTTGTTCGTGAAGAAAAAAGATAGATCCATGAGGCTGCGTTTCAATTACATGCAGTTGAACAAGGTGACAATCAAGAATAAGTATTCCTTGCCACAAATTGATGATATGTTTGACCAGTTTCAAGGTGATGCAATCTTCTCCAAGATAGACCTGAGGTCTGGATATCACCAGTTGTGGATAAAGGCAGATGACATACCAAATTTGGCTTTTCGGACAAGGTATGATAACTATGAGTTCATGGTTATCCCGTTTGGGCTAACTAATGCACCGAAAACTTTTATGGACTTGATGAACAAGGTGTTTTGGTTGCATCTAGACCAGTTCATGGTGGTATTTATAGATGATATCTTGATATACTCCATAGATATCCAGTAGCATGAGCAACATTTGCGTTAGGAATTGACCTTGCTAAGATAGTATCACTTATATGCAAAGTTCAACAAGTGTGAGTTTTGGCTGAAGGAGGTGTCTTTGCTTGGACATGTAATAATGTTGAGGGTGTTTGTGTAGACCCCAAGAAAGTTGAATCTATGATAGATTGGGAGCAACTGAAGACACTGATAGAAGTCCGCAGTTTTCTGGGTCTAGTAGGCTATTATAGGATGTTCATCAAGAACTTCAGTGCAATGGCGTTTCCCCTAACCAAGATGACCAGTAAAGATGTGCCTTTCACCTGGGATGACAAGTGCCAACATGCTTTCAATTTTTTGAAAGAAAAGTTGACAAGTGCACCAATGCTAGTGCTTCCAGAGTAGGGAAAAGGCTATATTGTCTTTTGTGATGCATCAAAGAATGGTCTGGGATGTGTGCTCATGCAGGATAAGAATGTGATCTCTTTTGTGTCATGATAGTTGAAGAAGCATGAGGAGAACTATCCCACCCATGATTAGGAGCTAGCTATAGTGGTTCATGACTTGAAGCTCTGGAGGCACTGCCTTCATAGTGAGAAGTGTCAGGTCTTCATTGTTCGTAAGAAATTGAAGTAAATCTTCTTGCAGTAGGAGCTGAATATGCGACAAAGATGTTGGTTGGAGTTAATCAAGGACTATGACTGACTATTGATTACCATATAGGGAAGGCAAATATTATGGCAGATGCATTGAGCAGGAATTCTTTGTCATCATCATCTGCTGACAAGGCACAATTATGTTTCTTGGTGTACCATAAGAGCGACATGCTGGTCTCCTTGTGTCAAATGAATGTGAAGTTGGAAGTCTCCCTATTAGAAAGGCTGTTGGAACACTACATTGAGGAAACAAATCAAAGACGCACAATAGAGTGATAATGTGATGCAATATATATGATCAGAGTTTAGCATAAAGAAGTATGATGACTTCCATGTGTCAAAAGATGAGATAGTGTATTACTACAGTGAAGTTGTGGTTCCTGATGTTGATGATTCAAGGAAGATGGTTTTGGAAGAGGCTCACTCTTTGATGTATGCTATGCACCCAGGTAGCACCAAGATGTACCATAATCTTAAGGATTTGTATTTGTGGCCTGGCTTGAAGCGTGATGTAGCTGAGTTTGTGGCCAAGTGCGTAGTGTGTCAGGAGGTTAAAGCATAATCCTGTAGGGACATTGCCTAGGATAGCCAAGGGTCATGATTCCATATGGGTGATCGTTGACAGGTTGACAAAGTCATCACACTTTTTTCCAGTGAAGATGACATACACAGACGGGAATCTTACACAAATATATGTGGACGAGATAGTGTGTTTGCACAGTATCCCAGTGACCATCGTGTTAGATAGAGGTCCTCAGTTAATGAGTCACTTTTGGGAGTGCTTGCACACAACTATGGGTACGCATTTGAAGTTCAACACTACATTTCACCCACAAAAAGACAGACAGTCTGAGAGGATGATACAAACATTGAAGGACTTTCTGAGAGCTTGTGTCTTACAATTTTTGTGCAATTGGGATGTGCACCTCAGTCTCATAGAATTTGTCTATAATAACAATTATCAGAGGTGCATTGACATGACACCTTATGAGGTATTGTATATGAGACGTTGTAGGTCTTTGTTGTTGTGGTACCAGACTGGTGAGTATCAGCTTTTGGGTCCTGAGCTTGTGTAGTATAAAACAAAGAAAATAAAGATGATACATCAACAATTGAAGGCAGTCTAGGACAGGCAGAAGTCATATGCTGATAACCGGCATAGACCATTGGAGTTCCAAGTGGAACACATAGTGTATCTCAAGGTCTCTCCTTGTAAAGGTGTTTTGAGGTTTGGGAAGAAGGGTAATTTGCCCCCCAGGTACATGAGACCTTACCTTGTGGTGGAACATGTTGGGAAGGTGGCGTATAAGCTAGATTTTCCACCTGAGTTGCATAGGTTGCGTCCTGTGTTCCATGTGTCCATGTTGAGGAAGTGTCATCCTGACACAGTTGGTTTTGCAACCTATGGAGGTTGAGCTAGATGAGGATGTGTCTTATGTGGAAGGTCCTGTGTTGATCCTAGACATGATGATCAGGAAGTTGAAGAATAAGGATATTGTTTTGGTTAAGGTTTTGTGGCATCACCGTGGCGTTGAGGAAGCCACATAAGAGCTTGAGGAAGAGATGCGTAGGAAATACCCATCTATTTTTGTGTTGCATTTTAGGGGAGAAATCCTTGTTAGGGGTTTATGGTTGTAAGGCCCCTGACCTAGATTAATGCTTGATTATGATTTCTTTTCTTAATAGATGCTTCAACCTTAATCTAATCCTTTGATATGCTTTTCCAACATGTGACAATCTTAATGTTCTAGTTTGTTCACGTTTTGAGGATGTTTGAGCTTTGTATGCTTGTTTTGGACCAAGTTGCAATTTACTTGTGTTGAGGGATTATCTTGAAATTTGTCACATGTTGAGTTTGCCCTTAGTGCTTTATCATCATGAGAGAGTGAATGATTCTATGGGGCACCTTGTTGGACCTTGGTTGATGAGGTTGCATCATGTGGTGATTCTAGGGTTTCTAGGATTTTGCTTGGTGTCGACCATGTTGAGCTTGGTTGAGTGTTGCAATATATGTTTTGACCTTGCTGGTGTGCCTTGTGTGTGTTTCAACCAACACACCTTTGTTGAGCACTTTGTTTTGACCTTGATGGCCTTGAGGTTTTTTTGGTTGAGATTGTTGTCTTTTTGTGAGGTGTTTTTACCATGTGTGGTTGGTGACCTTTTGTTGTGGTCGAGACAAGGTATCTTGGTAGTTGTCTCGACCTCTAGGGTGGTGGTGACCCAAATGGTTGATACCCCACCTAGGTTTTATCACCATGGCTTGCATGCATGTGTTTAGTGGTTGCATGTTGGTTTCTTTTATGAACAAGTATCCCTTTGGTGCTCTCTTATGTTGACACATCACCCCCACCATACTTCCCTCCCCCTTTGAGTATATAACCCCTTTCTCCTTCATGCAAGTGATGTTTTTTGTCCCTTCTTCTCCCCTCTCTTGTGCTCATCCTTGGAGCTTAGTGGAGCAAAGAAGGGTATACCTTGGAGCTTTGATGGTGGAACAACCTTGCATGTGGTGCTTTGGAGCTTGATCACCTTCTTTGTGGTGATTCTTGGTGGTTTCTCTTCTTGATAAGTGGTTCTACCTTCTTGATCAAGTTTTCCTTTTAGAACCCTACCTTCCTTCTTCTCCTTTCTTGGCCTTAGACCATATTTTGACATCGTAGCTACCTTGAAGATCTTCTCCTCACAAAGGGGTCACAGACTATGTTTTGACATGGTGACACCCAAGTGAGAAGGAGCTATCTTTTGTCTTCTTGATTCAGCCCAGGGTTTGTCACCCTCTTTATTGAGCATCCTTTTGACCATGGTGTTCTTCTCTTTTGAGGTGATCTTGTGGTTGAGTGTTGACCTTGGTTGGAGCTTCATCTTGTTCTTTGTGGCCTTTGATCTTGGAGCTTTGTTCTCTCTATAAGGTGGGTTATATAACTCTCTACCTACTTCTATTACTTGCATCATAATATTTCTTACATGATACTATTTTAATCTCTAAACTTGATACTAATGTTCTAGAAGAGGTTATCATCATCTAAGGTTTAAGACTTTTTAGTATTCTCATGTAGATTACTCTTTTTCCTAAACCCTAAATTCTTGTATCTGACTTGTTATGTGTTGGTTGAGGTGATTTTGGTACATGCAACGTGATTCTTGGTTTTATCACCATGTTTTGGTTCGGCCTTTGGGTTTTCATGGGGTTTTGAGTTGGTTTTCTTGTGGTTGAAGCTTGATCTTCTTTACCTTGGTTTGGTTTCTTGAAGGTTTAGGTTGGAGATCAAATTTCAAGGTTTTGATGTTCTTTTGCATGGAGTTTTCTACCTTGTTTATGATGGTTTTTCTTTGATGATGATCTTCTATTTTGGCTGTGGTATACTACTATTTTGATTATGGTTCATCCCTATTTTGAAGGAGGTTATATTTTCTTTGTGGTAGCATGACCTCAGTGGTCACTACTCCCTTGATTTTGTCTTGGTCGATACACTTTGATCATGGGATAAAGGTCTAAATGCTTTGCTTTGTTTTGGTCAAAACACATGACCTTGTGTCATGACCGAAACCCTAACCCTAATAGGGTGAGGGTCATAACACTTGAGGGTCAAGACATGTGACTTTGTGTCATGGTCAAAACCCCAACCCTAGGGTGTTTGAGACACATGGTTTGCTTGTGGTCGAGAAAAATGCTTGTGTCATGGTCGAGACACTTGTTTTGAGAGTGGTCATGACACATGTTTGAGGGGTGGTCGATACACTCACATGAGCACATTGTCGTACAAACATTGGAGACTTTGTATGGTTGATACACATGTACATATAAATGTTGGTTGATACTGAATGCTATTTGGATAGTTAATTAATCAAGTTAATGATGATGTCTAAGACTAATATTCTCCAAGAGAGTGGGAGTTGACATAACTAGGGTTTGGTGATTGAATTATGCTATACAACTCTAATCGGCTATGTGTTTGAAACCCTAACCCTAATCCTAAGGAATGCTATGCTTGTCTAGTTCATTGGATGAATGGCACATGATTATATTTTCTTTCTCCTACTTGTGTGATTCTAACCTTATAGATTGAATGAATGTCATAGTCTGCACATGCTACGTTCGTGATCATATGACACATGGTGGTGTCTATGATCCATGATGAGACACGATGAGATCAAATAGATGTGATGGGTCCTATGACTTGGTGAAGGCTTAATGCCTATTATGAGGTGATATCCTCTAGTGATGTGATTGAGGGATTGATATCCCACAGTGATGTGACAATGGTGGTAGCATTGCATGGCTGTGTGTCTTTGGTGATAGCCTTGTGAATGGTAGTGCTATGAGTATCATGTGGTGATGTGACAAGTTCACACCTTAAACATTTTATATCCTCTTGAGTTTTATTATGCCCTTATTCTAGTAGAGTTTGTTTTGGGTTCATGCATTGTTACTCGATTAATGCTAAAAAGATACCCAATTGGCTTAATTAATCAAGTGAAACCCTAATCATGTAGGTGCCCTATGCCATAGATCCATTCCAGTGTCAATGTTATTGTTCGATGGTGAAATGAGTCATTCCTAAAGGAAACTCAGAGTGCATATTTTTGAATATGCCAGGGTGCAAGTCGAGTATCTCCTTGTGTCCATAATTACAGGTTGTGTGAGACGGCCATGCGTGATCTGTTCTTCTTGTGATATGTGATTGGTAGTAGTTTAACTGCATGTGATGCCTCTTTTAATAATGTCCATGCGTGAGCCTGTTCTTCTAGCGCCATGACCTATACTAAGGTGGGCTAGGTGTTTTATATGGATGACCGTGCGTGAGCCAATCATTCAGCTTGACTATATGTTAATGTTTGTAGTTGACTAATATGTCTTTGTGGTGTTTCTCTTGTACTGACCAAGATGTGTTGGAGAGGTCATGGATTCTGTCTCTTCCATTGACCTCTTATGGAACCGCTTTTGACTTTGCAGTGGTCGGTTGGAATTGAGTGGTATGATTCAAATCCTCAGGGTAATAATAAAAGAAGTAATACAGTCATGTAGTGCTTTTTCTTAGATCAAATATGAATAACATTAGTTCACCCCTTTGCCTTATCTTTGTACTAATTTCTAGAATTGTAATGAAATAAGAGAAATCAGTTGTTATACATGTTCTTCATATTCCTTCTTAGAATATTAATTGTTCTACTGCTCAGTGGTAATTGCCTAGATTTTCTTAATCTGCTTTATCTGTAGGATACATATAATTTTGCTGAATTTTCTCAACCTATTAAGTATGCTATATACCTGCTTAGTTATATTTGATTTTAATGGACGTTGGCAGAGAGCTAAATCTCTCACTGGGACATTTGGTCTCACCCCGTGGGTTTCCACATCTATTAGGTGGTCGATCACGAGGAGGTAGAGGTGTGTTGTTGAGGCTGAGCAACAAGAGGAGCGGTAGATGAGCAAAGGTTGAATAAGCTACTTGTCTTTTGTAATAGAGTCCTATGTGTCATCCCTGTACTCTCAGATCCTTGGGGGAGTTTTGTAGATGTTGTATATAGAGATGACCTTTTGGCTATATGCCTTTGTTGTACATATATGACATGTATGTATGTGAACATGTTACCTCTTGTGATAGGTTGTGTCCAGTGAGACAGTGAACATTGCTATGTAATAATCTTTTGGCATGTGTTATATATACAGGTGGTTTTTGTGGACTCAGATGTGATGAGTTCCAGCTTTTGTACTTATGTGCAAACACTTTTAATTTCCTGTGTTTTTTGATAACCTGGCTATTTAGTAGCAATTCTGCATTTTTCTTTCAGTAATCTCTCTATGTGTGGCACGGGGCATCACACAGATCTTTAGCCTTGTCCTCCTCCTTCACTCAAAGAAGCTTTTTGCACCTTCTTCTACAGCTTGAAGAAGCTTGCACCTTCTCCTTCACTTAGAGAAGCTTTCACCAACTTGATCTTAAAGAAAGGTGTTAGGAAAAGAGAAGCTTTGAGAGCTTTAGAATCATACAATGAAGTAGCTCTGTCACACAGATCCTATCTCACTCATATGAACAAATTGAAGTGTAATCAAGAAAGAAAAAGGGGCTCAAGTGGATTGAAAGCACTCAACTATATCAAGGACCATGAATAACGTGAATGATCAACCTTGGAATGAACTCCAAGAGGTCCTATTTATAGTTAGGGGTGTCCACTAGAGGGTAGGAACACTTAGGAACATTGTCTAGCCATTTTGAGGGTTGTAACAGATATAATTTTGAGTTTTGCATCTCCTCAATGACTAGAATCACTTTTTCTACACATTCCCTATAGTGCGTTTGGTCGAGTTTGCATAAAGGTAACTCGACCAATTGCACTATGCAACAAAGCTAATTTGAAGCATCGATCAAGTTTTTCCTATGTGCAACTTGACCGATCGCTTGAAATAAGTTTTGATGTGTGCAAGGATCGATCAAGTTTTGTGAGTGGAAAACTTGACCGAACCAAAGAATTCTCAAAATCCATCAAGGGATTGCTCGAGATATAATCTCGACCGATAAACAACCTGTAATGAATTTTTGAAAATTCTTTTTGAGTGATCAAACGTTTAGATTAAGGGTTCCCGATTTTCCTCATCTTAGTTACAAGTCTGATGCGCGTCGTTGTACACGCAACAATCACTAGGAAAAGTCCTAGAGTTTAACCTTCTAACCCGGTTGTCAACTTGTTGTGAACAACAAGTCAACTTAGTATAGATAGGTATCGATCCAAGGGACGGCGGAAAAGAAAAGTCGAAATACAAATCCAATCGCAAGTACAAGAATTAAATCCCAATTTGAGAGAGTTGTTAATACTAAGAAAAAAATAAAAGTGCTGAAATAAAATTTAACTAATCAAGAAATAAAGATCTGGGGTCTAGAAGATCACCACCAAAACCACGTTCCTATTCAACTAATCAAATTCTAAACTCCAAGGATCAAATTAGAACCTTGTGGTTACATGTCCTTACAGACAAACTCACAAGGGTCGGACTTCTCGTGAACCCGTTGGTCCCGACGTTCACGGATCATTGCCCAACCGTCCAACATGCTATTATCCACGGTCATATAAAAAAACATGTGAATTCAAACTGGCGTTCAAACCCAAGGCTCAGGTGGTTGCGTCACCAAAGATTATAACAAGAATAAGATTAAATAGACGAAAAGATGATAATCGCAATTAAGGGACTATTGTTTCATTCTTACAGAGATCCACGATCATATCACTCCATAAAAATATATCAGATCATCCAAATAACCACAAAGAAACAGAGAGAAGACATTTGTTCGATGGAGGAATATAATTGATTATATTGAATAGAACCGCGTTAAGGGGCTACTTCCATTCCCCAGATTGATTTACTCAGACATAACAAGACCAGAAGAAATGCAAACAAAAATGAGATCCAACATTATACAAGATGTGGTCTACAACTAAAAATCGGATGAAATAGAATGAATAATGGAATGCTTTTACAAGTGAAGAGTCCCTACTTTTATAGGAGGGTGAGGGGGTAGGATGCCCTCAAAAGAGGGGGAAAAAGAGAGGGAGACTAATTTTTGAATATTCTAGATCTGGTCAAATCGAAAGTTGATTGTCTTTAATTATCTTGACCATGTAACTCCCTTTAATGCAGATTCTCACAGCAGAGATTTCGAACGTATTTATCTCCCATTAAAAGCACAAACGCCGTCCAAAAAATAGGATTTTATTTTAGAAAATTAACTCCCCTTTCCAATGAATACTTGTGCACTCAATTTGGAGTTCGAATGCAAGAGTTATGTTACTTTTGGTGGAGGGTATATATGAATTTCAGGACTGCTGCAAATTGTATAAGTTTCCTACAAAACCCAAGAAAATAGAATTAAAACTCCAATTAAAGATACAAATCTAAAATAAAATAATTAATTATGAAACTAATAGAATAAATAACAAAATAAACCTAAACAAATATAAAAAATATATAAATAAAAGAGATAAATATACATTTATCAAAATACCCCGGACTTGAATCTTTGTTTGTCCTCAAACAATTAAAATTTCAAATTATTCCAATTTATACTAACAACATGTCTATCCTCATCCTTGTAACATCACTTTATTCCTTACCTCCAAATTTGGCCAAGCAACCCAATCTCCTAAAACCACAAAACACAAAATTCTATATTCCCTATTAAAAACAAATATCATATCTTGGTTCTAAATCAAGATTTTGTAGAAAAACATGCTTCATCTTACTTTTGCTTTGACACTCTCATTTTTATAAATGTATTTTTTTTTGTGAGTTGTTGCACAAGAACAAGATGAAATTAGGGGGTGTGAAAACAAAGAAGGAAGTGATGAATTTTTTTTTATCCCTCCTGTATTCGACTTGGGATTTAAATTTGTGGAGTTGTGGCTACATTGGTCACAATTTTTTTAATGTGCACTTTTGGCATCTTTTGATGGTACGCCCCTTTGTGGGGTATGGAATTTTTTTATATGGGAAGCATGCCACCCCGAACTTGATTTTTTTCTGGTGGTGATTCTTTGCTTCTCTTTTTTTAGAAAGAAAATAAGGGGGAAACAAAAGGTGTCCTTGTGCTTATAACTTCATACATTTTTTTTGAAAGTGTCATTACATTAAAAAGAACATTCATGTCAATCACATTATACAAGATTTATATCAAGTTAATCAACAGTTTAAAAATAGAGAAAATTTGTATTTGGTTTTGATTGATTCCATACAGCTTGCCAACTTTTCTAAGGAGTGATGCTATTTTGGGATCCTAGGTGACATGGTGGTTTCAGACATGGCAATTTGTAACAATTTTTGCAAAATATTTACTACATTCAAAGGGGTACAATGATAAACATTTATTCATATTGGCCGACTAGATAAAGGCCATTTTGCAACAAAAGAAATAAAAACATGGCCGACTAGATAATGGCCATGAACAAAGTAACTATATGCAAAACAAAAAAAAAAGGTAGAAATAATGCAAGAATAAAAAAGGATAAGGGGGTGGAATAGAAACATACCACCCACCTCCACCCCGGATTTAGATTGTTGCTCGTCCCGAGAAAAATTAAAACCCGAGATGGAGGGAAGAGAAGAGCAAGGATTTCCAGGTGGCCCAGGTAGCTCAAAAAATGTCAAGCTGAAGGGGATGTGTATGAGGGCTGGGACCTTTATCTGAGGAGCTTCATAATGTACCCGATGATAGGGTAATTGTAGAAGCTCAGTGGGGTGCTCATATTTTCTTTCACCTCGCATTCCCTCCAATAATATCCATAGATCTTCCTTCGATAGCAAGGGAAGTGTTGAAGATGGATGTGGATAAGGGGAGGTTGACGGGTACCCGACTAGTAATGCCAGTAGAGCATGATGAACTGAGTCGGGTGGAGGATCTGGTTCAGGTTTTCCACCATCATGATGACCTGCATATGGGAGAATTGATGCTAATACAAAAAATTTAAAATCATTTACAAAAGTGTTTTGTTTCTCCTTAAAATTAATGCCATCAACATTGGGTTTGGTAAGTTTCATTATTGATGTAAAATATGTCTCTAATTTTTTTATACAAGGGTTCCCCAAGTATTTAAGAGGGATGATGATGTCTTCCTTGCAAACAATAGAAGGGGGTGTGTGGGCTTCTTCTAATGGTGGTATCTCCCCTTCTAGATCAACCATGCGTGAGATGGAAATTGACTGTGATGGCTCGGGAAGAATCATAAAGGGGGTTAGATTCTCATTATCCAAAATAGACTCAAAAGAAGGGTATTGGTCTATGGTATCATTCAGATTTATGTTGAGGATGGGATGAGTTGTTGGATCTTCATAATGACTCTCCTGATTTGACATTTCATATTCAAGTAATAGAGTCTCTAAAGGAAAGATAGGGATACCAACGTCCTCATCGCACAAAATATGTCTCCATGGTTTGTTCTATTTCTTCAGGATCTGACATATATGACACAAAATAAGGATCATCATCGTCATCGTCAGGAAGAACAATCTTGGGTTGCTCAAGCTCTATAGGGGGAGTTTGTGATTGATCCTCTAGAAAGGTAGCGAACATGGCTTGACTGGATTCAAGTTTTGCTTGTGCTTCTGCTACCATCTTTTCTAGGGCCTTAAGTCTCTCTTCCAGTTCAAGATCAATTTGCATTTCACCATAGGATTTATACACCCCAAAATTTTGGTCATCCTCGCCACACTCCCCATAGTGTCCTTGGCCATAGTACTCCTCATATTGTTTTGGGTGGCATTGCTCCTCATAATAATCTCCAGAAGATGGTGGATTTTAATTTCCATTGCGTCCATCTTGGTAGGAAGATTCAATATTATAAGGTGTCACCAATTCATGAGGAAACATATTTGAACAATCTATATTTTGGGTTTGGGCTTCTACTAAGGTGGCCAATAAGGTTTGGCTAGTTAGGAGTTTTGCTGCCATATTCTCCTGGGACTTAAGTTTCTCTTCTTGTTGAGGATTACATTTGGTTTCATAAACATGTTCATAACCCCCAAGGTTTTGTTGGTTACACCCCACAAATTTTTTTTGATCATATCCCCCATTAGAATATGGATAGCAAGGTTCCCCATAATGGTTCTCAGAAAAATGTGGATTCACATTGTATCCACCAGGATGAACGGGCTCGCAATTAAAAGGGGTGCTATTATAATCATGGGGTAGAGTCGGACAGGCAAGAGATGCATGGTGGTAAAACCACAATAATAAGATTGTGGGGGATATTGGGATGTCCACTCCATTTGAAAAGAAAAGTTCCTGAAAGATAAGTCAATCAATAAATGAGAGAAGAAAGATTGTGAGATAAAAAATTAGTCAAAATTACAAACAGAACTAAAAATTATAAATCTAAGAAATTATAAAATAACAAAAATTACAAAAAAAAAGTAACTAGAAAGCAGTACTGCTGGAATAGAAACTCAACAGAAAGAGGAGATACACTTCCAAAATTGTGCTCAGAAGGCAAAAAGAAATTATAAAAATCTAAAAGAAATTATAAAAAAGACTGGAGTTATGAAAGTTAGAGAATATGAACAATGATTATACAAGATATACATACAACCAGATCTAAAAAACAACTGTGCCGTCCCCGGCAACGGCGCCAAATTGATGCGCGTCGTTGTACACACAACAATCACTAGGAAAAGTCCTAGAGTTTAACCTTCTAACCCGGTTGTCAACTTGTTGTGAACAACAAGTCAACTTAGTATAGATAGGTATCGATCCAAGGGACGGCAGAAAAGAAAAGTCAAAATCCAAATCCGATCGCAAGTATAAGAATTAAATACCGATTTGAGAGAGTTGTTAATACTAAGAAAAAAAATAAAAGTGCTGAAATAAAATTTAACTAATCAAGAAATAAAGATATGGGGTCCAGAAGATCACCACCAAAACCACGTTCCTATTCAACTAATCAAATTCTAAACTCCAAGGATCAAATTAGGACCTTGTGGTTACATGTCCTTACGGAAAAACTCACAAGGGTCGGACTTCTCGTGAACCCGTTGGTCCCGACGTTCACGGATCATTGCCCAACCGTCCAACATGCTATTATCTACGGTCATATAAAAAGCATGTGAATTCAAACTGGCGTTCAAACCCAAGGCTCAGGTGGTCGCGTCACTAAATATTATAACAAGAATAAGATTAAATAGATAAAAAGATGATAATCGCAATTAAGGGACTATTGTTTTATTCTTACAGAGATCCACGATCATATCACTCCATAAGAATATATCAGATCATCCAAATAACCACAAAGAAACAGAGAGAAGACATTTGTTCGATGGAGGAATATAATTGATTATATTGAATAGAACCGGGCTAAGGGGCTACTTCCATTCCCCAGAGAGATTTACTCAGACATAACAAGACCAGAAGAAATGCAAACAAAAATGAGATCCAACATTATACAAGATGTGGTCTACAACTAAAAGTTGGATGAAATAGAATGAAGAATGGAATGCTTTTACAAGTGAAGAGTCCCTCCTTTTATAGGAGGGGGGAGGGGGTAGGATGCCCTCAAAAGAGGGGGGAAAAAGAGAGGGAGACTAATTTTTGAATTTTCTGGATCTGGTAAAATCGAAAGTTGATTGTCTTTAATTATCTTGACCATGTAACTCCCTTTAATGCAGATTCTCGCAGCAGAGATTTCGAACATATTTATCTCCTATTAAAAGCACAAAATCCGTCCAAAAAATAGGATTTTATTTTAGGAAATTAAATTCCCTTTCCAATGAATACTTGTGTACTCAATTTGGAGTTCGAATGCAAGAGTTATGTTACTTTTGGTGGAGGGTATATATGAATTTCAGGACTGCTGCAAATTGTATAATTTTCCTACAAAACCCAAGAAAATAGAATTAAAACTCCAATTAAAGATAAAAATCTAAAATAAAACAATTAATTATGAAACTAAGAGAATAAATAACAAAATAAACCTAAACAAATATCAAAAATATATAAATAAAAGAGATAAATATACAGTTATCAAAGTCATATCATCAATATAAATAATTACAAAAATCATCTAAGGTGATTTGGAGTGTTTTCCATAAAAGTGCATTTGCATTGCTTTTGACTTGAACTAGAACAAGCTAGGGCTTGATAGATTTGATCCTTTGCATGTACCTAATGCCTAAAATCAATCTCAAACAAACATATTAGATATATATGAATGGAATGGTTAAGTTATTATCAAAATATGGACAATGTGTAACACTTAGGTCAATAGTAACTCCTTAGAATGAGATCATTATACAATCTTGTAAACATTATTTGTTCAATTAATGGAAATTATACACTATTATTTATTTTTATTAAACATGATCTTGGAAAATTTAGGCAATGATCCTTATATTCTATGTCTCTCGTAATTTTGGGTCATTTCATATTTTCACCAATATAAGTTCTTGTCTTTCTTCTTTGGGTCTTCAACTTTTGAGTTTGGTTTTGTATTCTTTTTTGTCAATTTTATTTGTTTAATTGTTTACCAAAGTAAGGAAAAAGAGACAAAAACAAAAAGAGGATGAAAAGGTAAAAGGAAAGAAAGGAGGAAATGGGAATCTTCTTCCTACTTACTGACCTATATTATCTCTCTCATTAATGTTTTTCTCCAAATAAATATAATGTAATTTTCTCATCTCTCTCATGACCAATCATAATATAATTTATTTGGTTTCCTTACTTATAAGAAAACAATAAACAAGTCCATAACGCTTACATTCTTTTCAAAACTAGTGAGTCTCGACCTTTGTGTTGAGACAAGGGGGTTTATACACACTACATATCGACTCAAAGATTTTCAATTATAATTAACATGCTGTGTTGGCCATCCAACACATTGTGTCACCTGCAGATTTCACTTAAATCCGAATGTAAATGCTCCACGCTTACATATAAGACCCTAAGATATCTTGGGATAGTTATCACAAACAATTTAGATATTTTAGAGTAGGACTCAAGAAAGGCAAAGATAGGAAGAGTTGGAGACATTATAAGGGAGAAAAGGTGGCTTCTCAGGAGAGAAACTCCTTCTTCTTCCTTCTTTTCTGACAATTACAACTACGATCTCCACCTTTCTCTTTTATCCACTCCAGAGTGAAACGTTTTGTAGAGTTTTTTGCATCAAGGATGGAGTTTTGACTCCTTGATTGGATTTCCAACTCTTCCTTACTTCTTCTACAAACATCTAAGTTTATTTCCTTCTATTATGATGTGTAGCACAGTTCTCTATTACTTGTATCTACTTTCTACAACCATAGACAAGTAGATCTCCCTTTCTTAGGTATGCGGGAGTAACTCCCATGTCATAACGTTAGACACAAATTCATATATTATACTAGTTATTTCATTGTTCTGAGGTTCATCAATGTTGATTTGTTCTTACATGCTTTGCTGGACACTTTATATGTATGATCTATGCTCTTTGTATAATCTGCGAAGATATGCATAGGAGTAAGGAGATGTACATTACCTGCACTACCTTGATCATGAAAGTGTCTTGGATGTGTTGGGGAACAAAGGTTTGTAGTCAGAGTCTAGTTATATCCACAAGAGTGGTATACAAATTTAGGACCGTTCTACACTACCGAGAGGTGGGTGTAGGATACAAACCTCCCTTGTATTATTTCCGATATTATTGATCTGCATTGTACTTCATGTAATGATTTGGATGTGAAATCCTATTCTCAAGAATCCCCAATCCATTTTGATCCTTAATACAAATGATTTTTATTTTAGTTCATTTCCTTTTAATTTCTCAATTAACACAACAAAACCTCTCTTGCTAAAACGATCTAGATTGTTGAAGTTCATCACTTTTGTGTATAAAAAAGCCTTGCTCCTTGGATGATCTCAAATATACTACACGCACCCTGTATACTTTAGGGATAGTGCTCGAGTTATAAATTTAAGACTTTTGCACACAACTAACAAGTTTTTGGCACTGTTAGTGAGGAGAATCTATATTTTTGTTATAGTAAGGAATGTTGAGTAGTAATCAATACTAAGTCACAACACAACCACGTCATATACACCACCATTTTCATCATGATTTTGATGTTTTTATATCTTCCATTTTCATTTTTGTACTTCACTCGCTTGTTTTACTTGCAAACCTTTATGTGAAAATCCAAAAGGGGTTTTGAACCTTCCACATTTCTGGATCTTGAAACAGAGCACACTTTTAACAGCCTTTAAAAAGCAAGAAGGAGTGAACTTCAATCAATTTTAGAGGAATCAAAACCATCATCGCCACCATCTTTACTCAAACATCCATCTCAACAAGAAGAAATATTCATGGAAGATAATTGTCCCCTTAAAGACTTTGTTGTTCCAGCTATTATAGACATCAACGAGGCCATCAATATACCACAAATCTAGGCAAATGATTTTTCTATCAGTCTCACCATTGCAAAGATGATACAACATAACAAATTTGGAGGGACACCAATGGAGAATTCAAACCTCCACATTACTAAATTTCTATAGTACCTCAACACTTTTTAAGATAAATGGTGTTCCTACGGAGGAAATTTGTCTTCTTCTTTTCCCCTATTCTTTAAGAGATAGAGCCAAGGTGTGGCTGTCTTCTTTGCCAAAAAACTCCATCAATAGTTGGAAGGAACTCCTCAAAGTTTTCTTAGACATATATTTTCCACCATGCAAGATTGAATAATTGAGGAGTTAGCTCACCAAATTTTATCAAAGGAATGCAATGACCTTGTATGACACATGGGAAAGGTTCATAGACATTCAACGTATTTGTCCACAACATGGTTTAAGCACCTACTTTCTATTGCAAACTTTCTACAATGGCTTATTCTACAATACAAAGATGTCTGTTGATACTGCTGGAAATGGTACTTTAATGAATAAATCATACAAGGAGGATTATGACATTATTCAAGACATGGAAATTAATAATTATCAATGGAGTTCTTACAGGAGCAACCACTATTCTTCCTCAAGCTCAATTTCTAGAAATCAATCTGAGAGACTCACAGTTGACATTGTGGACTTGATTGTACTAAAGCTGGATGCTTTACATAAAAAGTTTGAAAAACTAAATACTTAACCCATCCAAGCAGCCAGAGTAATATGTGATAAATGTGGAGCAGCATGACACACACCTTCTTCATGTTTTTCCATGGCATTATAATTTGAAGAGACATTGGAGCAATGCAATGCCACCTACAATCCGGGTTGGAAAAACATCTAAAATTCTCTTATCACAACAATAACAATGCTCAAAATGTACATCACCATCCAAGTCAGAAACAACAACATTCACATCCCAAGATGAGTTGAGAGTCCATGCTTGAGACCTTTGACTCAACTCAAATTTAGCAAAATGATGAGTTCTATCAACAAAGGCATCTATTTCACAACTTTCTTCTAAGGTGGATGGAATTGTCGCTCACACTATGATGTTGGAGAATCAAATTGCTCAACATGCTCTTGTTAATCAAAAGGCTCCTTCCGATTCATTGTCTAGTGAACCAGAGATGAATCTTATACAAACCTACAAGTCGGTGACTTTGAGAAGTAGAGATAATATAGGCAAATCTTCTTTACCATCAAAGAGAATTTCATATGAAGACATCAATGAAGATACTAAAACTAAAGTTGTAAGGGAGAAATATGCAACACTTGCTCTACAGAATGATTTTTTAACAAGAAAATGTCCACTTACAACACATATTTAATATAATGCTTGCCGATGAGAAAATCCTCTTCGAATCCTATTTTGATTGTTTTGAAGAAGGAATGAATGGACAAACAACATTGATGTCGAGAAGACTATAACTATTGCAAATCATGTGCGTACATCTTTGTCCCAAATAAAAAAATATATTGACAAAGAGACATAGATCATTAGCACAACAATTTTCAGCCTCAAATCAAAGCACATACCCTCCATTTTGACTCTTCTACCATGATAGGTACCCGATTGCAATCCTCTTTGAGTTTGATTTCTACAATGAGGACACTACATATTTCAACCTTAGGGAGAGAGCAATCGGTTGGTAGTTCCAGTATTTTCTTTTCATTTTCGAGATTAGTGAAAATCTATGCATGGCCATATTAATTTGTTCTTTGCTGGGTAGAAATTGACTCCGTTTGAGCTCAAGCATTCTACTCATTGAGATAGTAGTATAAAGACCTTAGCATGAACACCAAAAATTTAATGAAAATAATTGGCTAATCACTCATGTTTCCATGATAATTTTTCTCTAGAATGTTTTTGGATTCTCTCACTCTCATCTCAATGCATGTGATGGTTTAAATGCTTTGGATTAATCAACTTTGCATCCTTGTGTTGTGTTTTTGATGATTTATCCAATTCTTTAGTGTGTTTCCTACTACTATGATAAAAACTTTTACAAACAAATGAATTTTAGGTTTGAATTACCTATCTACATGACCCTTATGCTCTTTGAAGATTTGATTATCTTAAGACTATGAGGTTCCAAAGTGGGACCCGAATCATGTTAAAAAGGGGTATTTGTTTGCTCAAAATAAAATATATTCTACATCCCTATAAAAGGTAGGGAATTACGTCAGCAAGAGGGTCAATAAGCCCCAAAAGGCATTCCACATGTGCATAAGCCTCCATTAGTAGCCAAGTATCAAACCCAAAGCTCTTAAATTTAAAATTTTAATCCCTATGAAGGAGTGATTTCATATTTGTTGATGTCAAGCTAGGATTTAATTTTATTCATCCTTATAATCATAAGGGTTCGAGTGCACATTCACAACATTTTTTATTTGTCATCATAACTCTATCCATTGCTATCTTGTTGATTTTTCCAAAGTAATTTGACTACCTTTTTGAACTTAACTTCCGATTTTGAGTGATAGAAATAATTCATACCTAGTTGCAATATCTTGACAATAATTGGCATGTTATGATTGAATTCTTCATTTCATTGAATTGATGCATGTTCTATACTATTTCTTCTACTTTGCATCTATCTTTCTTTTTATTTGAGGACAAACAATGGTTTAAGATGAGGGGGATTTGATGTGCATGATTTATATAGAATTTTTGTCTACTCTTGCATGCATTTTAATCAATTTTCTACCTCAACTTTCCTCTAATCATGCTACATTTCCACTTTTTTTGTTATCTTTATTTGCTATATGGTTTGGATAGTAGGTACACCATGTTGACATCAAAATGGGGAAAGAAACACTATCATACCATCCATCAAAATATTCCTTAATCATCTAAACATTTATACAATCAATATTTCTAAAACTGATAATGACATGTTGTGTCCAAATATCAACACACCATCTTGAGAAGTGACTCATAGTGTTGAGATTTCAACACGTTGTGTTTCAATATAGAATTTGGATCCAACAGTCCCTGACATTGAGCGACATGCCTTGTTGAGATATCCACACACTGGGTTTCCTCATCAAAATGTAAAACAACTCCCTAACTTACAACAACACTACCATGTTGGTCAACCAAGACACAGTGCCATCATCGATCAAGGAAGTTTGACTTTAGTAATCACAACTAACACGCCGTGTTGGCCATCCAACACTCCACGTCACATGCAAATTTCACTTAACCATGAATGCAACTACCTCACACTTATATATACAACCCTAAGACAACTTGGGATAGTTATCACAGACTAGTTCAAACATTTTGGAGTGGGGCTTAAGAAATGAAAAGCCAAGAGGATTTGGATGTGTTCTAAGGGAGAAAAGGTGGTTTCTCATGAGAGAAACTTCTTATTCTTCCTTCTTCTCCAACAATTGCATCTGCGTTCTCCACTATTCTCTTCTCTCCACTCTGGAGTGAAGCTTTTTGGAGGTTTTCTAGCAGTAAGGATAAAGTTTTGATTCCTTGACCAGAGGTCCAACTCTTCCATACTTCTTCCATGGACATCTAAGTTTATTTCCTTCTATTATGATGTATGGCATTGTTCTCTACCGCTTATATGTACTCTCTACATCCATGGACAAGTATATCTCCTTTTCTTGGGGATGGGGGAGTCACTCCCATGTCATAAAACTATTGAATATGAGTTTCACATATTGTGCTAGTTATTTCACAGTTCTAAGGTTCATCGATGTTGATTTCTTATTACATGCTTTGTTGGGCATATTGTATGTATTGTTGACCTAAAGGTTATACATTGTCCATATTTTGATAATGATTTAACCATTCCATTCATATGTATCTAATATGTTTGTTCAAGATTGATTTCACGATTTAGGTACATGAAAAGGATCAAATTACACAAGCCCTAGCTTGTCCAAGTTCAAGTCAAATGCAATGCAAGTGTGCTAATAAGGAAATCACTTCAAACAACCTTAGAAGAATTTTGTAATCACTTGTATTGATGATATGACTTGTAAATAAGATGAGAAAAATATGTGGGACACTTTATACAAAGGTTTAATCACTTTATAGTCAATTTAGAAAATTGATCACATGCTGTTCATCGTTCGAGTTACAATCTCGACCGATCCTATGATTGATTTTTTGAAGATTGGTCATCGATCAAGTTGTGCATTCACAGAACTCGACCGACTCACTGAGCAAGCTCGATTTTAGCTCATCGATCGAGTTCCCCATAGCAAACTCTACCGATAGTTTGAAAATCAACTTTGTCTTTTAGTTGATCGGTCGGATTACCTTTATTGAAACTCGACTGAATGCACTGTACGAAAAATGTATAAAAAGTGATTATAACCGTTGGTGACTTGTTTGGGCAAAAATAGATCCGTTGCCTTGTGCAAAAATGGCTATATTTAGGCCCTGAATGTTCCCCAACTCAAGGGAGCACCCCCAACTATAAATAGGACCCCATGGAGTTCATTCCAAGTTTTCTCATTCCATACATTTAAGGTCCTTGTTATAGTTGAGTGTGCTACTACTCCTTGAGCCCCTTTTTATGTCTAGTTTACACTTCATTTCTTGATTTGTGAGTGAGTTAGGAATATTGTAAGAGAGCTCCACCCTTGTGCATGTAAAGCTCTCAATCTTCCACTACTTCCCTATCCCCTTCCTACATGAAGAAGAGGTGAAGCAATCTCCATCGCGTGAAGAAGGAGTTGTAGCTGGTCCTCTTCAAGGTTGATGAAGAGGTGGTGATCTTATCCAGGTGAAGGAGAAGGCAAAGGCTGAAGATCCAAGAGGAGAAGCAAAGTCCTTCAAGGTGAAAGACTTGAGCTTGAGTGGGTAAGACCTTGGTGAAGGCTAAAGACTCAAGCTAAGTGGGTAAGCCCTTTGGTAAGGTGGATATCTCCTTGTGGTTGGATGGGTAAGTCCTTTGGTGGTATTTTTTTGTAACTCTTATTGGTAATAATATAGAGAAAATAACTTGCAAAGTCCTAGAGGTTGACCTCTCTAGGTAGTGGACTGACTCACTTCTAGTTTTAAGTGTGGAACCACTCTATATCAATTTGTCAAGTGCTTGCTATCAATCTCTCTCATCCTTTCTATGCTTGTTAGATAGGACTTCAAATTGCAATTAAGCTATTTCCTTAAACTTGATATAATTTGAAGGTATAATCTATTTTGTGAGAAATTTTGTAGCTCTATTCACCCCCCTCTAGAGCCCTTAGATCCAACATGTATGATTTATGCTCTTTGTATAATCTAGGAAGATATGCATAGAAGTAAGGAGATGTACCTTAGTTGTACTACCTTAACCATGAGAGTGTCTCGTGGCTGGGATGTGTTGGGGAACAAAGGCTTGTAGTCAGAATCTAGGTATATCCACAAGAATGGTACACAAAGTTAGGACTGTTCTACTCTATCGAGAGGTGGGTGTATGATATAAACCTCCCTTGTGTCTTATTTCTAGTATTTTTGATCTTTATTATTCTTCATGTTAAGATGTGTATGTGACACCCTTTTCTCAAGAATAATTCAATTTGATCCTTAATACATGTGATTTCTTTTCAGTTCAAATTCTATCAATTTTTTAGTAAACATAACAAAACCTCTCTTGCTAAAATGATCTAGATTGTAGAAGCTCATTATTGTTGTATTTAACAAAACCTTGCTTATTGGATGATCTCAAATGTACTACATGCACCATATACTTGTGGTGTAGTGCTCAAGTTATAAATTTATGACTTGTGCACACAACTAGCATGCAACCTTTTTGTTTGGTTATGTGCTAGCATAAACATTCTCTCCCTTGTTATCTCCCAATTTTATGGATAAGATGACTAGGCTAATAGGTTAAAAGTGCGTAAGAAGAGTTGTACCTTAGAAATCACCCTCTTTATATAGGAGTGGTAGAGCTATGGTTTTTAAAACTTGGGTGATGAGAGGTAAAAATATTTTCTTAGGACAATTATTGTGCGCATCCATTCGTCTACCAGACTATCCATTCGTTCGACTTGCCTTCTGGATGCATGCAACGACTTTGGTTGAATGGTGTTACTAAATTCCATGATTAAATGATCGGTCGACATTTCAACTATCATTAACTATTGGCATTCCCAACATCATAAACCAACCAACCCAGTTGTCAACCTGAACAAGTCGTTTGACCCAATTCTTTTGGTTAGCCGATTAGATGATCCAATCAACTATTGGGTGATGCTATCCATTGGGTCGATGAAACTCTTCATTCGGTCGATGGGTAGAAGCTATTAGCTTTGAAGGATATTGTCTAGTCGGTCGATTGACATTTCTAGTATTATTTGGTTTGATTTCGTAAACATTTTAGTAAAAAATTATTCTTATCCATGATTAAAATCCTTTCTACAATACATCCTATGCATATGACCCTATATGATCCATATTACATTGGTAGTGATGTCTGTAATTATATTATGACTTAAAAGGAAATGAATGGTATCAGGAAATACATCATTTCAACCCAAGTAATTGGATAAGTTAGAGGACAACTACAACCTAAACTTGTAACCAATGTTACAGTGATCATATAGTCTCTTTGTCACAAATATTGAGATTGAACTCAAGGCATGGAATCATCATCTTCTTATTATTCGATCTATGTATATTGAACTAGAGTAAACTATCAAGATGCATGCATGTATGGTCCATATTACATATTGACTCACACGAGCATGGCCATGCACTTCACAATATCACTTATCAAGTGGCCAGTATATCAATCTGATAGGAGGAATAAATTACATCTACATCACTTTCAATAATACCCATGTGTCTCAATGTACCTATGATCCATTTGTATAGCAATCCTTATTCAAGGTTATGTTGAATGGTATTAAAGTCCATTGAACACCATGTGATTATTGCAGTGACTGTAGGTCAAACAACGACAATCACCATTATCACATTGAAACATTGTTCTAACAACATTCAATGGTTTCCAAATATGATTCTCAAGGTGGGTCTACACTTGTTCTCTAACAAGTACCTATTAGTTCGACTTGATATCCAATATTGTGGCTGGCGAGATTTATTCATCAGTCAACACACATCCTAGTCTTAGGTATTATTGTTGTCTATATAGATTCCACAATAATATCCAACTAGGGACATGACACGAGTATATATACTCTAATCATACATATCATCACATGTTCATGTCCTCAACCCAAACCACATGTCATTAAGTAATATCACTCTTTAGAAATCTATTATGTTATATCACAATCTCTATTTGAACAAACATAATAAATGAAATTGCCTTTATTGTTCAATAAAAATATCTTAATACAATAATCATATGAGTAACTCTTAGGGTAAACATGCCAACATTAGCAACCAATAAATATATCTGTAGGCATCTAGGATTTTGATAAATGACAAGGCTTAACTAGCATGATAAATATATGTATCTAAATGATTACTAGATAATAAATCATTATTTTCAATTAAATGTTTATGAAAGTACATTAGGACTAATGTGACAAACATTGTTACATAGTATCCATCTTCACAAGGTTTAATTATGCAGTTTTAAGGAGTAATTATATTATGTAGCAATCATTGAGGTAACTTTGCAAAGGGTTTTCAATGCGTTCCCAATTAGGTTTATACAATCCTATAGTTGAATTACTTTTCTACTCTATTAAGATACACAACTTAATCTTTACGAGAGTGGGATATAATATACTAACCACTAAAGTTGTAGATCGAGGTAGACCTATATATATATATATATATATATATATATATATATATAAGAATTGTGTACCTGAGTTAATGTAGCTTTCATATACCCATCTTCATTTATGATGATTACAAAAGTGAAAAAAGCAATCCAACCATATGAATATGATGCAACCCATTAGATAACATATATATCAAAAATTACTTCAAATAGACATTCCTAGATCATCAAATTAAGGAAAATGCATATTTTCTAAACAATAGTATGTTGCAAAAATTGTGAAAACTGTTGAATAATATATTATTATATCTCATGATATACATAAGGTATGGTTGTGATTTTTTTTAATCTAATCTTTAAATTTTGATTGAATCCTTATAGTTGTATTAAATTAATGTTTTCACATATGTCATTTTCACGACCGGTACACATAAGTTGCATGTACTAGCCAATACACACTTCCTAACCTATCTCTCTCTCTATATATATATATATATATGTATATATATGCATATATATATATGTATATATATGCATATATATGCATATATATATATACATATATATATATATATATATATATATATATATATATATATATATATATATATATATATATATATATATATATATAGTGAAGCTGGAATACACTCAAGTGTACCAGAGCTGCTATACACCTCAATCATTTTCCATCATTAAGCAGTTATTTTAAAAATCTAAAACATTGATCTTCTTTAAATCTTATGAACATACTATATAATAAATTGATATTATTTGGATAGTTATAGGTCATGCATCTAAAGGAGGCAAAATTCATACATGTCAAATTAATTTTGTGTGTTGATTTTGTTGTCTTTGGATGAGTGACTTACACTCATTCAAATCGCCTCAAATTTTGCATGGGGCTTATTACTATTGTAACAAAGAGGATCAATACATTTTATTTTACAAAAATATTGTCTAGATAGGAAAACACCATTGGGGTGTACGACACAATCTGTACACTCAAGTGTATTCTATCCTGACCCTAATATATATATATATATATATATATATATATATATATATATATATATATATATATATATATATATATATATATATGAGAAGCTAGGAGGCTATCTATTCATCTCGCCCTCCTCGTACAAGTATATCCATAAAGGCAATACACAAGTTTGAATGCAAATTGCTAAATATGGTAGTACTACTACCATTACACATTTTCTCAGTTAGAAGGTCTTTTACCTTCTCTTGTTGTCTTGTATAGCTACAAGGCTTATTTTTGGTCTTTAGATGCTCCTTGGCAATCTAGTCAGTGATCTTTTTGTCTCCCTGCTCTCAAAAGCTATCCTTTAGTTCTCCTATAGTTCCTTTTGGATTTCAACAATCCAATCGACATATGAAAGGTTCATACTATAGTCCTCTTGAATCATCTAAACTGAGACTTGACTATCCCTGTGATGATGAATCTTTGAAGTTTACATTTAGTAGAAGCGTCTAATGCTAGGTTGATGGCCTGTAAGTCTGCCTTCAATGCTCGATTTGCCATTATATGTTTTTCAATGCCCCCGTGCCATTTTTCAGTGCAATATCTGGAAATCTCCACCATGGATCCTCTCTTTCCTTTCCACACTACATATATATCAATTTTTATTGTTCCTTCATTTGGTATCTGCCAATTGTGTTGGTGCTCCCCTTTCTTTCCAATTAGTGTAGTTATCCATGCTTTTTCATGAACGATCACTTCCTTTCTTAGTTAACTTGATGCGTAATAGCGATTACCTTCTGCTCAATAGTTCACATGTTTCTGCATTTCCACTTAAACCAGCTTACAATTGTGACAATTAGCGTGTGTTGTTATTTATGATGTAGGTTCCACCGAATCTAATTCATTATATGTTGTTCATTCCAGAATTTGTACGCATCCACATCAGCTAGCAGCTCGGACCATACGTCCTTTACATGTTCGCAGTCCCGTAGAGCATGTATTATAGATTTTCAAGGTTGACTTAACTAATCAAAGGGTTCTTCCTGAGGGGTTGAAACTTCATAAGGTGGTGATTTGGTTTGTGAAACCTTCAATAAAAATCTTATTTTTTTAAATAAGTAGTATAGTAATAAAAATAATGAAGCCACATCATCACTTTAGAACTTAACTCATGGTCCAACATTTGTTATCCATGCATGGTTAGTTTCAAAAGTGGACGTAATGGTGGCATGCTTGAAAGACAATAAGAAAAAGGATTTAAGCTGGGAACTAGGTTTAAGCCTATCCATGAGTGTTCATAATATCATACACTCTAAAAAGGTTGTACTAACATCCCCAAAAAGGTAGCAAATAGGAGATAATCACTTATAATAGCAACTTTACTGTAGGAAAAATTGAAACCATGATATGGAGGGTAGGGTTATTAGGCTTACTAAAAAGTGAGTCTCAACCACATAAGTGGTTTGGGAAGTGGTAGTGACCAAATCAGATAGAGTTTGAAACTAGAGTTGGTATTCCATAATTAAAGATTTGGTACATCAACATACTATATAGGTTCACCTAGCTCCCTAATAAAGTCATATGTATAGGAACAATAGATTATAACTTGGAATAGATGGATTGGATGACTTCAGAATCTCTTGTATCATAATGTAACGGGTGGAACAAGAGAGGGAATCCTTCCTGACTTATTTGACAAACATACCCACCTAGTCCAAAAACACTTATACATTTGATGGAAATGATGAATTTTTAATTTCTCAAGTATGATATATCAAACTCAATCTTTATGTTGTAGTTGAAACTTTGACTATTACAATAATATTTTCATAATAACTCATACATCGTTCCACTTTCCACAAGGTTGGTATTAAAATTAGTCATACATATAACTGTTACCCAGAACTAGTTGAAGAGGGAAACCTATCAATCTGAAGAAATCATGCAAATCCCACAGATCAAGGTGCTCATGAATCATCGTCTTCTAATACACCTACATCTGAGAAGTTTGGAAACAACACCCAGGAAAGAAGGAAACAAAGAGTATGTGTCGGTAATAACAAAGTATGTACCTAATGAAAATATTTGGGTATTATGAGGTAGGTAAGTACAAAATAGTGAGTTCCCATGCAAGAAGGGAGATACTGACAAGTACACAATCTCAATACATTTAAGCAAGGTAATGAGACATTTATACATAATAGAAATTATATATTATATTGAATCCTGCCATTATTCAACCACAGTTTCAAAACAAAATAATTGTATCTAGATAAAGTAGACTAGTGGTAGCGAAAGTGGGTCTAAGACATTACAGATCATTCTCTTAATACAGGGATGGGTTGAATATCACACTTGGGGCATAATAGCACAACCTTGTACATATCAAGTGTGGAATATCATAGACCATATAGAAAAGCACATCCTTTAATAGTTACGATTATGAGTAAGAATCTATATTAGTTATATTAGTTTAATATCACATGCAAAATAGGGAATCTAGACATGTGCCCATCATTCAAATCAATAAAGATGAATTTGCATGACAAGAGGGGTTACAAACCAATATAACATGAATAAGTAGGTTTTCAAAGTATTTTAAACAATTGAACTCAAAAGGAATTAGATTCCATTAAGAAGAAGTAATATTAAATAGATGTCTCATTAGAGAAAGTCATACACATGCCCAAATATGAATGGGCATTTTGTATACTGATCTTCACGACTAACCCTATTTCTAGCGGTGAAACTCACTTCCTCTTTATCAACCTAAAGCTATTTCATATACACATTAGTCCACATATTTTCCTATTTTAAGTAAAATATTTTAATAAGTTTATATTTTAAGGGTATGTGCATTTCAAATTAAGTTATATATTAATAACAGAAATTTTTTCCATTATATCTATGATATCTATTTCTAATATTTTATTTTGCTCCTCTGACATTAGAATATATTCCTTAAGAGTTACTCTAATTATAAGTCATCGATATTTATGAAAGGTCTTTCTCTTTTATGTTAATTCCCTCTTTTACCATTTGATTTAAAATAGTCTTTATCTACATAAATATGTCTCTTTCTCTCATAACTCAATTAATTCGGGGTAGGCCATTAATAGATAGATGCACCCATCATTCAATTTGTGTTTCTAGAAACCATTAATTATTTTTGTAGGAAATATTTTAATATATGGAAAGATGAACTAGTGTGATAAGTTTATTTTTCACAATTACTAAAATTATTAAATCATTAGTTACTCTCTTGTAAGTGTATGTATGTATATTAGGGCTGATGTGACAATCATTTAGATAAATTATCCATTAGGATAGATTATCATAATAACCACATTTATCTACAAAATATGTTAATTATTAATCTTATGTTGGACTTATATATGATGTATTTAACTAAAATTCTAGATGTCCTAATTATTAATTTGCTTGTAATAGAATAATATAGATACACATGTATACCGATAAGAAACCAATAGTTGTGAATATGTAATGTGGTATACTAACATAACTAAGTTGCATATCTAAAATATCTTAATAAATATCTAAACTAAGAGTTTTAAGACCGTTATTAACCAATTTATTAATCTCAATTGTTGTGGTAAGCCAAGATTACTAAGATTTTCTTTTCACAAAATATCAAGACATGCCAATGTAGTGTGTTGTACCATATTCAATATTAGATAATAAAATTATATATATGCAAAATTGTTATACACCTTGAATGTATTGATTATCATATAAATTATCACTAAATATATCAATACCTTTATTATCCTTAACCGAGTTTCTATATTCAAACATTATACAAGACTAACCAATTAGACACATGGGTTGAACAATTTACCTATAGGTTTCTTGCTTTTGAATTGGTCTTCAATGTTTAGAACTTGGTCGATCATGGGTGAATGAGGTCGATGGGTTGCCCAACTATCTTTAGTAAGATTAAAGTTGGAGTTGTTTAGATGATGGGAAATATGGTGGTACGATATACATGATATACAACATACTAATGATGTTGTATAGGTGCTCTGCTTCTCCTTCATGCATATGATGGGACGACAAGCACAACCTTTTCTATGGCTGAACTCTGTCTAGAGATATTGTTGAATGGAACTCATCTCTTAGTCTACCTCTTGTTCATAGAGGTTGAGGAGAAGTAGATGTGGTTTCCATCCACCATGGTATATAGTGCATGACTGTCAAACTTAAAGACACCAAGAGGAAATTCATAGATGTAGAGGTTCGTCCATGGACAAATAAATATGGAAAATGAATCATATGTGTAGATGTCTAGAGACTAAGTAGGGAAGGTACTAGTTGGTGGTAGTTATATAAAATGAGAATTTGTGATACTGTCCCTGTATTTTTTGAACTCATGGTGGTGAGTTGTTAGTGGAGGGTTCAATGAATAAAGGGAATTTGATGAAGGTATGTAATTACAAACATGTGAAAGTGTTGGGAAAAGGAATAGGATTCCAGCCCATGTCCTAATTGTATTAGGGATTGAGTAGGAGTTGGTTTGTGTTTCCAATCCTAGTAGGAGTTAAATCCAATAGGAGAGAAGATGACTATCTATTTGCAACATTGGAAGTGGATTAGGAATTCGACTATGAATTGGAGTGGGATTCCTAATTGCTACTACATGTGATGGAGGCCTATAAATAGAGGCCCTGGGGGAGGCCATTGGGATCATCCCATGAGTTGTTTGTTGTTGGTGCCTTCTGTGGTAGAAGAGCTAGAAAACAAGAACAATGGGTGGTGTTCTCTTTTGGTAAGAGAGGGTCAGCGAGTTTGCCTTGAAGTGAAGTAGCGGCTGACACTCAGTGACACATTGGTGGTGCATCAACTACGACGGAGGATCTGAGCAGCAGAAGACACACATCAGTTGGTGGCACTACATTGGTGTTGCGGCAACGACTACGACAGCAGTCCGTCCGTTCAGTGGAGGACGTGTTTGCTTTCTCAGGTGGAGAGAGTTCTTTGGTTGGCAGGCGAGGTACACAACCTCATCAGGAGTAGAGGCAGCCCAGTCAGCGGTTGCAGTGACAACAGGCAAGAGCACAATTGTGTGTCTGATTCCCTACAACGACATAGGTGTTGTGAGGAGAAAAAGATAAGTGGGATATTTTGTACACATTTGGGTGTAATTCTATTCTTCCTATCTTTGTTCTCGTGTGGGGGGAACGATCCAGATTTAGGGGTAATTAAATCTGGACGGTGTGAGTTGTAATCTTGATTACATAGTGCTTGTTGGTCGGTATTGCCCCGTGGTTTTTCTCTTCTCATCTTGGGGAGAGTTTTCCACATTAAATCTTACACTTTTAGTTTTGCAGAACACGTCGCTTACACACCAAAAATTCCTAACAAGTGGTATCAAAGCAAGGTTGGAAGTTTGAAGTGGAAGTGATAATGACATCTAAAGATGGGTAAGTGCGCATTGACAAGTTTGGTGGCAAGGATTTCGGCTTCTGGAAGATGCAGATTGAAGATTATTTGTACCAGAAGAAATTGCATCAACCTCTGGCAGGGACTAAACCTGAATAGATGAAGCAGGAGGATTGGGATCTCCTTGATCGTTAGGAACTTGGGGTGGTTAGGTTGACATTGGCGTGGAATGTTGCATTCAACATAGCCAACGAGAAGACAATGAAGGGACTTCTGAAGATGCTATCAAATATGTACGAGAACCCTACAGTTGCAAACAAGGTATATTTGATGCATCGTTTGTTCAACCTGAAAATGAGCGAAGGAGCCTTAGTAGAAGATCACATCAATGAGTTCAACGTCATAATTACTCAACTAAACTCAATGGAGATAGTGTTTGATGATGAAGTCAAAGCCCTTATCTTACTTTCCTCTTTACCTGAGAGTTGGTCTGCTACGGTGACAACAATCAACAGTTCGTCAGGAAGCATGAAGCTGAAGCTTGACGATATTTGAGATTTGATTCTGAGTGAAGACATTCGCAGAAGGGAATGTGGAAAATCTGATTCTTTAGGTTCAACTCTATACGTTGAAGGTAGAGGAAGAAATCAGAGTCGCAATCACAGTTCTAATCACGGAAAGTCAAAGACAAAGAGTGAAGAATGTTACTGTTGCAGAAAAGTTGGACACTTCAAGAAGGATTATAAGATCTGGAAGAAGGTGTCATAAGAACTTTCCAAAGAACACGAGGATGATGACCAGAGTAATACATCTGTTATTGCGGAAGATCTAATATTGACAGTCCAAGAGCAAGGTTTGAACACAGATGATGATGTTGAGTGGGCTGTAGACACAGAAGCGACATGTTGTGTTGCAACTCATAGGAAGTTCTTCACAAAATATAAGAGAGGAAACTTTGGCAATGTGAGGATGAGGAATGCTAGCTACTCAAAGGTCATTGGGATTGGTGACGTTTGCGTCAAAACATATGTTGGGTGTACTATCATGCTCAAGGATGTTTGTCATTTTCCAAACCTGAGGCTTAGTGTAATTTCTGGTTCCTTATTGGATAGGAGCGGATATGATCTCGGGTTTGGTGTTCGCATGTGCAAAGTAACAAAAGGGTGTTTGGTGATAGCTCGAGGCAAACTGTGCTGCAATCTATATAAAACCACATTGAGAGTGCACAAAGAGAAGGTTTAGGAAGTCAAGAAGCCAATGCCAGTTCAAAAGAGATGAGGACTTGGAAGTACTCGCCGTAGGTCTAAGTTGCGGGATTCTCTCACTGATGTCAGCAAGGGTAGAAAGATAAGTTTCTACAAGCATCAGGACGACTCCCAGTTAGACAAGATTGCTCCAAAGACTTCTTCTAGATAGTGTGCACATGAGGAAGAAGGAAAATACAGTGAACATGTAGTTGATGCATGTAGAATGGAGGATCCGGCTCTTGATGTGGGGTTACATCGACAGAGGAGTGTCAAAGGAAGGTTTTTGAGTCTTACTGTAGAAGGTCAGAAACACAGTTTTCATCCAGGATGGCTTGACAGACCGATCAACGAGAGTAAAGAAAGTTCCAGGTGTGGGCATGGAGAGAGAAGCGGTGCTGCCATGATACTTCTTCTCAGTTGCTTGGGAACAAAGTGAAGTCAGGGTGGTACTTTAAGAAAAGGGATGAAAAGGACAAGATGTTGACATGCTTGAGGAGAATGAACACCTATTGGAATCCATCACAGGTGGTAATGGAATCCAGAAGTTACTCTGGATGATTACTGAAGACAAACTCCCTCATGGGCCGGAGGGGGAGATTGTTGGGAAAAGGAATATGATTTCGGTCCATGTCCTAATTGTATTTGGGCTTGAGTAGGAGTTGGTTTGTGTTTCCAATCCTAGTAGGAGTTAAATCCAATAGGAGAGAAGATGACTCTCTATTTGCAACATTGGAAGTGGATTAGGAATTGGACTATGAATTGGAGTGGGGTTCCTGATTGCTACTACATGTGATGGAGGCCTATAAATAGAGGCCCTAGGGGAGGCCATTGGGATCATCCCATGCGTTGTTTGTTGTTGGTTCCTTATGTGGTAGAAAAGCTAGAAAACAAGAACAACTGGTGGTGCTTTCTTTTGGTAAGAGAGGGTCAGTGACTTTGCCTTGAAGCGAAGTAGCGGCTGACAGTCAGCGACACATTGGTGGTGCATCAACTATGACAGTAGATCCGAGCAGCAGAAGACACACATCAGTTGGTGGCACTACGTTGGTGTTGCAGCAGCGACTACGACAGTAGTTCATCCGTTCAGCGGAGGACGTGTTTTCTCTCTCAGGCAGAGAGAGTTCTTTAGTTGGCAGGCAAGGTACACAATCTCATCAGGAGTAGAGGCGGCCCGGTCAGCGGTTGCAGTGACAACAAGTAAGAGCACAACTATGTGTCTGACTCCCTACAATGACATAGGTGTTGTGAGGAGAAAAAGATAAGTGAGATATTTTATACACATTTGGGTGTAATTCTATTCTTCCTATCTTTGTTCTCGTATGGGGGGAGCGATTTGGATTTAGGGGTAATTAAATCTGGATAGTGTGAGTTGTAATCTTTGATTACATAGTGCTTGTTGGTCGGTATTACCCTGTGGTTTTTCTCTTCTCGTATTGGGGAGAGTTTTCTATCTTAAATCTTGCACTTTCAGTTTTAAAGAACACGTCACTTACACACCACAAATTCCTAACAGAAAGGCTCAAGCAACTTATCAGTCAGAGGAAAGGAATGTAGATGTTGTACTTATTTGTTGGCTCCATGGACGTTTGTATATTGTGAGAAGACAACAAGCCAAATATCGGCATGCACATTGTTAGTTTTTTTATTTAAGTCACCACGACAATCAAGGAAAGAAACTTGGTGATAATTGTGAGTATTAGTAGGACTTTTATAGGTAGGAAATTATTAGTGTTGTTCTAGCCATTAAATTCCTCCTGTCAAGGAGAAGACAACACTTCCTTTTTTAAACTTCATATTTATTGGTGTCTTGATGGCTTTTTAAATTTTTGTCAGAAGGAGAAGCGATTGAAAGGTTATGAATTTAGTTTCTTGGTTTGTACATTTCTATTAGCAGAGACAAACAAACTCTCATGTCTATTAGTTTTTCATAAAAGAAGGAAACCGACATCTCACATAACCAAATATTTTAAGTTTCTTTCCGCAACGAGTCTTAACCGTACAAAGTGAGGGTTCATTATCAGATAAATTATCAGTCAATCATTGTCATGGAAAAATCCAGGTTACATGATGTGATGGCATACAAAAGTGATTGATATGAATGATTTCTGTTGCAATTTCAAAGTAGTATCATACCAAATTAATGGATACTAAAGGTCAAGATATATTTTTAGAAGTTTCTTTAACTTTTCTTCACAATTATCAAAACCTCAAACATTATAAGGAAGTATTGTACCATATTTGAGTTAAAGATGAAAATAACTTGTTATAATGGATAGAATGCCAAGATATATCGATTAACTCTATATTATACAATAAATATCAACTTGATTAAAATATGGTTAGAAATGACATGGATTTTCAGCGTTAAGTGTTGTACCCGTCAATGATATTAATTATTTTTTGCGTATTATTTATCATTTTTAGAACCATACTGATTATTAAATCATACTTTAAGCATATCATTCAATCAAACAAGAAAAGAGGAGTCCAATCATTTGATTTGCATGTATGTAAATTCTAAAGTTCCAGCAACACATTAATCACATTAAACCCCACTCAGTCCTATTCTAGGGTTTAGAGTTGTCTTAGGTTCAATATGGAATAAGGGATCAAACCCTATTCCCATCACATATTGATCATTAGGTGAGAACCCTACTTATTTTATTACATCCTTGCATTAAGATCGCTTAGATTTGATTAGGTTCACTAACAACATGGAAAGTTAGGATCCTTATCCCTAATTCCTCATTTGCATGGTTATTCATTTCATGTACCCTAATTATAATCATAATGATCATGATCATCATAGATCCTCATTTTTCTCAACAAAGTCAGATAATAACACAAAATAAAGGCTTTTAATGCTTTGAATATTTAACACACCAATCTAGGGTTTTTAAGCATTATTCATCACTTAAAATAGGTTAGCACCAATTTTGGAATAGGAAGCCTTATTAGACCTTAATTATATTTTCTTTGTGTTCCTCTCATTTTCTCAAGCATTTTCATATACAACTTTCCTATTTTCGGACAATCCTAGTAATTATTACATTATTTGCTAGATTACTGGACATGGGCCAGTGGCAGAGTGACAAGTCCAAAAACAACCTCTTATATATTCAATAGTCGACTAGCTTGTGGATTAGGGAGAATGACACTCATGACCCAGATCATCACACATACACACTGGGGATTTCAGTTCATTGACACCTGAGTTTTCCCCTTCCTCACAGTGGGGGACCCGACTCTCACCCTGTGTGAGATGTATGCTAACAAACCACCTAGTCCCCAAGCTTTGAAGCCCTACAGGAGGTTGAGTAGCCTCACTAGCCATTATTGGACTTGAACAGGCCCTTGGCACGGCTGGCGGTGCTCGAAGGTGAGGGAACATAAGCTTCTACCTACTATTTGAACAAAGATACACATGGATGAATTCTTGGTGTGAAGGTTGTATCATTGTACTACTTTTGGTTCCATAGCAGTTGGAAAACCCATGGTAGACCAAACGAGGCTCCCATCACTCTTTGTATTGAAACTTTCAAGGTGCGGTGACCATCTAAGGTTGGTATGACACAATGTTGTTCCATAGTGCTACTGTCAACCTCGCCTCTGGCACCCACACTGTAGTGGCCGCACACCAATCCCCTTTTTGGCATCATGGTCCTCATGCTCTTTCTCATACAACTCAGTTCTTTTTTCCTTTTCCATTCATCCACCCTTTATCTATGCTTCTTCTCCACACCTAGGATCTCTCGAAAGGGGCGATCACCACAAACTCCATCTCAGTGTGTAGGGGTTCCAGGCTTCATCAACCACCCACTAACTCCTAGGGTTAGGAGGAGGAAGTCTACAGAAGGAGTAGGGGTGTATCCCATTAAGAGAGGTAGGAACCTACGTATATATAAGCCACATTCATTGGAACCCTCATTGGTTTTCCTTTTCCAAGATTTGGTTCCTTTCTAGCTAGACAACACAACTTGGTACTTTTCCTTTTCTTTGTGATACCATATTAGTCGTGAAATCATGGAATGGGTAGTTAATTAAATAAAGAGCCAAGTCTCATGATATACATATAAAACACATCAATTCAAAAGGCAATCATACTTCTTTCCTATCAAAGAGTCCTAAAAGTCTCATGTATCGAAAGCTTTATCTTTTCTTTCTTTAACAACTTAACACCAACCAATGATATGGGGAAAGGTATGATATTACTCTAGGAAAGGATGTATTTCCTCCTACATTCCTTTATAAAATTCTTGCCTTTTATTTCTACAAATACAAAGGGCATGACAAGGTACTACCATATTGCTGTTAAGACTTTGATTTGGCAACCCAAAAGCCATTAAAGAACACACATAAATATATGACACTTTATTGGAGAACTTGATTCTACAATTATTCAAAACTCTTTATGACTTGGGATCTAGATGATTCTTTGTCTCCTCTTAACTCAATTATTCCTATTCCTAGGAAACTCACTAATATCCTTTCCAAGTTATATGAATTGGTATATCTTTCCCATACATAATTTTCTCCTTTTAAACATGTATTTAAAACAATACCATTATACCATGGTATATCCTTTTCCTCCCAATTATTATTTTTGAGTATACCAAACATTTGATCAAAATAATGCTAATTTGATATCTCAACACATGTGTTTCCCAACTAGATAGATAATTATTTGAAATACCATAATTCTTATTTTCTTTTGGAAAGTTGATCATTATTTGATTTATCATATCAATAAACCATTATTATTTATTCATGTATGAATTCCTTTTCTTTAACTTGTGCCACAAGCACCCAGGCCACAAAGGCAATTAAGATTATTATTCCACCAAAAAATAGCATTAGAGAAAATTACTTATCAATCCATGGCTTATATTTATACCAATCAATTTTATCAAAACTGAGGATATTCCATTCAACCCTCCTTAAAAGGAATTTTGTCCCCAAAATTCAAACTTAGTAAGCTTCAGGTGAATGATAACTCATCTTAGTTTCAAACCCTAGGGTCAGCAATCCTACTTCGATATCTTTAAGATATTTTGTTGATATGAAAATTTCTCACATTATCACTAATATGTTGGGTTATGGAGGAGGCAGAGAAGCAGCGGAAACAAAAATTTTCTCCCCAAACCCGGAACAAAAGGAATCGCGTCAACATCTATATAATAGGAAAGATGGTTTGTGAATCATACCTTGTCCCGAGGCTTGCTCGGCGACAATACCACGCGCCTTGTGCGGTCTTCACCTCCGGTCTTGGACGGTGTCTGTGCAGCTCCTGGTCGCACCGGGACTGAAGACTCCTCCTCCTACCGGACTGTCGGATGACAGTTGTCCTCCTGAGCGGCAGTGTCCTCCCGCCTCTGAAGTAGTCCACACGGACCACCCGGAACTCCACTCTCCTTGTCCCACAAGGAAGTGGAAGGAGTCGCACCCTCCTGTTGATGTACTAGTCGCCAACACACTCTCCTGCTATCAATTGCAACTGCAGTTGTCCTTCCCTTGCTGCACCTCCCTTTGCGGGAAGCACTTGCTCGGGCTCTCTCTCGGTTACCAAAACCAGAGAGAACGACAACTTTGCAGAGCAATCAACTTGCACTGAGTTGTACTCTGAGAAGCCCCCAATACCCCTATATATATAGGCGGGTCATGGGACAGGGTTCTCTGTGCCTGACAATACGGGACTAAAGCAGGAGTAGAAGGGTTCGAGATTTTCCACAAAAAGCAACCATCTCGCAACCTGAACCGATCGATCCACAAGTGAACCGGTCAGTTGGGGACCTAAACCGATCGGTTCACCACTGAACCGATCGTTTGGGACCCTTGAACCGATCGGTTCACTCATGAACTGGTCGGTTGGGGTTCCAGGTTGGTTCCCGATTGACTTTCCTTGTTTCTTTCCCAATTGGTATCGAATACCAATATTATTCCCAATCGAATTGGGCAATTGAAATGAAAGGAAAATTCTCACCAATCCTACTTTCCCAAGTTTCTCGATTGCACCAGTTGAACCGATCGGTTCAACACTTGAACCGGTCATTTCACTCTGTGCATGAGCCGATCGGTTCAACAATTGAGCCGACCGGTTCAGCAACCTCAGCCGACCGGTTCATCACATGAACCGATCGGTTGGGAATGCAGATTGTGCAGAATCAGCCAAATGCGATTTCAATCAATTCGATACTCCAATCAATGCGTCCAACACCTTGAACCATATGATATTGAGCTATCGATTAATTGAGTGTTTAATTGAACTACTAAACTCCTTTAGTAATCAATCCAAACATTGCTTGTGGACAAAACTCCTCTTCCAGGTTGAATCCTATGTGTGTGACCCTGCAGGTCCATTTCACGTTGGCAGTGAAAGTCCATAACACTTATGACTTCACAAACAAAGAGCGGTGTCTAGTCACACATCATTGCTACCCAAGTGAAAGTAGAAAGTTGGAGAACAACTTTCATCCTACAATCCGTGAATGGTGTTACAGTGAATGTATAATTCCTTTGTCACTGATATCCAGAATGAACTCGAGGCATGGAACAGTCATCCTGTCAATGTTCATTCATTTCCTTGATCTCAGAGTAGACCGAGTGAGATGTGTATGACATCAATATCACATATTGATTCACACGTGCATGCGCATGCCTTTCTCAATCCTACTCATCAAGTGGCCAAGGATATCAAACTCCCTTAGGAGGGACAAATCCCATATCTATCACTCACCCCTCAAAAGCCCCATGTGTCAAAGCCACCCAATCATCACCTTTATAACAACCCATGTTTCAGGACTGCGTTTGATGATGTCAAAGTGTACCCAACGACATGTGTTGAGTGCAGTGATTTCAGGTCTAAGAATCACACTCACCACCATCACTGTGAGAGCTGACTGTGACTACCATGTCATGGTTCCATGTGTTACTCTCACGGTGGGTCTGTCCGATACCTTGTTCTCTAACAAGTACCTATGTGCTTGGTTTGATATCACCATATCATGACTAATGAGATTCTATCATCAACCAACACACAATCTAGTCTTTAGTGTTATTGATGTCTATGGTTATTTCCACAATAACAACCGACTAGGGACTATACAAGAATGTATACTCTTAACATCCGTATGATCTCATCGTTTAGGTCCTTAACCTAAAAGCATACGTCATTGAGTAAAACAATCTTTAGACATCTATCATGTTACACCATCATCTCAGAAACAGTTTAAACATATAGATTGGAAATTGCCTTTATTTATTATTCAAATCATTTACAAAGTATCCCATTACAATCATCATATGACTTGCTCTATGGGCATACATACCAACAGACTCCCACTTGCACTTAGAGCCAGTCACCAAGGAAACACAGTCCTTGTGACCTAGCATGACCATCATGCTTCTGCTGAGAAAGGGCCTTAGTCAGTGGATCAGCTATGTTGTCTTCAGTTGGTACTTTGCAAATCTTCACATCTCCTCGCTGTACGATCTCTCGTATGATATGGAAGCGCCGCAGTATGTGCTTGGACCGCTGATGTGATCTGGGCTCCTTAGCTTGTGCAATAGCTCCATTATTGTCACAATAAAGCTCAATTGCATCACAGCTACTGGGAACTACTCCAAGTTCAGAAATGAACTTCCTGATACACACAGCCTCCTTTGCTGCATGCGAAGCAGCAATATACTCGGCCTCTGTAGTAGAATCGGCAACTGTTTCTTGCTTGGAACTCTTCCAGCTCACAGCTCCATTATTAAGGCAAAACATAAATCCTGATTGCGATCTGTAATCATCTTTATTGGTTTGGAAGCTTGCATCGGTGTAACCCTTTACAACCAGCTCTTCCTCACCGCCGTACACAAGAAACTGATCCTTAGTCCTTCGCAAGTACTTGAGGATGTTCTTCACGGCTGTCCAGTGAGCATCCCCGGGATCTGACTGGTACCTGCTCGTTATGCTGAGAGCATACGAGACATCTGGGCGTGTGCACAACATAGCGTACATGATGGATCCGATGGCTGATGCATATGGGATCCCATTCATACGCTCCCTCTCTTCACAAGATTGGGGACATTGAGCTCTAGAGACGGTAACTCCATGTAACATAGGGACGTTGCCTCTCTTTGAGTTCTCCATGCTGAACCGTTTCAGCACCTTGTCAATGTACGTGCTCTGACTTAGTCCGAGAAGCCTTCTAGATCTATCTCTATAGATCTTAATTCCTAGAATATAGGATGCTTCTCCTAAGTCCTTCATTGAGAAAGTTTTCCCAAGCCAAGTCTTTACCTTCTCTAAGGCTAAGACATCATTCCCCATCAAAAGTATGTCATCCACATACAATCTGAGAAATGTGGTCGAGCTCCCACTAACCTTCTTGTACACACAAGGTTCATCTTCATTTTGAATAAAGCCAAACACTTTGACTTCTTCATCAAATTGAAGATTCCAACTCCGAGATGCTTGCTTCAATCCATAGATTGATCTTTGCAGTTTACAGACTTTATTGGAATTCTTTGGATCTACAAAACCTTCAGGCTGTGTCATGTACACATCCTCATGAATATTCCCGTTAAGGAATGCGGTTTTAACATCCATCTGCCAAATCTCATAGTCATAATAAGCTGCAATAGCAAGCATGATCCTGATGGACTTAATCATGGCAACTGGAGAAAAGGTTTCGTCATAGTCAACACCTTGAATTTGTCGAAAACCCTTTGCAACCAATCTTCCTTTATAAGTTTGCACATTGCCATCCATGTCGGTCTTTTTCTTGAAGACCCACTTGCACCCTATGGTTTTTACCCCTTCAGGTGGTTCCACCAAAGTCCATACTTTGTTGGAGTACATGGATTCCATCTCGGATCTCATGGCTTCAAGCCATTTCTCAGAATCTGGTCCCTCCATAGCCTCTACGTAGGTATTTGGATCATCATCTATGATCAACTCTCCACCTTCCTGAGTTACAAGGTATCCAAACCTCTCAGGCTCAAGGTGGGTCCTACTAGATCTACGAGGTCCTTGTATTACCTGAGGAGACTGAGATTCCACAACACCTTGTGAATCTCCATTTTCCTCTGGTACATCTACCGGTTCAATGTTCTCTTGTTGGGCTTGAACCTCTTCAAGCTCTATATTCCTCCCACTGTTTCCTTTGGAAATAAATTCCTTTTCTAGGAACACAGCATCCCTGGCAACAAACACTTTGTTGTCAGTTGGGTGGTATAAATAATATCCCTTGGTCTCCTTGGGATATCCAACAAAATAACATTTATCAGATTTGGGTCCAAGCTTATCAGGAAACATTTTCTTGACGTAAGCCTCACAACCCCAAATCTTCATAAAAGACAAATTGGGACGCCTCCCAGTCCATATCTCATATGGTGTCTTTTGAACTGATTTAGATGGTACACGGTTAAGTGTAAACGCGGCGGTTTCAAGAGCATGACCCCAGAAAGAAATTGGAAGATCAGCAAAACTCATCATAGATCGCACCATATCTAACAATGTGCGATTCCTTCTTTCAGACACACCATTATGTTGTGGTGTTCCAGGCGGAGTCCATTGTGATACAATACCACGGGATCGCAGAAGGTCCTCAAACTCCTGGCTCAAGTATTCTCCACCTCGATCGGAACGAAGTGCCTTAATACTTTTACCAAGCTGGTTCTGTACTTCATTCATGAAATCCTTGAACCTTTCAAGGGTTTCTGACTTATGTTTCATCAGGTACACATAGCCATACCTACTGAAATCATCAGTGAAGGTAATGAAGTACTGACACCCATTTCTGGCATTAGTTCTAAGAGGCCCACATACATCAGTATGTATGAGTCCTAATAGATCACTAGCTCTCTCACCTTTACCGGAAAAGGGAGTCTTGGTCATCTTGCCCAACAAACAAGATTCACATGTCTCTATTGATTCATAATCAAAAGAGTCTAGATAACCATCTTTATGGAGTCTAGAAATGCGCTTCTCATTTATGTGCCCTAGACGACAATGCCAGAGATATGTTTTGTTTGAGTCGTTGAATTTTTGCTTTTTGGTGTTTACGTTGTATACACTTGTCTCCAAGTCTATCAAGTATAGACCATAAGACATAGGGGCACTGCCATAAAAGATCCCATCTTTAGAAATGGAACACTTTCCATTCTTAATAAGAAATTCAAATCCATCTTTGTCCAAACAAGAGACGGAAATGATATTCCTATTTATGGTAGGTACATAATAGCAGTTCTTCAACTCTATTATTAGCCCACTAGGTAGAGTTAACTCATAGGTTCCTACGGCACTGGCGGCAACTCTTGCCCCATTAGCAACACGTAGTTCAACCTCGCCTTTCCCCAAAGGCCTACTTCTCTTAAGATCCTTCACATTTGAACAAATGTGAGATCCGCATCTGGTATCAAGTACCCATGACGAAGAAGTAGTAAAGTTAATCTCTATCACGTATACACCAGAAGTAGAGATCTTTATCTCCGACTTCTTCTTCCATTGTTCCTTCCATCCTCTCCATGTAGAAGAAATTGGTTTGGCGAGAGAACACTTCTCTCCCTTACCTGCTTTCTTCTTCACCAACGCATTAAGCGTACATAGAGTGGATTCTAAGGCTCCTGGTATATCTGGATTGTGCAAAACACTTCTCACAGTCCTCAAACAGTCATGGAATTTATTCTCAATTAATTTGCCTATTTTAAAAGATGATTCTTTTGCCATTCTACAAGAGAAAAATTGCATTTGTCAAAACCTTTTTGATTTGATTTGAATAAAATTTGACGATAGTTAATTAGGCCTTTAATTAATTACCGCTCCCACTATTTTGACTCAAATTGATAGCCCTCACCATCAATTCGGAAGATTGCAGCGTACAATCTTCTAGTGGGTCAAGATCCTAGAATCCTCTAAGCCATGGACCAGCTTTGGCTGTCACCCACAACTCAGATCTTCCAGGTAGGCAACTCTTGCCAATTGCATCATATGCAACTCTTGATGAATGAACATGCGCAACACCTTGCCATGAACATTCCGTGCCTCTGGGCTTAGACGCTCTAAGAATCACCAGTTAAGTCAAACCCATAAGCCGACACGGTAAACATGCACCCTGCTTTGGCAGAACCTACATGTCGACCCTTCACACTTCCACAAGATAGACGGCGCACCACGCTTTGGCGTAACCTACGCTTGGTCGATCAAGTTTGCCATGTGTGTCACTAATGGAAGGCATATAAGACTTAATATTTTAATGAGGGATTTGGTTTTTATATACATATACATATCCAATCACCACAAAATATAGTACGTATCATATACATGCTATATCCCACACAAAACATGCATAAACGATAAAAAGCAATGATTATGGCCATCCTATTTGTGATTCCTCGAGCCAAGAGGAATCACGGTCATCTAGGTCTACATCACATGCAACCTGTACAAGATGAAATCTGTGCCTACCTTTCTGGGTTTGATCAGCTCATCTCCATGACTGATCCGCTTGCCATCAGGTTGGTTGTCCGGGTGCCACCAGCCGATCGACTGGCGCCTCCAGCCGATCGGTTCACCGGTCATCGTGCATCTCCTCAGGTCGCCACCCGCTCATCTCATTCCTCGAACTGGCCTTCTGGATCACCAACTGATCAGTTCACTCCTTGAACCGATCGTCTTCAGGTTGTCCGCCGTTCTTTGACATAACAGGAAATAAAATCTATCCTATTTACATTTGAATTGAGAAACCCCGAGTTACATTCGGGGGGAGCAAAGGTAGGAAAAGAATTCTCGAATTATTTCGAGTTACATCAGGAATAAGAGAAAGGGAATCGGTGCACAGACCGAGATGCAAGCAACCACACAAACAACCACACACAGATATAGGGGTTTATAGGCCATAATCATGCTACACATCCACCACAAAACTCGTTTAAGGGCGACACGTATCGAGTGCATTAATATTACATATCATATATGTATATTAGGGATTTGTGGATTGGACATGTATAAAGCCGATATTATTCGCATCGCATGCAATAAATAAAGGCGACAAACCAAAATCGATCATATCGATAATCCTAAAATATAGAGCGGTTGACGTGGCTCTGATACCACTGTTGGGTTATGGAGGAGGCAGAGAAGCAGCGGAAACAAAAATTTTCTCCCCAAACCCGGAACAAAAGGAATCGCGTCAACATCTATATAATAGGAAAGATGGTTTGTGAATCATACCTTGTCCCGAGGCTTGCTCGGCGACAATACCACGCACCTTGCGCGGTCTTCACCTCCGGTCTTGGACGGTGTCTGTGCAGCTCCTGGTCGCACCGGGACTGAAGACTCCTCCTCCTACCGGACTGTCGGGTGACAGTTGTCCTCCTGAGCGGCAGTGTCCTCCCGCCTCTGAAGTAATCCACACGGACCACCCGAAACTCCACTCTCCTTGTCCCACAAGGAAGTGGAAGGAGTCACACCCTCCTATTGACGTACTAGTCGCCAACACACTCTCCTGCTATCAATTGCAACTGCAGTTGTCCTTCCCTTGCTGCACCTCCCTTTGCGGGAAGCACTTGCTCGGGCTCTCTCTCGGTTACCAAAACTAGAGAGAACGACAACTTTGCAGAGCAATCAACTTGCACTGAGTTGTACTCTGAGAAGCCCCCAATACCCCTATATATATAGGCGGGTCATGGGACAGGGTTCTCTGTGCCCGGCAATACGGGACTAAAGCAGGAGTAGAAGGGTTCGAGATTTTCCACAAAAAGCAACCATCTCGCAACCTGAGCCGATCGGTCCACAAGTGAACCGGTCGGTTGGGGACCTGAACCGATCGGTTCACCACTGAACCGATCGTTTGGGACCCTTGAACCGATCGGTTCACTCATGAACCGGTCGGTTGGGGTTCCAGGTTGGTTCCCGATTGACTTTCCTTGTTTCTTTCCCAATTGGTATCGAATACCAATATTATTCCCAATCGAATTGGGCAATTGAAATGAAAGGAAAATTCTCACCAATCCTACTTTCCCAAGTTGCTCGATTGCACCAGTTGAACCGATCGGTTCAACACTTGAACCGGTCATTTCACTCTGTGCATGAGCCGATCGGTTCAACAATTGAGCCGACCGATTCAGCAACCTCAGTCGACCGGTTCATCACATGAACCGATCGGTTGGGAATGCAGATTGTGCAGAATCAGCCAAATGCGATTTCAATCAATCCGATACTCCAATCAATGCGTCCAACACCTTGAACCATATGATATTGAGCTATCGATTAATTGAGTGTTTAATTGAACTACTAAACTCCTTTAGTAATCAATCTAAACATTGCTTGTGGACAAAACTCCTCTTCCAGGTTGAATCCTATGTGTGTGACCCTGCAGGTCCATTTCACATTGGCAGTGAAATTCCATAACACTTATGACTTCACAAACAAAGAGCGGTGTCTAGTCACACATCATTGCTACCCAAGTGAAAGTAGAAAGTTGGAGAACAACTTTCATCCTACAATCCGTGAATGGTGTTACAGTGAATGTATAATTCCTTTGTCACTGATATCCAGAATGAACTCGAGGCATGGAACAGTCATCCTGTCAATGTTCATTCATTTCCTTGATCTCAGAGTAGACCGAGTGAGATGTGTATGACATCAATATCACATATTGATTCACACGTGCATGCGCATGCCTTTCTCAATCCTACTCATCAAGTGGCCAAGGATATCAAACTCCCTTAGGAGGGACAAATCCCATATCTATCACTCACCCCTCAAAAGCCCCATGTGTCAAAGCCACCCAATCATCACCTTTATAACAACCCATGTTTCAGGACTGCGTTTGATGATGTCAAAGTGTACCCAACGACATGTGTTGAGTGCAGTGATTTCAGGTCTAAGAATCACACTCACCACCATCACTGTGAGAGCTGACTGTGACTACCATGTCATGGTTCCATGTGTTACTCTCACTGTGGGTCTGTCTGGTACCTTGTTCTCTAACAAGTACCTATGTGCTTGGTTTGATATCACCATATCATGACTAATGAGATTCTGTCATCAACCAACACACAATCTAGTCTTTAGTGTTATTGATGTCTATGGTTATTTCCACAATAACAACCGACTAGGGACTATACAAGAATGTATACTCTTAACATCCGTATGATCTCATCGTTTAGGTCCTTAACCTAAAAGCATACGTCATTGAGTAAAACAATCTTTAGACATCTATCATGTTACACCATCATCTCAGAAACAGTTTAAACATATAGATTGGAAATTGCCTTTATTTATTATTCAAATCATTTACAAAGTATCCCATTACAATCATCATATGACTTGCTCTATGGGCATACATACCAACATAATATTGGTACCTGAATTCAATTCAAGGTATAACCACATCCTTAGTATTTACATGACATCATCTCTTAAAGATTACATTTCCATATGTGATTCCAATTTCACTCGGTGCTTAATTTTTCACCTTGGTTTTTCAACATATTATTCATTTATCACCAGATAAGGGTGAGATAACACCTCAAACCCGAGCTAATGTCATAACTTCAACTTAAGGTATTCATTCTCATATGTCAATTTTAAGCATAACATATGTCTACCCAATCCCTCTCCCACATAATGGGATGAAATAAGCATTTGACCACATCACAAAAACAAAGCTCATCCCATTCCAAGAGTAGAGATGGTGTACACATATTATCCTAAAATTTCAAAATTTAGGTTGAATCATTCTCAACATTACTCTAACTGATACATACTTTTTACTTCCCAATATTTATTTATTTCATAAAGTCAAATGCCCCCTTTTTTACTCTTAAGTTCGTGCACACCTTCTCTTAAGATCTCATGACTTCTTGTATCTTTTATATTTTCATCTCATCTATTATGAGCCTTAGCCACTTCCTTGAGGCCTCTAGGGGTACATGTACTTTTGGAGTGATCTCATCCTTATGCATCTAGGGAGTGCCTCTCAATTCACCCATTGGGATACATGAACATCATGAAGGTGGCCAATCTCCTGAGACACGGGCCTCAGGCAAACATAGTTGTTACCTCTTGACCAAATGGTCTTGTACATTCAGGGAACAACCAACTCCTAATCCCATCAGTCCTATCTACCTTTCATGCTGCCTACATGACCTTAGGATTGACTTAGGGCTCTACCCTTCCCAAGGGTTTCTTTGAGATGTCACAACTTTAACCATTTTCAAGTACTATTTTCATATGCAATTCTTTAATCCAGATTCCCTCAATATCTTATGATGCCCATCATTCACTTTATGTCTCCTCATTGGGCTCATGTCAACTTTCTCTTTCGATCTCGGTCTCATACTTCTAGCCACTTCCATAGTGACTTTTCCTCATGTTCCTAAAAAATGGCATACTTGGGTTCAAAGAATCATACTCCATATATGTGCTTTTGTACTTTCTATCACTTAATTCTTTACACTTAAGGTGAAATTTAAGGTTACCTCAACCTTCAAATTGATTTAGTCAACTCTTACTACTAGAGAAGGTCCTAACCTAGGACACTTTCTTGGATCACAGGAGGAAGTTAGGCTCTCTAGCCACAACCTGACCCTACGGTTTAAGGTTTTACCTCTCCCATAGGTTCTTTTCCCACTCTTGGGTTGGCCCACCCCAGGACGGGACACAAACCCCAGAATTTTCATATGAATTGTTTTTATTATAACTTCTCAACCCTTGCTTTCTCAATCTCTGGGATACCTTCTCATGGGGTTTTGTCCCTACAATGGATTTGGACCACCTTCCCCTCTAAGGTCTTGGTGCGTCATCAGCCTTCCCGATCCTGAGATTGACCTTTTGTGACTTTACCTATCTGGAGCTTGGTCGTCAACATTGTAGACTCAAGCCACCTTCCCTATCTGAGGCTTGGTGCCATGTTGGCCTTCCCATCCATGGGCTTGACCTTTCTTGATCTTCCCTTCTAGGGGCTTGGTACTATGTCGGCCTTCCTCTCCATGGATCAACCTTATATGATCTTCCACTTCAAGGGCATGATCATAGTCATCTTGATGACTTTCTTTCCATATTCAAACTTCCAAAGATAGCATTGGGGTGATGAACAAGTTATATCAATATTTTCATCTTTTTATGTAACCTAAATAAGCATCTCTTGTTTTCACCTCACCACCCTTATCCTCTTTTCTCAATGGGGCTCCCTCTCTTTAGGGGAGTCTCTTTATGGAGAACCCTCTCTAAGTATTTTAGTCCCAGTGGACTTTCATACCATCCCATCCCATCCAAGCATGGTATTTCTATAGTCTTCCCATACAGACTAGACACCTCATATGACCATCCCATCCAGGATTGGTATTCCATTGTCCATCCCATACAGGCTTGACCCCTCATGTAACCATCCCATCCAGGCTTGGTATTTCATTATCCATCCCATCTGAACTTGACTCTTTTTCAACCTTCCAATATGTGCTAGGTTCACAGTCATTTTTAGAATGACTTCATTTCACCCCATGCTCTTTAAATCACAAGAGATCGATATAGGGTTTGAACATGTTACATGCATAAATGCATTATTCATAGGTTGCTTATGTTTCTTAAAACTTTTCTCATTAATTCCTTGTTCAACATGAACACATGTATGGGAGACTGGGTCACCTAACCCACTTATATTTTTCTTATTTCTTTTCACTATACATAGGGTTCATATGGGTAGGGTTTCTCTATCACCACACTATTCTCATTTCTTGTGATCAGGGTTTAGGGTTTGGGTTAGAGACTACACCCTTCTTCTTAGGGTTTCTATGTCCCTTGAGCCACTAGGGTTTTCCCAACCAACCCTAGTTCCCTCTAGGGTTACCCTAATAAGGAAAAACCAATAAAACATTTTTCTTCACTTTATCATTATTTCCACTTTTCACGTACATTGCTATTTCCACATTATATGCAAATTATTATTTCCACATTACATGTACATTAATTGGTAGAGGATGCCTTAATCCTACTTCTTCTAAAAAATCCTAACTTCAAATGAGTAGGGAAGTATCTTTTAGGGTTTATTAAGCAAAAGAAGGAGAACTGGATGAATCAAGATGAGAAGAAAACCTAAAGGTATTTTACTTCAGGCAAAATAATCCAACTTTGACCATGCAGGATGCACATGCCCGTGAGTCCTCGTAAGCCGAATAGAAGTGAAGAGGAAACTTTTTCCAGTCCTTGGGTCATGGTCCCTTCTAGACACTACCATCTTTAGAAAATGCCCTAATGATTCCCTCATATTTCTACAGATTACTTGAAACTATAAACTATTTAACATTATTTGAAAATTTTGGGGCTCTGATGCCAAATGTAATAACCTCAGTATTAAGAAACCCCCCATTAAGGAAGGATAAAAAAAGAGATCCATTACCTAAACTTTTCCTAAGGATCTAGATTGTAAACAAATAATAATCTATAGTACATAATTTCCATTAATTGAAATATATTGTTTACAAGATGTTTCTCTAGAACTTAGATAACTTTATATCATCAAAATTGTACATATGAGAAGAAGTATCTAGCTAATCCTCCTTACAAGTTGACTTTAATGTCTTCAAGTAATTTGATTGATCCATCTTATATCGATTTCTTCATAGTTAAGCATGGTCCTAAAATGTCATGAAATCAAAAGCACAAGTCAACATATTGAAATATACTGCTTGCATGGGGTGCATGCAAAATGTGTGCAAGTTCATAAAAAAATATATTCTATTAAATATTTGCAAATAAGAACTATCATTTTCTTATCTTAATCTCTTCTTTATGTGATACTCATAGTAGCATTACAATTGAATATAATGTAAATAAACATCTAACAATTTAGTTGTTCAATCTTCAACAAAAACTCAGCAAATGCTGACAAACTAATGCGGATAGTAATAAATGTGACCACATATGTTTTGTGTAACCATGTAGATTATTGAATCATACTTTAAGCATGGCATCCAATCATGCAATAAAAGAGGAATCCAATCATTTAATTTGCATGTATGTAAATCCTAAAGTGTCACCAACACATTAATCACATTAAACCCTACTCAGTCCTATTCTAGGGTTTAGAGTTGTCTTAGGTTCAATATATAGAATAAGGGCTAAGCCCCATTCACATTGCATATTGAACATTAGGTAAAAACCCTAATTATCATATTACATCCTTGCATTAAGATCACTTAGATTCGATTATGTTCATTAACAACAAGGCAAGTTAAGATATTTATCCCTAATTCCTCATTTGCATGGTTATTCACTTCAGATACCCTAATTATCATCATAATGATCATGATAATCATAGATTCTCATTATGTTCAACAATGTTGTATAATAACACAAAATAAAGACTTTTAATGCTTTCAATATGTAACACACCGATCTAGGGTTTTTAAGCATTATTCATCACTTAAAAATGTTAGCACCAATTTTTGGAATAGGGAGCTTGATTAGATGTTAATTATATTTTCTTTGTGTTCATATCATTTTCTCGATCATTTTGATATATAACTTCACTATTTTTGGACAATCCTAATAATTATTACATTATTTTCTAGATTACTAGACATGGGCCAAAGCAAAGTGCCACGTCCACATACAACCTCTTTCATATTCAATAGTCGGCTGGCTTGTGGACTAGGGAGAATGACTCTCATGCCCCCAATCTTAACATGTACGCACTGGGGCTTTTGGGTCACTGACACCTAAGTCATCCCCTTCTTCGTGGAGGGGGACCCGACTCTCACCTATGTGAGACGGCTGCCAGCTAACCGCCTAGGCCCCGGGATTTGAAGGCCCACATGAGGTTGGGAAGCCTTGTTGGCCATTGTTGGATGTGAGAAGGACCTTGGTGCGATAGGCGATGCTCGAAGGTGAGGGAACATAGGCTTCTACCTACTGTTGGAACCAAGATACAAATGAATGAATTCTCGGTGTGAAGGTCATACCTTGGTACTACTTCTAGTTTCATTGCAGTTGGAAAACTAATAGCAGACTATACGAGGCTTCCATCACTCTCTGTGCTAAAACTTCCAGGGTACTGAAACTTCTCAGGTTGGTATGATACAAGGTTGTTCCATGGTGCTGCTATCAGTGACGCCTCTGACACCCACACCGTAGTGGCCACATACCAATCCCCCTTTTCCGCTGTGGTACTCATGCTCTTGCTGGAATAACTCAATTATATTCTCATCTTTCATTCATCCACCCTACGTCTGCACTTCTTCTTCACACTTGGGATCTCTGACAAGGGGTCGATCACCCCAATCTTCTTCTCAATGCGTAGGGGTTCCAAGCTTCATCAACCACCTTCTGCTCCTAGGGTTAGGAGGCAGAAGTCAACGGAAGGAGTAGGGGGTGTATCCCATTGAGAGAGGTAGGAACCTACATATATATAAGCTACATTCATGGGAAACCCTCACTGGTTTTCCTTTTCTAGGATTTGGTTCCTTACTAGACAACACAAGTTGCTACTCTTCCTTTTCTTGGTCTTACCATATTATTCGTGCAAACATGGACTGGGTAGTTAATTAAAGAAAGAGCCAAGTCTCACGAGATACATATAAAAACAACAATTCCAAATGAAATTGGGCTTCTTTCCTATCAAAGAGTCCTAAAAGTCTTGCAGATTTGAAACTTTATCTTTTCTTTCATCAACAACTTAACACCAACCAATGATATGGGGAAAGAAACGATATTACTCTAGGAAAGGATGTATTTCCTCCTACATTCCTTTATAAACATCTTGCCTTTTATTTCTACAAATACAAATAACATGACTAGGTATTGCCATATTCCTATTAAGACTTTGATTTGGCAACCCAAAAGCCATTAAGGTACACACATAATATATGAGACTTTATTGGATAACTTGATTCTACAATTATTGGAAACTCTTTATGACTTGGGATATAGATCATTCTCTATCTCCTAATAATTCAATTATTTCTATTTCTAATAAACTAACTAATATCCTTTCTAAGCTATATTATTTGGGATCTAATGGGATATCTTTTCCATACAAAACTTGCTCCTTTTAAACATTTATTTAAAACCATACCTTTGTCCCATGGTATATCCTTTTCCTCCTAATTATAATTTTTGAGTATACCAAAGGTTTGATCAAAATAATACTAATTGATGTCCGAACACATGTGTTGCCCAACTGGCTAGATAATTATTCTTTTAATTTTCTAAAATGCCATTATTCCTATTTTATTTTGGAAACTTGACTATTATTTCATTTATCATATCAAGAAGCCATTACTATTTATTCATATATGAGTTCCTTTTATTTAACTTGTGACACAAGCACCCATGCCAAAAAGGTGATTAAGATTATTATTCCTCCAAAAATAACATTGGGGAAAGTTACTTATCAATCTATGGCTTATATTTATACCAATCTATTTTGTCAAAATTGAGGATATTACACTATCACAAGTTAATCAACACTCGTTTGCACTTGATGGTCCAGTGATGCTTGTTCGAGAAAAGGCCATTGTCTTGTCTTGGTGTTTTGGATTTTATACCCTATGTTTCTCGTGTTGTGACCTGTGTACCAAGGTTTGACTGGTGATATATGTGAAGTAGTCTTTGAGAAAATCCACAATAGATCCAGCCTTTATACATTATGTATTTTTTTTCTAACCGTACTCTAGGAAGATCCCTGATGGAATCTGGGTATCCTTAGATCTTGTATGATATTAGTATGTGCTTCACAACCACTAGTTAGTAGTTTGAGAGGTACTCCTAAGATCACTTAGATCTTAATAAAAAAATAAGTAAGTGTGTAGTATATCTATCTAGGTTTTTATTAACAAATCACATTGCATGAGTTGTTATATTATTTTACTTCCTACATGTACAATATAGGTTATTCATACTGTGTATTTGTATTTTAACTGTATAGATCGGTAAAATATTTTCTACTTGTTCAGTATATCTTGTAAAGAGAATTAGTACTTGATGAAATATCATGTGTAGCAATATTTACCTATTGATTAATCTTTCCTAAGATATTTTTGATGATAATAACTCGTAAGCAACACATATGCTAGTTTTTGTCATATCACATCCCTAGACATGGGGTCTCACCCATATGGTTCTATACATCTTTTAGGTATGATTGAGCAATAGAAATGACATGTTGATAAAAAAGTAACATAAGCAACATAAGTAAGTCTAAAATGTGCTTGTACTCTCACTTTATAAAAGATGGGTGGGTAGTTGATGAGGTATATGATGCTTTTATTAGTGTTATCTATGATTACATGTTGTAACTTGAACTAGAATCCATATATACTTTTATGATCAAGAATATGTATCATCTTCTGCTATCACTCAATGATACTAATAAAGTTATTTCAGTCTGTGTTCCTATATATCTTCTCTTAGAGTGGATACATTAACTGACATGCTTTTATATGGTGTCATGTGGGGTTTTGTGATAGTCTCTTGTAGTTAGATCTTTATGTTGATTGGATTATTTGGATTGTTTATCTCTATTTTTGATGGTTTCTAGATTTCATTAAGGTTTTGTATGGGGACTTTGAGTTGATTAGAAGGATGGGTCATTACATATGTGTCACAAAAATGAGGCACTTCAAGATGGGAGAATAAGGCACTAGGGTGAGAGATCAAGGCATGGTAGCATAAAACTGAGCTTCTAGGACTATAAAGCAAGGCACAAGAGCATCAAGATGAGATAAGGAACACCCAAACCAGGTGCATGGATGAGGGATGGGCACATGGATGGAGAACAAGGTGATGAAGTGAGAGAACAATGAACAATAAGAATGAAACTAGGTGTAGGATGATAAGATAGAATGATGCTAGGGTGAGAGAATAAGGAGGAATAATAGATCAAAATGACTATAAAACAAACCAGAGTATATTAAAAATGAGAAACAAAATACTAAAATGAGGAACATAGATAACAGAATGGGGAAACATGGAATATGCCTTGTAGTGACATAATTAGACATGCTATACTAGAAACAAGGTGTTGGGAAGAGTCAATGAGGGGTGGTCGAATAAAATTTTCTTGTTTAGTCACCAAAATGCCTTATTTCCACTTTGTTTGCATAGGACATCATGTCCATACCATAGAATTATCATTTACATGTGTTCTGTAAAATAACACCCAATTCTATTGTAAAATTTGTAGCAACACTGATCATTACTCATTATCAAGCCTCATTTTACTCCATTAACATCTATTTGTGTTGTGCACAAATGAGATGTTATTGAATACAGAATAGAATAAATGTTACTATTGTTGTTAATATAATAAATAGATATTTTCATGATTAAAATATAATAGATAATGATTAGTTAATACAAAGAGCACATAACACATAGTTTCTTCAAAACTATTAATTTGCCTTATATTTAAATTAAATAAATAATTCATTTTGTTTATTACCAATATTGAATGTTCTTAATAATATATTACTTTTGTTAGTAGATTCATTTAGGTAATGTAATTTGGAACTTGGTGGACCACTTATGGACTCACAATAACCCTTCACTAATTGGGTCATGCACCATTGGTTAACCCATTTATTGTCACATTATTTCCCAGAAAAACCCTCCTCCCAACTATCAATAAATAAATATGTGTGTAGATACTTATCCCGCATAATTCTTCAAAGCCACTACCTAGATTCCCAAAACATCTCAAAATTCTTTAAAAACTACCAACTCCACAAAAACCACTACCCAAATTCCCAAAACCTCCCAAATTTATTCTTTATTTTGAATTATTACATCTGTAGAAGTAAATCCCATCCATCCCCCAAAAACTACAGGCCACCTTGCAAGAACTTCTCAAAACCCTCTTAAAATCACTCTAGGTGTGCGTATGCCACTGATGAATGCATATTCATCCCATTTTTAGTTGCATTTTCTGTCTAGTTTAGCATTCATATAGCATAGTTTTCATTAGAATAGCTTTGTTTTGATCTACTTAGGTTTTTATGTCAATTTGTAGAAATTTGATACTTTTCTTGACTCCCTTTGCAGGTTTTGAATTCTATCACTCTGCAACAAGTTTACCTAGGGGGTCTCGCTAGGCTTCAGTGGGTAGGAGTCAAGAGGAGGACACCTCTCACAGGGTGCGGGGTAGCACCTCAGAGAAAATTGGATTTTGAGCACTTTTAGAAGGCAGATCGATACACAAAAATCATGTCCGAGACCAATTTCAACCAGACGATCGACATACAAATCACAAAGAAACCAAGACATACAAGAGGTCCAAAGCCTTGTCGACCTCCCTGATTCACAATTAATCTCTCAACAACCTCATCTATAGATGATCGACAACCTTTTCGACCTTCTAGGTTAACATATCCATCAATATCTCCTTCGAAAACATTATCTATTTCTCCAGCTGATAAGAAATCAAGTCATTGACATAACATTGTTGACGCTCTCATCGACAACCACAATTTCAACCGACAACCTTGTCAACCCTTAAGGTCGATAGTCCCATCCATCGACAGTCATGTCGACCTCCAAGAAGATGATCGGAAGTCCAAAAGCCATCGACCCTCCAGGTTGATATACCTGTCGACCGACAACAATGATCGACACCGATGGAAAGATGTCGACAACCTTGAACCTATAAATAGACCCCCAACACAACCATACAACCCATCTCATATTTTCTGGAGATAGAAATGCCAAACCGCTGTCACTGAGATAGAAGCAAGGACGATGCCTATCAACCTAGGTAGTTCTATTGACCCAGATGGATGACACCTGTCGACGTCAAGCATAGATCGATAGATATCCTTCTTCCGCAACTCCAAAATCCATCGATCTTCCTTCTTGGGCAACTGATCTCTTCCCCAAGTTGTTGTTCCTCTGCTTACTTCTACTGCAAGTCAGGGCTAATTCATGAACGAGAAAGAAGGAAAGAAGTCCACCGTCATACACGACACTGAGCCGCTTCTACCACCATCATGACCATGATGACGTCCTCTTCCTCTTCTTGTGATATTAATCTCGCCATGTCGAGGGAGTAGTCTTTTCACTGGGGTGTGGGGACTAGCCCCACTACCCATTCCATGCAATTTCATTCATCTTCTGAACTCATATAATTCATAGCCAATCATTTATTACATGTTTTATGGATTGATCACCCACTTTTGTGATTTATTATAATCTTTTACTGTGAGAACTTAAACGTTTATGATTCAAATACCAAATAGCTTTGGTTGAGACCCTGACGAGAACTTCCAACAAAAAGTCTCCAGAGTATTGGATAGAGGATCCGCAAGTAATGAGACATCAAGCTTACATGGATATCTACTCATGCAAGTTTCTGACATTGAAAGGGGAAACTTGCATAACTCCAATTATATATTCATATAGGTTTAGATTTAAATGATTGCGCATATTTGAGTAGTGTCGGTGAAATCCAATTCCACCCTAGTGTTTCCATCCATTGCTAACTAGAACCTTATTCTAGATATTTTTATTCTTACAATCTTAGATTAATCAAACCAATCTCAAATTTTGTGATAAATACTAATTCTTGTTAGGTTACTTTGGTTAGATAGTTCTTTAAAAAGTTGTCCCTTGGGATTCGATCCTTAACTATACTATGATAAGATTTGTTTGCTTGTAGGTGGCATTATTGCACTTTATTTTTGGTAAACTCTGGGAATTTCCTACCTAGTGAATTTGAAGTGCGATAATAATCTACGTCAAAATTTGGCACCTTTTTCGGGGACAACAAAATTTTCTGATCTTTGTAACTCACTTGGATTAGTTAAGATTTTTTTTTCAATTTATTTTATTGCATAACATCTTGAATCAAAATTATTTTACATATCATCCAAACTCAACATCTCTTATTTTTTTGCAGGTGGTAACTCTTGTGCATGTGACACTCTGCTAGCATCAATTCGTTGACCCCCATCGACCCCGAAATTGAAAGAACTTACCACATGCTCCTTCATGAACAAAGAGCCAAGATGAACAATGAGGATCTCAACCGTAGGGTGCAAGTAGCCCTGACTGCACAAAGAGAGAGGTTCATGATCGAAGCATGAGCTGCCATACCGCGGAGCAATAAGAGGCCACATAAGCATAGCGATAAAGAGAGCTATGAGAGTTCTCTATCCCTAAGGCTGTATATGTATGCAACCCTATTGTCCAACCTGCCATACAAGCTTAGAACTTTGAGATCAAGACCAATTGGGTGACTATGATGCTGAACAACAACTTTGAAGGATGAGTTGGTGAAGACCCTCGTAAACATTTGCAAAAGTTCATAAATCTCTATGGACTAAGTAAGCAAGAAGCCAATTGGGGTCCATCTCGCAAGGGAGGCATCCTAAAGGTGGAAATGGCAGAAGATAGATCTGATTTGAAGGCTATTGCTGAGATGCTCACCCTGAAGGCCAAGGAACTATCCAGGGTTCCAATATGGAAATCCAGATGGAGCAGCTAATGCCCAATATTTCCAATAGGGATCTAGCCACAATCAAGTTTGGGGTCCTCCTAGCTTCCAACAACAACAAAACTACCACGAGAACAACTACAATCCTAGTCAGTATCACAACAAGTACAATCAAGGGCAACAACAATACAACCAACAAGGACAACTTCTCCTAGAGCAAGGTAGTTAGTAGAATACACCTATCCCCAATGAATAAAGCCACCTAGATGCTATTGAGAAGATGTTGGCAAAACAATAGGCCAACAACAAATCCATAGAGGCTCAACTAGCTCAAATTTCTATTGCAATCTATCCTACAACTGGCTTTTTTGTAGGCCAACCCGAAGGCAACCCAAAACACCAAGAAGAACAGCTAAAGCCGTCACTTCATGCTCTGGATGCGTGTTACCTGAATCTCCAGCCCCAGTCATCAACAATAATAGGTTGATTCTTGAAGACGAAGAAGATGAAGAAGTCACTCCAACAACTATACCAATAGCCACACCAACATAACTAGTTCTTGAAATTCCAACGGTTGTATCGAAATCCATCCCAGTAGAACCACTAGTGGAAACTCCAATGGTAGATAGCACACCCAATATCGAACAGACACCAGAAGATGCACAAACCTTTCCCTCCATGCCCATGGTGCCCGTCTACAAGCCTCAAGTCCCATACCAGAGTCACCTAGCTTAGACACGACTAGACTCAAGATTCTTAAAGTTCAAAGAAGCGATGAAGAAGGTCCATGTTGACATCCCTCTCCTTGATTCTCTTGTAGATATGCCATCATGGACAAAGTTCTTAAAAACCCTCCTCACAGGCAAGTACTTAACAAAGGAGATTGAGAATGTGAATCTAGTACAGACAACATCATATATCATCCTAAGCAAGATGCGAAAGAAATTAAAAGATCCTGGATCTTTTGGCATCTCTTGTTTTGTCAGAGACACTACATGCAGGAAGGGCCTAGATGATCTTGGGTCAAGCATTTATATCATGCCCTATAGCTTGTGCAAATGACTAGGCTTCACAACAGACATCCTTCCTACTGGCATCATGATTCAACTTGCTAACTCTACAATGACTACCCCATGGGTATTGTAGAAGATATCCCTATTCATTTAGGTCCCAAGTCATATTGCCCATGTGACTTTGTCATTATGGACATCAAGGAAGACCAACATTATTCTCTTATCTTCAGGCACCCCTTCCTAGAAAACGCTCACGCACTCATTGATGTTGAAGTGAGAATCTTGACATTAAGGCTCGGGACAGATATTATTGACTTTAGAGTCTTTGAGAGTCTCAAAGGTCCTTCCTTTCAAGAGAAATGTTATTTGATTGATTGTGTTGACAATATGGCACAACTATGACAGGAGGATTATACATCTTAAGACCCTTTGGAGACTGCACTCATCAATGCTAACGCTCATGAATTAGATGATGAACAGGTGGAGAAATTAATCTTTCTCCTAAACTCTTCAGTAGAATATCCTGAGGTCGAGTTTGAAGATCTAAAATCTGCCTCCATCTTTGAAGAAGAAAAATCAATTGCACCAAAGATGAAACCTCTACCGGAGAGGCTGAAGTATATTTTCCTAGATGAAAATAAGGTTTGCCTAGTCATCATCAATGCAAATTTCATAGCAACCCAAGAAGATAAGATATTGACGGAACTAAAGAAAATACATAAGGCACTAGGTTACAAGATGACTGACCTAACAGGCATGAGCCAAGCCCTCTGTATGGATAGAATAAGCATGGTTGACAACTACAAGCCATCTATCAAGCCTCAATGCAAGATAAATCCAATCCTAAAGGAGGTTGTTCGCAAGGAGGTGATAAAGTTACTACTTTCTGGGATTATATATCCTATTTTTGATTCACCTTGGGTGAGTCCTGTGCAGGTGGTGCCCAAGAAAGGTGGCACTACAATTGTTCTTCATGAGAAGAATGAGCTTATACCCACCCGTACTGTTACCAGGTGGCATATTTGCATAGAATACCACATGCTCAACAAAGAAACATGGAAGGACCACTTCCCACTTCCATTCCTTGATCAAGTCCTAGAGAGGCTTGCACACCAGGAGTTCTTCTACTATTTACATGGATATTCTAGTTTTTATCAGATACACATCCATCCCAGTGATCAAGAGAAGATGACATTCACGTGTCCCTTTGGCACATATGCTTTTCGTCATATGCCATTTGGATTATGCAATGTACCGAACACTTTTCAATGTTGTATGTCTGTCATCTTCTCTGACTTTATTGAAAACATAAGGGAGATCTTCATGGATGACTTTTCAGTCTATGGAGGTTGGTTTGAACAAGGTCTACACAATCTTTGCCTGGTCTTGGAATGCTGTGAAGAAGCACATCTGGTGCTCAATTGGGAAAAATTCCACTTCATGGTGAAGGAGGGCATTGTTCTAGGGCATCGAGTCAGCTCCAGAGGCATTGAAGTTGATAAAGCAAAGATTGAAGTAATAACAAAGCTATCTCCTCCAACCACTGTCAAGCACATGAGAGAAATCTTTGGACATGTCGGGTTCTATAGGAGGTTTATCCGTGACTTCAACATGATCACCAAGCCATTGACAAATATTCTTTAAAAGGATGTGGACTTCAATTTTAACTCTGATTGCATGAAGAGCTTCAACACTATGAAGGAAGCTCTCACCTCAACTCTCATCCTTCGTACCCTAGATTGTTCTCCTTCCTTTTATATCATGTGTGATGCTAGTGTATTTACTATAGGTGCAGTACTAGGGCAACATGTCGATAAAAAGCATCACATCATCTACTATGCAAGCAAGACACTAGATGATGCAAAAAAAAAATTATGCTATGACAGAAAAGGAGCTTCTTGCTGTTGTCTTTGACTTTGAAAAATTTTGCTCCTACCTAATAGGACCGTAGGTGATAGTCTACAATGATCATGCCACTATAAGGTATTTAATGTCAATGAAAGATATGAAGCCCAGGTTGATCAGATGGATCCTATTGCTACAAGAGTTTGATTTGGAGATCAAAGAGAAGAAGGGGATAGAAAATGTAGTTGTTGATCACCTCAGTAGATTGCACATTCAAGATTCTGATTGAGTCCCTATCAACAACTCTTTACCTAATGACCACTTGCTATAGATATCTACATTCACACTGTGGTATGTAGATTTTGTCAACTACTTAGATGCAAGAGTCCTTCATCAAGATTGTACCAAAAATGAAAGAAGGAATTTCCTGTCATACGTTCATCACTACTATTGGGATGAGTCCTATCTCTTTTATTTATGTTCTGATGGTCTCTAATGTCGTTGTATATCTGAAGAAGGAGCTCCTCTTATTTTGGAGCAATGTCACTCTGGCCCAATAGGGGGTCACATGAGCTCTAAGAAGTCTGCATTCAGAGTCCTTCAATGAGGATTTTTCTGGCCTTCTATCTTCAAGGATGCTAACAATCTTGTCAAAGCATGCGACCAATGCCAAAGATCTGTTAATATCTCTAAAAGGGATGAAATGCCCCTTAATCACTGGTAATAAGTGGAGATATTTGATGTGTGGGGTGTGGACTACATGGGTCGATTCCCCTCTTCTTATGGGTTCTCCTATATGCTCGTTGCTGTCGACTATGTTTCTAAGTGGGTTGAAGCCATCCCCACCATTTCTTGTGATTCCAAGCTAGTCATAAAGATGTTCAAAGACATCATCTTCCCTTGCTTTGGAGTCCCACACACTATCATCTTCGACGGAGGTTCACACTTGCTTGAGCATAGTTTTGAAACTCTCCTTCGCAGATATGGTGTTACCCACCGAGTTGCCACTCCCTATCATCCTCAAACAAGTGAACAAGTGGAAGTTTCTAACCGTCAAATAAAATCCATTCTCGAGAAGACAGTTGGGAAGACAAGGCAAGATTGGGTGCACAAGCCGAATGATGCTCTACGGGAATATATAACTGCCTACATGTCTTCCCTCGACACTACACCTTTTCGTCTGATCTATGGGAAGTCATGTCATCTACCAGTCAATCTTGAACATAAAGATCAATGGGCAATCAAGTAGCTCAACTCTGACTTTTGTGCAACAAAGGAGAATCAACTACTTCTACTATAAGAGCTTGAAGAATTATGCCTGACTGCATATGAAAATGCACACATCTATAAAGAATGTATGAAGATGTGGCATGATGGAAAATTGAAGAGGAAGGATTTGCAAGTCGGAGATCAAGTATTACTGCACAACTCACATCTCCACCTCTTCCCAAGAAAGCTCAAGACTCGATGATCGGGTCCATTCACCATCAAGGACATCTTCCCTCATGGAGATGTGTTAATCAGTAGTGATAAAATTGGAGAATTCAAAGTCAACGACCACTGTCTCAAATGCTATTCCACAATAGATGATTTTTAGGCCAACCAACATCCCCCCTCCTCCCTCCAACTTATCAAGACTAAGTTTTACGTGTCAAGCCGTCAACATAAAACAAAGGCGCTTCTCAGGAGTCAACCCGAGCATCATTTATTTTATTTCCAATTTTCGATACATCTTAGTTCATATTGCATTTAGTTAAGTTAGCGTATCTTATGCCAAGATCACTATTTTTAACAATTTTGAATTTAGGTGAATGACTCTTACTGATGGGAGAGTAACCAAAACATGTGGACCAACCAGCAAAGTCTTTCCCCTCCATCTTGGATTTAGTGTTTTCTCAAGGACGACCAAATATTTAAGTTTGGGGTGGAGGGTGGGTGGTACGTATTCTACTTTCTACCCACACCTATCTACTTCCAACTTATGATCTTGTAATTCATCATGCATCAATTTTAGGTTAAAAATTTTCATAATTTATTTTATAAAGTAAACAAAGCCATTACCTAGTTGGCTTATAATTATGCATTTTTCAAAAAGATCTCCCCTTATTCAAAGTAATACCTTAAAAGGATCAATTTATGAAACTAACCAATGGCTAGAAATTATCCTTTGTGGCATATGAATCAAAAAATCATGTTTCCTTGGAAAAGATGGTAAGCTATGAAGGAACTGAGAGGGGTAAAACATACTGTGCTCCCTACTGACTAATGAAATAATAGCATGAAATTGCCATTTGTACACTCTTCGAGTCATTATTTGAGCAAAGTGGGATAAGGAGAACAACCCGGTGCATTGAATTATAAATCAAGATGCATGTCGATCCAAACTCTCTTCTACACTTCTTCCTCCATTTTCTTACCTTCCATTCTACTAAAAAGAAAATACAAAGCCACAAAAATGTATTAAACTCTAAGTTTGGGGTGGCACACCCCTCTTCTTCCCTCTTTTTACTTCTTCCATACCCGTCACAATTTTAAAAGGGGTGTACCACCAAGAAAAGATGCCAAAGTGCACACCAAAGAAAAAAATGTGGTAACTGAAACTACAAACAAAGAAATAAAATGATCTCGAGTTGAATAGAGGATAAAACCAACAATTTGATGAATGTTCAGATTCGATGTCACTCGAGGATGAGCAACATTTAAGTTCGGGGTATTTTGATGAATGCATATTCATCCCATTTTCAGTTGCATTTTCAGTCTAGTTTACATATAGCATAGTTTTCATTAGAATATCTTTTTTTGATCTACTTAGGTTTTTATGTTAATTTGTAGGAATTTGATACTTTTCTTGACTCCCTTTGCAGATTTTGAATTCTATCACTTTGCAGCAAGTTTGCCTAGGGGGTCATGTTGCCCTTTAGTGGGCAGGAGTCGAGAGGAGGACGCCTCTCATGGGGAGTGGGGAAGCGCCCCATAGAAAATTGGATTTTGAGCACTTTCAATAAGTAGATTGATACACAAAAATTGAGTTCGAGACCAATTTCAAGCTGTTGATCGACATGCCAATCGACATTAAACAAAGCAACCGATACATACAAGAGTTTGACAGTCTTGTCGACCGCTCTACTCGACACTTAATCTCTCAACAACTTCATCGATATATGATCAACAAACAGATGATCGACAACATTGTCAGCCTTCCAGGTCAACAGATCCATCAATCTCTCCTTCGACAACATCATCGATTTATTCTGCCAACAAGAAATAAAGTCATTGATATAACATTGTCGATGCTCTGGTCAACAACCACAACTTCAACTGACAACCTTCTCAACCCTCAAGGTCAACAAAATTATCGACTGATAGTCCCATCGACTTCCAAGAAGATGAATGGAAGTCCAAAAGCCATCAACTCTCCAGGTCGATATACCTATCGACTGACAATAATGGTTGACATGATGGAAAGAGGTCGACAACCTCGATCCTATAAATAGACCCCCAACGCAGCCATACAACCCATCTTAGATTTTCTAGAGACAGAAATGCCTAAACACTGTTGTTGAGATCAGATCAAGGATGATGCCTGTCGACCTAGCTAGTTCTATTGACCTAGATGGATGACACCTATTGACCTCAAACATAGATAGACGTAATTCCTTCATCCAAAACTCCAAAAGCCATCGATCTTCCTTCATGGGAAATCAATCTCTTCCCCGAGTTGTTGTTCCTCCCTAGTGTTTCCATCCATTGATAGCTAGAACCTTAGTCTAGATATTTTTTTGTCATAGAACCATTCATACCCCAATCCCAATCCCATTGCCTAGATAGTGGTAAAAGGATTGAAGTGCCCATCCCTGAGTGGCCCAATAGGATCTAACACACTGGCATATACAATAAGAAATAATAACTCAAAAACTGGAGATATAAAGAACAAACTAACCCAAAATGGAGATTTTCCCCATATATCCTTGGCATCAGGGTATATAGAGTGCGGAAGCGATATAGTCAAGGTTCCAATGTTTTGCCTAAAATCAAGACACAAAGTCAATGCAATTGCATGGTACTCTATATAAAAACAAGTAAAATGGTTTATAGAAAAAGAGTATACTTGGCAGGACATATATTGTAAAGTATAACAAGCAATTTTCAAGACCAAAAGTTATTCGACAAGTTGTGTATTTCAAACAATTCGATTTTTATTATGAGTTCCCATTATGTTGTAATCGAGATGCAAGCTTATATATTTTGTGTGACTCTATCACCCCAACATGATGGGGGAGGTCATCAAGCTCCTTATCTCGATATGATGTAGGAGACCAATGTACAAGTCCCACCTCCGAATGAGGAGGGTGCTTGCACTCAATATCAACATTGTCAACATTATCAACATCATCATCATTATCAATATATGGGAAATCATAATGGGAAATATCATTTCTGTTCTCATGTTTTTCTCAAAATATAATATAGTAAAAATGGAAGACTAATCAATAGGGAACAATATCTCAAACAAGTATATAGTCAAGTATACATTTAAGAGATACATAAGAAGTATCTTCAACCAAAGAGGAGATATAATATCATACCTTTCATCGAGGATTTTGAGTATAGATCTCAACAAGTAATGGGTCAACCCTTCGAGTCATATCCTAAATCATCAAGATTGGATCAAGGGTCAAGATCATGATTTTAAAGAATCACATTTCACTATTTGAGATTAGGGTTACATTTTCCTTTTTCTATCTTAGGGTTAGGTCATCCATTTATAATCAACAATGTTTCCAAAAGTCCAAATTTATTCAAGTATCAAGCATGTTTCAAGAGTGAATGACCTACCGAGGTATTTTTAGGAACACATGTCAACCCTAAATGTTGTCACCATTATTCAATTTACTATCAAATCTCTAGATCATTATCAAGATCAAATAGTATCATTGCAACTCAAGTTTATATCAGGTAGAGTCATGGGCCAGGCATATGATTAGGGATTTGCAAGATTAGTATTAATCATCATCATATCAAGAGAAATCCTTATTTCAATGGGAATGATTCAAATTATAGAGTAGATGCGTTTAAAAGATTAGATCTGACTCTTATTTAGTCAAGTTCGATCTAGTTTCTCAAATTGATAATTAGAATCGGAATCAGGGTTTCCCAAAGATCAAACTCAAATTAGAGTCAATAACTAAAACATTATGAGAAAGAGATAAAAAATAGGGATACCAATGAGATTCATAAGTAATTAGACTATTCAAGTATTTTTAATTCATTCCTTGGGTTTTTCTGATCAAGATTGACAATTTACTCAAATTCTTTGGAGCTAGGATGCATTTTTTATGATTAAAATAAGATATGGTCATTTAATTGAATATTCGTACAGAGAGGAGGTATAATACCTTATTTGTGAAATATGAGGGCCTTTGGATCCAAAATGGGATGGCCAAGATCATGTCATGTGGCTTGCTGTTCCAGTGGATTAGTGGACTTGGTTCAGTGGCTAAATTTGTTAGTTCATGCTGGTCCAATCATGGTTTGGTTGTGATTGTACTAGACCGGGTCAAAGTACTTTGACCGGTGGTTCACGGTGTCTGTTTCCCATCCGTGCAGGCCTCACACAAGCCATTAATGCAAGGTAGTGGGGTTCACTGGAGTGGAGGAGTTTTGGGAGCAAGAGAGGGCAGGAGAGAGCGCGAGTAGGCCGGTGGAGTTTTCCTCGGCCCCACGAACTTGATCGGGGGTGGAGAAAGAGGAGAGGTGGTGAGGAGGAGGGACACCCAACCGGGGCTAGGCGGTGGCGCCACACAAACAACAGGCGAACAACAAGGGAATTGGGGTGCTTGATTCTGAGGGAGTGAGAAATAGTGAGGGCTTGAGCAAGGTACAGTGGATGCGAGTGTTGGGAGACCTTTATATAAGAATGAGGGTTATGTTTAGGCTAGATCGGGTTTTGGTTGCAGCCATGGTCGCCGGGGTGAGAGGGGAGATCAAGGGATTCATTTTGGTGGCAAAATGGTGTAGAAAAGGGGTAAAGCTTGGTTTGATGAGTTTGAAATTGCGAGGCAAGGATTCCCTCTCAGTTAGAATTTTGAATCGGGGTCTTTATTGGCTGATTGGCCATTTTGATTCCATTGTATCCTCCCCGCTCATTGTGGGAGGTAGGAGACAATGAACTAGCCATTCGATCGGGCCCTGGTCCATGGGAGGGGGGATCCAAGGGCTGGGACTCACCCCGATTCCTTTCCATAGATCAGTGACATGGAAAAAGCCAAATAAAAGGCAAATAAAATGTTTTTTTCAACACAATAACTTCAAGAAATCATAGGAAATTGTAGGAATGTCCAAATAAGATGGAATTTGGACAATAGGTTCATAAAACTGTTGAGAATATTTAGAAAAAGTTTTTAAGACCAAAATATCAAGTTTGATGGATAATTTTTCTTCTTTGGACAAAGTGATGAATTAATCTAATATATAGTGTCACCAAGTGTATAGAGTTCACATTGATCACCATATTTTGAATTTGAGTATCAACATTGATTATGTAGCCAAGAAAAATGAATAGGGACCATGAGTGAGTATAATGAGGGCCAAAATTGGAATTAGTTCATATTTATGCTAATTTCACTTTGTCACATCCTTCCCTCCTTAAAAAGGAATTTTGTCCCCAAAATTCAAAAATATTCTCCAAATTTGGATTATTTAAAATCAGATCATATCCTCAAATACTAGAATATTCTCAATTATATAATCAAAGTCATGTCCTTAAAGTTCAAATGGTCCAATAGTCATAGTTGGGACTCTATGTTCCATGTCATAACTAACAATTAGTATTAATATCATTTCGTCAACGAGCAATTGAGTACCAAGGTCAATGCATATATTGTGCAAAGTAATCATATGGCCCACAAATATGGAAAGCATCTTATTGGTCACAAATTTGGAGAGATCAAACAAATAGAGTTCTTGAATCAAGTGTACAAGGTAACTTTCATCCCAAAATCTCAGGGTCCTAGCCTCTACATTGGCCTAGGTGGGGTTATACACCCATGATTTGAGATTTCATATTTCAACAATTTCAAGATGACATAATACTTTTAATATCATGATTTTAAGTTCAAAATTAATGGGAGGTCCGACCCTAGTCCTAATGAAAACTAAACCCTAAGTCATAAATTGAGAGAGTCAAAATAGTCATCATTTCAAAATTTTCAAGATTTGGGATTTTGAAGTCATTAGTCATATATCTCAATGTCCAAATAGTCTAATCATAGGATTTGTATCATTATTGAAATTTGATAATCGTCAGTCACATTATTATATATCAGTATCAAGAGTCGAAATTTTTGGACATCAAAAGTCATAGGTCCATAATTTTGAAGCTAGGGTTTAGATTCCTATTTAGACCTTAGGGGAGATCACTGATCTATATTCGATTCCGAGCAAGAATATTCAAGCAATATTCAAGCAAAATATCAAGAATTCATTATCTTGGTACCCAAAGTTGATGAAGATCTAGACCTAGGTCTATATAGGAAGTCAACCACAAGCTATAGTCAACATTGTCATATATCACGGTCATTATTAAATCAATATTCAAGATTTAGTATCAACCATGGGTTTAACATGTTAGGCTAAGGTCAACAAATCCAAATCAGATGAGAGGGATACCTTTCCAAACTCTAAATAATCAACAAGATGAACGTTTAGAGGTAGTCATAATAGGGATGTAACCTAGGTAAGGGGAGTCATGAGTCAATTACCACCCTAATCTAGCACATTACTAACATTAGTCATGATCCATTGAGCTTATTCAATTAGAGAGAGCATTGATGGTCAAATCACATTCTACAAGGTCATAAGATCAAAATTCAAGATTATAATAAGGCAATAATGTCAAGATTTTACAAAGTCAAGGTAACATTTACAGTCCATTCCATTCATTATCAAGGTAGTGATTTAATTTGGAAATGAAAGATTTAGATTGGGCATTTCGAATAATCAGAGCTTACTAGTGCATGATTTAGGTCCATAATTATCATATCAAATTTGAGATTGCAAAAAGGCATCAATAGTCACTAGGGAAACAACGTTTTGCATCATAGTCTTTCATCATGATTTTGTGAGTCATAATGGTTAATAATTTGATGTCATAATCATGTTGCATATCAAAATAGGGTACAAGTTTGCTTAACTATGTTTGAGGTTTAGTCAACAATAGGGCAACATGGATTAGTCGGATAGGGACCTTGTCAACAATAAAGTATAAAGTATAAGTCCTTTCTATTTCACCAAAATAGAATTTTTATCATTTACCTCAAACATAGGGAGCATGTAGTCTAATTTTGATTAAATCGGGTTTTCATGAAGGGTCAAGCATGAGTATTTGATTTCAAAGTTTTCATTGATCAAAATAAAGTTTTCAAATTAAGGTCAGATCATGGTATCAACTTTCAAAATTTAGTGATATTCATTTTTCCCATGCATGAGCTACCCATAATCGCGACATGATGTGGAAAAAGGTCACAAGAGAAGGACCACATGAGGATATGAGAAGACTATTTAATCTTTATCTACATGGTTGGATTAGGTAGTCCTTAAAGAAAATATGAGATGCTAGAAGACTCTCAAGGATTTCACAAGAGAACCTTTAGGTCCAGTTCTAGATAAATTAAGGCAAGGTAGAGTGGGGGATCTCAGCTACCATGAAGACTGATAGGAGAAATTATGTCAGGACCCAGAGCCTAGACACCTCAATTTTCACCATTATGGACTTTAGGATTTCTTGGGTGTAATGGACTTGAGAAATTATTTACTTAAATTAAATGGGAGTGTGTAAGCTCTGATACATACTATCACGGAACCAATCTTACCCCAATCCCAATCCCACTATCTAGACAGTGGTAAAAGGATTGAGCGCCCGTCCCTAAGTGGCCCAATAGGATCTAACACACTGGCATATACAATAAGAAATAATAACTCAAAAACTAGAGATATAAAGAACAAACTAACCCAAAATGGAGATTTTCCAATATATCCTTGTCATCAGGGTATATAGAGTGCGGAAGCGATATAGTCAAGGTTCCAATGTTTTTCTTAAAATATAGAAAATCAAGACACAAAACCAATGCAATTGCATGGTACACTATATAAAAACAAGTAAAATGGTTTATCGAAAAAGAGTATACTTGGCAGGACTTATATTGAAAAGTATAACTAGCAATATCCAAGACCACAAATTATTCGAAAACTTGTGTATTTCAAATAATTCGATTTTTATTATGAGTTCCCATTATGCTGTAATTGAGAAGCATGGTTATATATTTTGTGTGACTCTATCTCCCCAACACAATGGGGGAAGTAATCAGGCTCCTTCTCTCGATATGATGTACGAGACCAACGTACAAGTCCCACCTTCGAATGAGGAGGGCACTTGCACTCAATATCAACATTATCAACATCATCATCATCATTATCAATACACATGCAGTCATAATGGGCAATATCATTCATGTTATCATGTTTTTTCTCAAAACATAATATAGGAAAAATGGAATACTAACCAGTAGGGAACAATAGCTCAAACAATTATATAGCCAAGTATATAGTCAAGAGATACATAAAAAGTATCTTCAATCAAAGAGGAGATATAATAGCATTCCTATAAAGAAGTGAAACCACTTCTCTACTAAAAATTTGAACAATAGAACCTCCAATCCAAACACACTTCAAAGGTATGCTTGGAGTGGGTATAAAATTTTCAACTCTTTATTAATGGTATACAAAAAAACCAAAGTGTAGCAGCAGAATAAAACATGACTATATTCAATTTATAAAATAAGATAACATCTTAAACTTACATGAAGGGTAAATCATAAGGATCCACGTAGAGGAAATCTAAACCACCTCAAGTTTTGTCTCCAAGCTATCACTTTTCGATCTAAGTCCAAGTCAACATGCCTTGTCTTCCTAGGGTTGGAAGCATACCCCAACAAGAAGAGAAGAAAAGAAAACATCAACAAAGGTTGGTATGTGCATATTAAAAAGAAAATTGAGCAATTTATAAAGAATAAGTGACATCAAAATAAAAGGCTTCCCATGTAAGAGATAAGGATTACCCAAAGAGGGAATAAAAGATAAGAATCATCATCATAAAAGAAGATACTTGCCATAATCAAAATAAAGTAGTGCCACATAAGCACATATCAATATTTGGGCACATAACCCATCAAGATTTTTGGGCACATAACCCATCATCAATTTGGGCACATAACCCATCATAAACCTCATCAACCTGCATGAATGTGAGATAAGCATAGCCCTAGAACTATATAAATAACAATTGGCGGCCAACCCTCATAAAGTTGAAACCTAATAGAGAATGGCACATAACAAAACTCCCAAATATATTAATTGGGCCAACCCTCATAAAGTTGAAACTTGGGTATGGGGTACATAACCTCCATACCAAAAGCATAAAGGCCACATAACCCCAAAACCAATGCAATTACACTACTATAGTGCTACTGAATCACATAGCATGTTTAATGTAGAGGCAAGTAGAAAAGTATACTCAGAATCTACATTGTTTCCAACACACAATGGACAACTCAAACAAATAAACTTCCACTTCAAAGTGGGAACCTATCAATATAAAATACCATCATGCACCAAGGCACAAGATAAGATATCAAGAAAATATCCAAGTTCATAACAAGCAAGGTAGTTCACACGAACCATGATATCAAAGAATAGACATATGTGTAGGCTAAAATTCAAAAGAAAGATAAGATAGGTGAATTGCTCAGTATAGAAGAATAGGGGTTACAACATACCTCAACTTCAGATTCCAAAGTCCAAAGTCACTTCTAGGTCCAAGCCTAGGCTTCCAAAGAACCTATTATGCATATATATAAATTTTATGTCAATTTCATACACATTAACCAAAGCCTAAAAACCACCTTTTTATTTATGTGTGAATTAGGTTATGAAAACCATGCCAAATAATAGATTAGATTATTAGGATTCCAAAATATATTTTATTATATTTTTTGACTTATAGATAATTAGTTATGACTTTTATAAGTTAATTCATCATTAGTTAAATCCATTGAAAACACATGTTATCAATCTTTAGATTTAGTTATCAAAACATATACCATTAGTTAGGTCTTATTTTTTTGATTCCAACAAATATTTTCCATGTTTTTCTACCTAGTAGTTAATTAGTTATTGATTTTACAAAATTGACCAATCACAAAAATCCATGTCAGGGAGATACTTTGCGAGAAGCAAGAGAGGGATAAGGAGAGTGGGCCCCAACCCAATTGACTCAGCTAAATCAGAATCCACCACATCAGCAAGTCAAAGCCCATTTAGCAGATGAGCTTGACCCGTCTAGAGAGAAGAGAAACTTGGGTAAAAGACGATTTTGTCCAGAGCGGTAAAAAAGGAGAAGCATAACAACTGAGGGGCAAAAACATAAACCCACATGAGGGATTTCTCCCCAAACCTCCCATCACCATGGTTGCTCCAAGAAGCATGCTATGCTTTGAGGATTTTTGGGCGTCTCAACATATGTCAACCGCTCGCAAAGCCAAAGATTCAAAAAGAAAGAGTAGAAGATGGCGAACCTGATGAGCAAAGAAATTCAGACCGTGATGGCGTGGAGAGGGAGCAACGACCGCCACAAGGTCAACTTGAAGATCCAAACACTGGAGAGCAAACACATGAGATCTTGAGCAATTGATCCATGGGAATCGTTGCATGAGTGCAAGGACAACCTGGGGTACCCATATATATAGTGGAGGGTGAGGGGTGAAGCGAGAAGGATTTGGGGCCGAAAAGCACCGAGAATGAGATTTCAGGAAACCTAGGATTCTCCACGATAGTTCATGAGTAGGGTATAGGTTTGTGCGGAATCCAATCCCGAATCTAGTGGAAGAAAAATTGTGAGAAACACTACAAAAACGACTGAGAAAAGAGCAAATTACCAGACCTCGTGACATTGTTCACAGCGGTTAGTCCAACCCAAGGTAGGAGAGAACCCTGACGCTATCTGATCTTGATCGGATGATCAAAAAGTGATATGTTTGGCTGAAAATATAAATATGTCCGCGTGACACATAAATAACAGGAATCATAGTCAAATTGGTATTCCAATAAAGTGATGTATTAAATTCATTTTTATTTTTCTCTCTCCTCTTTTGAGGGTGCAAACAAGTCCCAAATTAATTGGAATTTTTCACATAGAACAATTAAGGAACGTAGAATCCAATTATGAAATTAAATTTTCTTTTGAAATCTTTTAATGTGTTAAATAAATCAATTACTATTTTGTCTTTCCTCATGTATTAATGACATTAAGATTCTCCAAATTTGATGAAACTTCACATACAAGTCATATTTAATGTGTTGGATATGAATTTTCCATCAATTTTACATGTTGGAGTTGTGTGAGCATTTATTTAATATTTTGAAGGTTCTATACACTTTCTCTCTCCTGATTTCACCTTTTAGGCAAACTTTCTCCAAATTGGATAAAAACTTACCCAAAAACTATATTTATTATGTAGATTATGAATCTAAGATTATTTTCCTTTTTTGGAGTCATTTATTATTTTATTTGATATTTTGGGGGAAAACATACATCATCTTTTCCAACTTCAATTAAATGAATTATTATTATGTGAATAATGTGAAACTTGACTCCCAAGGCAATTGGGACCCAAGGAACACGATTTTAAACTTAGATTTCACTTTTGGGATTTCTTTTTATGAGATATGTCATATGGCCCATTAGTGGCCCATTAGCTACATTACTTATCCAATTAAGTTATGTATGTTCATATTACCTCTAAATGAATTATGTGACATATTAAATTACATTAAGGTGATACTTCATGCATTAGCTTATTGGGGACATTCTCTTAAGCCTAACCTCAACCTTGTTTGGCTAAGTCCAAAAGGTCAAACTTCTAGGGTAGGGTCGAGATCCGGTATGTTACAACACTCCACCCCTTAAAAGGATTTCATCCTCAAAATCTATAGATTCAAACATCAACCACCAACTACTCTCCACCCCTTAGTTAGCTGCTACTGCTTGCACTTCTCCCGTCTGCTTGGGTGACCCGAAGGGCGACTAGGGTTCGTGTTCCCCAGCTCGGGGGAGGGGGATTTGATGGCGGCCAGCGCCACCCCGCTCCCCCAGGGCTTCTTCCGAGCCCGATCTGTGTGGATCAACCTTTGGCTGGTGGTCGTTCTTCACCCTTACAGTCTTCACGTCTCGTCTCTGCGGTGCTAGCACTGTGCGTTGTGCCCAAGCGGTGAGGGGTGCTTCTATGGCCCTTGCCACAGCCCCGTTTTGGGCTCCTGGCCGTCGTGAAGAGGTAAGATCTGGTGGGCGTCCTCTCGGCTAGAGGGATCGACAAGGTTGGGTCTTTCTTTGTAGGTTTTCGCTTGGGTGCTAGTTTCTGGCAGGTTATCTACCTTGTTTCGCTGTATATCAGCGTTGTTTGTTCCTTTGAATAAGGATTGTTACTCCTTCCTCCGTGAAGGCAGTGGTTTTTTTGGGTTTCCCCCGGTAATTCAACCTTGGTACGGCTAAATCTCATCTTTGCTCTGGATTGATATTATTACTCAGTTGTATGGCTTCATTTGAGTTGATATACGAGCAGAATACTGTCTTGTTCCAGCCCCTCTACCACTACTTAATGCTCAGGTTGAAGGAATTCTTCATGAAAAGCTACTTAGGACTGCCTCAAGGAAGAAGAATCAATGCAGAATTGTCTCTCTCTCATTCCAATATGAGTTGTAGCGCCGTTGGGTTAATGAACGTGATGTTTGTATGTTCTATTTGTAGATTTCTCCCCAATTGTAGATGACGTATGGCTAACAAGTAATGAATCGATCCATTTTCTCTAAAAAAAACTACTCTCCACCCCTTAAAAGGGTTCAACCTAACAAGTCAAACTAAACAACTTTTTAGAGCTACCCACATCTCTCAGTGTTTAAAGTTTTAGAGTTTTTGTGTTTCTCATATATCGAACTATTAAATCACCATCTAGGGTTGAGTTTTAGGTCCATGTGTCTCTAACCTATCAACCCTACATGAACATACAAAAGTCATAGGATAGGTCAAATACACCTTTATATCAATCCTAGTCACAAAAACTAGGGTTAGATTCTAATCAACTAATTCTAGGTTTTCTCTTCATTGTGACTTAGTTCAGAAAAACATCAAAAAACCGGAGAATTTTTTATACATATAGAAGTATAATGGAAATCATTTTTGTTGATGAAATACTTTGTGATGTAAAACCAACATGCGTGCTAAAAATCAATACGAGAACCAAGTCACAATATTTCCATATGAATACTTCCTCATAACCTAATCTCATCTTCAAACCAAACCTTATGGCATAAGAAGATCATCATTGATCAAATCTAGGGTGAACATCTCACCTAGTGGCAACTATTTAATCCAAGAGTCTAACTAGGGAGACAAAATTGAAATAGTCAGATTCTGAATTACCTAGCTCTGATACCATGTTATAAAGAAGTGAAACCACCTCTCTAATAAAAATTTGAATAATATAAACTCCAATCCAAACACACATAAAGGTATGCTTGGAGTGGGTGTAAAATTTTCAAATATTTATTAATGGTATACAAAACAGCCAAAGTGTAGCAGCGGAATAAAACATGACTATATTCAATTTATAAAATAAGATAACATCTTAAACTTACATGAAGGGTAAATCATAAGGATCCACGTAGAGGAAATATAAACCACCTCAAGTTTTGTCTCAAAACTATCACTTTTCAATCTAAGTCCAAGTCAACATGCCTTGTCTTCCTAGGGTTGGAAGCATACCCCAGCAAGAAGAGAAGAAAAGAAAACATCACCAAAGGCTAGTATGTGCATACTAAAAAGCAAATTGAGCAATTTATAAAGAATAAGGGACATCAAAATAAAAGGCTTCCCATGCAAGAGATAAGGACTACCCAAAGAGGGCATAAAAGATAAGACTCATCATCATAAAAGAAGATACTTGACATAATCAAAATAAAGTAATTCCACATAAGCACTTATCAATATTTGGGCACATAGCCCATCAAGATTTTTGGGCACATAACCCATCATCAATTTGGGCACATAACTCATCATAAACCTCATCAACCTGCATGCATGTGAGATAAGCATAGCCCTAGAACAATATAAATAACAATTGGCGGCCAACCCTCATAAAGTTGAAACCTGATAGAGAATGGCACATAACCAAACTCCCAATTATATTAGATTGGGCCAACCCTCATAAAGTTGAAACCCAGGTACGGGGCACAAAACCTCCATCCCAAAAGCATAAAGGGCACATAACCCCAAAACCAATGCAATTATACTACTATAGTGCTACTGAATCACATATCATGTTTAATGTAGAGGAAAGTAGAAAAGTATAGTCAGAATATACCATGTTGCCATCACATAATGGACAACTCAAACAAATAAACATCAACTTCAAAGTGGGAACCTATCAATATAAAAGACCATCATGCACCAAGGCACAAGATAAGATATCAAGAAAATATCCAAGTTCATAACAAGAAAGGTAGTTCACACAAACCATGATATCAAGAGAATACACATATGTGTATGCTAAATTCAAAAGAAAGATAAGATAGGTGAATTGCTCATTATAGAGGAATAGGGGATACAACATACCTCAACTTCAAAGTCCAAAGTCCAAAGTCCAAAGTCCAAAGTTCAAAGTCACTTATAGGTCCAAGCCTAGGTTTCCAAATAACCTATTATGCATATATACAAATTTTATGCCAATTTCATACACATTAACCAAACCCTAAAAACCACCTTTTTATTTATTTGTGAATTAGGTTATGAAAACCATTCCACATTATAGATTAGGTTATTAGGTTTCCAAAACATATTTTATTATATCTTTCTGACTTATAGATAATTAGTTATGACTTTTACAAGTAAATTCATTATTAATTAAATCCATAGAAAACACATGTTATCAATATTTAGATTTAGTTATCAAAACATATACCATTAGTTAGGTCTTATTTTTTTGATTCCAATGAATATTTTTCCATATTTTTCTAACCAGTAGTTAATTAGTTATTGATTTTACAAAAATTGACCAATCACAAAAATCCATGCCAGCGAGATACTTTGCGAGAAGCAAGAGAGGGATAAGGATAGTGGGACCCGGCCCAGCTGACTCAGATGAATCAGAACCCACCATGTCAGTAAGTCAAAGCCCAGTTAGCAAACGAGCTTGATCCGTCCAGAGAGAAGAGAAACTCGGGTAAAAGACGATTTTGTCCAGAGTGGTAAACAAAGGCAAAACATAACAACTGAGGGACAAAAGCATAAACCCACATGAGGGATTGCTCCCCAAATCTCCCATTGCCATGGCTGCTCCAAGTAGCATGCTATGCTTCGAGGATTTTTGGGGGTCTCCACATACGCCAACCGCTCGTGAAACTAAAGATACGAAAAGAAAGAGTAGAAGATGGAGAACCTGATGAGCAAAGAAATTCAGACCGAGATGGCGTGGAGAGAGAGAAGTGACCGCCGCAAGGTCAGATTGAAGATCCAAACACTGGAGAGAAAACATGCGAGATCCTGAGTAATTGATCCATGGGAATCGTTGCACGAGTGCTAGAATAGCCTGGGGTACCCATATATATAGTGGAGGGTGAGGGGTGAAGCGAGAAGGATTTGGGGCCAAAAAGCATGGAGAATGAGATTTTAGGAAACCTAGGATTCTCCATGACATGAGTAGGGTATAGGTTTGTGTAGAATCTAATATCGAATCCAATGGAAGAAAAATCGTGAGAAACGCTACAGAAATGGGCGAGAAAAGAGCAAATTACCATACCTCGTGACACTATTCACGGCGGCTAGTCCTACCCAAGGTAGGACAGAACCTCAACGCCATCAAATCTTGATCTGATGGTCAAAAAGCAATGCGTTCCGCTGAAAGCAGAAATATGTCCGCGTGACACATAAATAACCGGAATCATAGTCAAATTGGTATTCCAATAAAGTGATGTATTAAATTCATTTTTATTTTTCTCTCTCCTCTTTTAAGGGTGCAAATGAGTCCCAAATTAATTGGAATTTTGCACATAGACTAATTAAGGCACGTAGAATCTGATTATGAAATTAGATTTTCCTTTTGAGATCTTTTAATGTGTTAAATAAATAAATTATTATTTTCTCTTTCTCATGTATTAATGACATTAAGATTCTCCAAATTTGATGAAACTTCATTTGCAAGTCATATTTAATGTGTTGAATACGAATTTGCCATCAATTTTACATGTTGGAGTTGTTTGAGCATTTATTTAATATTTTGAAGGTTCTACACACTTTCTCTCTCCTGATTTCACCTTTTTAGGCAAACTTTCTCCAAATTGGATGAAAATTTACCCAAAGGCTATATTTATTATGTCGATTATGAATCTAAGATTATTTTCCTCTTTTGGAGTCATTTATTATTTTATTTCATATTTTGGGAGAAAACATACATCTTCTTTTCCAACTTAAATTAAATGAAATATTATTATGTGAATAATGTGAAACTTGACTCCCAAGGCAATTGGGACACAAGGAACACGATTTTAAACTTAGATTTCACTTTTGGAATTTGTTTTTATGAGATATGTCATATGGCCCATTAGCTACATTACTTATCCAATTAAGATATGTATGTTCATATTACATCTGACATATTAAATTACATTAAGGTGATACTTCATGCATTAGCTTATTGGGGACATTATCTTAAGCCTAACCTCAACCTTATTTGGATATGTCCAAAATGTCAAACTTCTAGGGTAGGGTTTGAGATCTGGTATGTTACAGTTCCTTTCATCGAGGATTTTGAGTATAGATCTCAACAAGTAATGGGTCAACCCTTCGAGTAAGATCCTAAATCATCAAGATTGGATCAAGGGTCAAGATCATGATTTTAAATAATCACGTTTCACTATTCAAAATTAGGGTTACATTTTCCTTTTTCTACCTTAGGGTTAGGTCATCCATTTATAATCAACAATGTTTCCAAAAGTCCAACTTTATTCAAGCATCGAGCATGTTTCAAGAGTGAATGACCTACCTAGGTATTTTTAGGAACACATGTCAACCGTAAATGTTATCATCATTATTCAATTTATATCAAATATCTAGATCATTATCATGATCAAATAGTATCATTGGAACTCAAGTTCAGATTAGGTAGAGTCATGGGTCAGGCATATGATTAGGGGTTTGCAAGATTAAGATTAATCATCATCATATCAAAAGAAATCCTTATTTCAATGGGCATGATCAAATTCTAGAGTAGATGAGTTTAAAAGATTAGATCTAACTCTTATTTATTCAAGTTCAATCTAGTTTCTCAAAATGATCATTAGAATCAGAATCATGGTTTCCCAAAGACCAAACTCAAATTAGAGTCATTAACTAAAACATTATGAGAAAGAGATCAAAACTAGGGATACTAATGGGATTCATAAGAAATTCGACTATGAAAGTATTTTTAATGCATTCCTTGGGTTTTTCTGATCAAGATTGACTATTTACTCGAATTATTTGGAGCTAGGATGCATTTTTTATGATTAAAACAAGATCTGGTCATTTAATTAAATATTCGAGCAGAGAGGAGGTATAATACCTTGTTTGTGAAATACAAGGGACGTTGGATCGAAAATGGGATGGCCAAGATCGCTCCATACGGCACGCTGGTCCAATGGATTAGTGGACTCAGTTTAGTGACTAAATCGGTCAGTTCATGCTGGTCCAATCATGGTTTGGCTGTGATTGTACTGGACCGGATCAAAGCCCTTTGACCGGCTGTTCACGGTGTCTGTTTCCCATCCGCATAGGCCTTGCAAAATCCATGAAGGAAAGGAAGTGGGGCTCACCAGAGTGGAGGAGGTCTGGGAGTAGGAGAGGGTAGGTGAGAGCACAAGTAGGCTGGTGGAGTTTTCCTCGACCCCATGAACCTGATGGGGGCCAGAGAAAGAGATAGGGGGAGAGGAGGAAGGACGCCCAACCGAGGCTAGGCGGTGGCACCACACAAACAACAGATGAACATAGAGGAAATTGGGGAACTTGATGCTAAGGGAGTGATAAAGAGTGAGGTCTCATGCAAGGTACAGTGGATGCGAGTGTTGGGAGACCTTTATATAGGACTGAGGGTTAGATTTAGGCTAGATCGAGTTTTGGTTGCAGCCATGGCCACCAGGGTGAGAGGAGAGAGCAAGGGATTCATTTTGGTGGTGAAATAGTCCACAAAGGTGGTCAAACTTGAGTTTGATGAGTTTAAAATCGTGAAGCAAGGATTCCCTCTCAGTTAGAATTTTGAATCGAGGTCTTAATTGCCTGATTGACCATTTCGGTTCCATTGTCTCCTCCCCGCTGATTGCAGGAGGTAGGAGACGATGAACTAGCCATTCGATTGGGACCTGGGCTATGGTTGGGAAGATCCAAGGGTTGGGACTCACCCCGATCCCTTGCCATGGATCAGTGACATGGAAAAAGACAAATAATAGGTGAATAAAATGTATTTTTTCAACACAATAACTTCAAGAAATCATAGGAAATTTTAGGAATGTACAAATGAGATGGAATTTGGACCATAGGTTCACAAAAATGTTGAGAATATTTAGAAAAAGATTTATGACAAAAATATCAAGTTTGATGGACAATTTTACTTCTTTGGAAAAAATTATGAATTAATCTAATTTATAGTGTCACCAAGTGTATATAGTTCACATTGATCACCATATTTCGAATTTGAGTCTCAACATTGATTATGTAGCCAAGAAAAATGAATTGGGACCATGAGTGAGTATAATGAGGGCCAAAATTGGAATTCATTCATATTTATGCTAAATTTCAATTTATCACATTTTTATTTTTGCAATCATAGATGAATCAAACAAATCTCAACTTTTGTGATGAATACTAATTCTTGTTAGGTTACTTTGATTAGATAGTTCTTAAAAAAGTTGTCCCTTGGGATTCGATCCTCAACTATATTGCGATAAGATCCATCCACTTTTAGGTGGCATTATTGCACTTTGGTTTTTGTAAACTTCGGGAATTTCCTTCCTAGTGAATTTGTAGTACGATAATAATCCATGTCAACCACTCGCACGATGGGCTCACACATTACACAAGAATGTCATGAGCATTGGGTGGGAGATTAGCTAAGCCTCTCTTTGTCTTTTAATTCTTATCATAAAACTAAGAATGAGGTATCCATAAATCCTAACCACAAGGGTAGAATCCAAACTCTTTTGCATGTCTCATTAAATTCCATATAACTGTATTGATAGACATCACCATATTCTTGTCATATATATACTTCTTGTCTTGTGATCCACTATGAAAAATATAAATCCATGTCACTATGTATATAATCTTTTTTTTGTTTTAACTATGCTAGTTACTCTTGTTCATTTGTATTGTGCATGTTTATTATATTTTGTCATTGTTGATAATAAATTTTTTATTATTAGAATCAGTGATTTCTTATTTGTTGATTTATTATAACATATAATTATATATAAAGAAATAGAAAGAAACGTTGGAAATCCATTCAAAATTGACATGGAGAGTTTGTCATGTCTTGGGAATAAGTGAGATGTTGGCTATTGGTATTGTTTCTAGTGAGAGTAGTGTGTTTTGTCTTGTTCCTCTTTGCTATGTCACTTGATGAGGAAAGCCTCTTTTCTGTAATAGGATGAGTGATAGATATTTTAACGATTATTGTGCAGCCTAGGTTGTAAATAACAGTGTTAACATAATAGTTTTGGTTCAAATAAGCATTTGGGTTATTGTAAATTCCTAAACTAGAATTGACATGGATTTGATTTATTTGGTTAGTCCTCAACTTGGGATCCAGTCAATTTTTTTTATCATGTTGACCCAAATGTTTGTAAACCAATAGCCAAATGAAATTGTACCTTTGAAACTCTTAGTTGTACTAGATTTTCCTAGTCATCTTGCATCATATTAAAATAATCCAACCTCACCAAGGATGTGTATCTTATGTTTTGTAAATATTAAACTTAAAACATATTTATTTGTATAATTTTACACATTTCATAAATAAATTCCTTTATGCAAATAAGCATTATGGTTAGAAAAAAATAATTTTTACTCTTAATATTTCACCCACTTCAAAAATCATTGCTCCAACACTACCTACAAATGCTTATTACCTGGATCATTTGGTCATTACCACTGACAAACTTCTTAAAATATCTATGTACCATATGATGTCATTACAAATCTTTTTATGAAAATAAGAACATTATAAATTTTTTTTACTTGTGTTTTAGGTTGAATAGGAAATTTCATTTGCATGCATAATGTGGTAAAATCATTTATAATTTATGTTTTTTGAGTAGTCAGGGATATCTATTCGTTTAGATCCCTTCCATTAATATTTAAACCATCAAAATATAGAACCCCTACCAAACATATGCACATTGAACCCAATATCATCAACCAGATCAATTGTACCATCCCAAATACACCCTCTTCATGTACAACACGTACAAAAACTCAAAAAGTGACAAGTCAAGTTTGCCCCCTCTAAGTAGTTCTCCATAATTCCCATATATGAAACATCGAGGCCAAAGGGGGTTTGAAAAATCTTGGGCCCTTCTCTCTCCAAATAAGACTTGCCCAGAGCTCTAGAAACACCATTAGCCTCTCTATTGATAACCTGACCTATCATCATAGAATCCTATACCAACTTCTTGATCACCCTTATATGAGGCATCATCTTCTATTGGTACTTAACCTCGGTGCAACCCATAACCATCAGCTGATAAACATCAAACTCCATCAACTCTACATTGAAATTTTCCTCTTCACATGTTTTGAAAGTGACAATATGTCCCTGCGTGTAGGATCCATCATATACATTATCGCAACCATCATCAAGAAGCCACAATCATGTTGCCTACATTATTGTGCACAATCACATCACACTACCACCTTCTTTTTTTGTTCCATTTGACACTCGCAACTATCACATTGAGTTTCATATTTCAAAAATTTATAGATGCCACTTGATAATCTCTAGATGCCGCATCATAATCATTAACACCTTTACATTGAAAGTGAATGCATGTAGCAAGAAATTCCCATGATCTATCTTCCTAAAGACTTTTTCATGCATATGATAGTTTAAAATGTTGTTAATTTCCTCCATTGTATATTTCATAAGGAGCACTTGCCTTCAAATATTCTATTGCATATCTCACATCACATAGTCCAAAGGATTAGACCCGGAATGATGGGTAGAAGACATTTATCAAAAGAAAAGTCATTTTGCATGACCCCAGACTAGGGATATCTAGGACTGAATGGAATGCCCAATCCTAGAAATTGTTTTGCCTTACCAAATACATTATATTTTTTTATAGAATATGTAAGATTTTACTCCATACGATCAGGTGGTTCACATCTTTAATTTTCAGGGATATGCAACACAATCATCTAGACCCTAGTGTAATAATTCATATTTTAATATTATTATTTTTTGGCTATGCCTTGAGAATAACCCTCCATGTCAAGAACCCCACTCTGGGAATGTTGTCCAAATGCCACACATAAGCACTCAGATACCACATTCTGTCACGATGCCCAATTACTAGTTTCTTGACTAGTTTTAGACAAACTAGCCCATCCTTTGCCTGATCCCCAATGGGCACATCCTCTTCCTCCTCATTAACATATTGCAAGGAATGACTAGTCAACTCTAAGCCCTCCTCGTTAACTATAGTATCAAGTATTTCCCAATCCTAACCATCACAAGGATTCCACATCTTTGACACCTTTAATCTGACATTAGTTCTTCACGGACATCTCACATAGCTCCACAATTCAAGGTCAAACCATTTATCCCATTGAATAACATACTTCTTAGTCGGATTCACATATGACGTGTGAGATAATCTTAGGGAAAGTTGCCCAATGCTTCTTCTAGTAGGAATATGGAAGAGGCAATATTAGAAAAAAAATGGATATCTAAGCACCTAGTGAAAGTGAGATCGACTGTACTTCTCTCTATAGAAAGTAGCCCACCAAGATTCTCACTAAACTTCCCAACACAATTTAAGTGAACAAAAGAAAATCTTCCGTAGTGACCTTAAATAGCGTAAAGACCAAGCCACCACAAGAAGTCAATTTTTCCACAAAACCTATTTTGCCACATTCTTCTAGCTCACCTAGGTTCTCTTAGATGGTCCACTCAGGCAATCCAAAGGAAATTTCTAAACATAGATATTGACACTCTAATTATTTATTCAGTATCCCAAAATACAACAATAATGTACGTCGACAGTGCCTGAAGGGTATGTTTCATGTTTATGGTCCTCCGTACAAAATAAAGCAGTCTGCCTTACCATGATGCCGCTCGCTGGTGAAATTTCTCTATTAACTCATTTAGGCGAGCCAATTTCAAATGCCCCATGTAGATCAGAGCACCCATATACCTCATCACCTACTCCAACATCTAAATGCCCACCACTTGATAAACCCAATCTTTAGAAGGAGAAATTGGATTGCATAAAAGGAAGCCTAATTTCCCTTATTAATTCTATGGCCCGATGATGTCTACGCTTGAATCTCTTGAAAAGGACATGCCATCACTTCTTTAGAGCACATTGTGAATAACACCACCTCATTGAAAAATATTGGAATATGTGGAGCTCTAACATTCCCAGTGGTCTTGTACAAGGACAATCTCCCTTTGATAGATGCGACTTTGAGTGATCCATATATTTTAGCAAAATGAACAAGGATGAGATATGCGGTTTCCCGATTTAAGGTCCCTCATCATTGGGAAAAACTGAAATGTTTCATTATTATTAAGCACTACTACTCACGACCCTTCAAAGAACCCAAAGAAAAGATCAATAATATCCTCCATCATCCCATATTTCCCGAGGACTAAATTAATAAAATTTTAATCAACCATGTCATACGCCTTAGCCATGTATACTTTTACCACAATATTTCCACTCCTTCTTGATCCCTGGATGTCATGAATATGCTCTAGTGTAATCATAATGTGAACAACTATATTGCCTCCACAGATGAAGATACCTTGTTCTTGTGGAAAAATCTTAGCGAGTGATAGAGGGAGTAGGTTATTAAGATTGAATGCATTCTTCCTCACATTCACATTCTCCACTGACATGGGTCTGAAATATGATACTAGAGATGTCACATTATTGGATTTCGGGATAAGGTACATTTTGCATCACTTGAGACTCCTGTGACATTGCCCTCTGCAAAGAAATGCTTCATGAACTGAATGATATCAAATATAATGACCGACATGCCACCAAGAAGATAGATACAATGAACCCATCTGGACCCTATATGGTATATTTCCATCTACAAAAGCGTCACATAGATTTCCTCCTCATCATGTAGACATTCTGGAGAGAGTGACTATCTTTAGTATTTAGCATCATCATAATATGCTCAAGAATTGTTGACTGTCTTGGTCTCCTACTCATCATTTTTTTCTCCCATAGAACACTTGACAAGATCTAGATGTCACCATGTTTATGTCCTCATAGTTGTGGAGGAAGTTACCAACATCGAAAGTAATATTTTTGAGAAACTTCCTTTTTTCAGACTCTGATTACAACAAGATAAATTCGTGTGTTTCTATCATCATCTTTGTAACACCCCTCCAAATATATATATGTCAGAGGAAGAAAACCCCATGTTGTTCATAACATGGGCACTTGGCTTGGAGGAACATCACAAAAAACATGATATACATAGCAAAAAGATAATAAAATACCATGCATTGATTGGAAATATAGATTAATGCATTGTTCTATGAAAGAGAAAACTTATAATGTAAACTATCTCATCTTTGGACTAAAATCTAGCATATGAAAGGTAGAAGAAATCTAATGCATAAATGGGAAAACTTGTTTGTAAACCAAATCAAAACCTTCTTCGAGCCGTTCGGTCAAAGTGACCCCTGGCATATTCTAGGGGATGCTTGGAAGTAGGAGAGTGCCTCTCCACCATGACTGGCCAGGAGATGAAGCAAGTGACTATAGAAAACTTTATCTAACCAAACCTCACACCGGAAAACAACCTCTTCAATAAAACACAAGAATGATTCATGTGAACTAGAGAAGGAGGCATGATAAAACCTATGAGTAGACAGAAAAAAATACATATAACTCAAGGCATGCACCCACGCTTGCATCTTCAGCAGGGTTCAGGAAGACGATCCACATCTCTAGGATGGATCACGTTGGTCACTTGCACCACTGGGTCTTGGATCAAAATGGAAGGTCATAAGGGCTTCCTAGGAGCTCGCAATGAAGAACCATAGATTTTGGAGAACATGCACTGACTTTGCCTGGGCTTGTATCGATCAAAGAAACCATGACAAGGTGGATCTGGTGGGAGGCTGAGTTTCTGAGAAGCAGGGACAGTCTCTTGAAGTGGAGTGATGTATAGGAATCAAATATGATGAGAACAACTAGTGGAGACGAGAGATTCTGACAGAGGAAGGAAACTAGAATAGAAGGAAGATGGGGAGTTGTTGTTTCTGACTAAAAAATTGGGAAAAGAAATCCCATCCAAACTAGGATTTCTAAGTCTAGAATTGCTAGAGGAACACAAAGGAGAAAATATCGAGCCGAGGTTGAGACGAGAGAAACAAGTGAGGGAGGATGAGGAGTGTCGCACAGTCTCTGAGGAGTCCAAGGTGAAGGGCAAAAAGGAAACATACCCACATAATAAACCTACTGCTATATATAACATAACACATCGTGTGCGTGATATGAAAACTATGAAGCTGAGGATTATTTAATTGATTCACTTTATATTGAATTCAAAAGAAACTATATAGGAAATTTCACAACATGGTTTAAATGGTCAAATGATGCCTATTGATCTCAAATTTTGACCATAGGTTAAATAAGAATTTTAGATTCTTCCTATACGATTAGATTTAAATTTTGCACAAGTTTTGTCCATAGTTTCTACTAAGGTCATTTAATTAGATTTTAATGCATTAAAAGTTTAAATAAAGTGACACATATTTCCTTTATTGTTTTCTTGAGTCCAAAACTGAGATGAAAAATTATTATCCACTCATGTTCATGTCCTCTATCTTTTATGACTTTTTGACAAACTTTCTTAGAGGAAAGAGAAAAAGATAATATATATACTTTCCTCTTATATTAAAATCCATAAATGAAAAAGGAAAACTTCTTGACCAAGTTATCTACTCCATATTTATATTTTCAAATTACAAGTCTTTTCTTTTTCCCTTTTATTTCTTTTAAACATTTTCAAAAATATGAGAGAGAAAAAGTGAGAGAATAATGCTAGTTTTCCTTTTATGTATATTGAATTCATTTAATCATAAATAAAATATTTGGGTAAAGGATTCAATATTTGGGTAACTTGCATTCAAGTCCAAGTTTTTAATTTTATAAATGTAAATTTGCATTTAAGACCGTAGACTTATTTTATTAAAAATTTGGGATGTTGCACTTCTACCCACCATAAAAAATTTCTTACTCAAAATTTCTTCATACTACCCACATTAGGGTTTAACATATGCTATACACACTAATGTCTAATATACTCTCATTCTTGTGGTAAAACTCTATTTGACCTCATTATTAAAACCAACAGGCGGGTATACTAACTGTAACATCCCTGACCTGGGTTATGAGTTAACCCTAGGTGTTTCGCCTAAATATGTAATTAAATCTTTGTGATTAACTCTGAGCATGTATTAAGTTTCTCAGAAACATATATTTCAGTATTTGCTCCTTTTTATTTAAAGTTGTAGCATTGTTTTGATATATAGGGACCTATGTGCAATTTACCCAGTTAAAAAGGGTTAGCTTGCAATTTGCACATGTTGAGATGTTCCTCTGATTTTGAGGCATCATGAGAATCTTTTTGGTAAAGTTTGAGGGATTTCCCAAGCTAGGGCACCAAGGTGCAGCTGTGGAAGCAATCCCGGTGCTTGAAACCCTAATTTGGGGTAAAATGCAATTTACCCAAATTAAGGGATGCAAATTGTGAAATATGTCATCTAATGTATATTTTTAGACTCTTGCTATCATTAAGAGAAGAAATGATGAGGGAGTCACCTCAATTGAGTTATCAAGTTATGAAATATGCCTTGTGATTGAATAATCACGGTATATGTGCAATATCTCTTTATGTATGTACCTTATTATTAGATTATTCTTCTTTGCCTTCTTTTTCTATACCTTAAGATAAGGTTTGTCCTTATAATAAAGAGGAAGGGACGAGCAAGTAATGAAGGAAGGACTTAATTGGAATTATGGGGAAACTTATGGGCCTTTAATGAAACATCACCCAAGTATATGTATACTTCACCTCTCAAGCAAAGGAACTTTTCCTTCGTGCATATCACTGTTTCCTCTTTGCTTGGCCGACTAAGGACTGTCTTGGAGCTCAAGAGGAACGACCAAGGGTGCAAGGTAGGTTTGAACCCCTCTTCTTGCCTAATTCCATGGTTAGAACTCGAATTCAAGGTCATGTTGGTGGCTAATTCTCGAAACCCTATCTTTCTATCCATCTCTTTTCATCTTTCCTTGGAGTTTTCACCTTGGCCAACCTGTTGGAACTCAAGGACGCCATTAGAGCTTGGAGCATGAGAGCTTGGAGCTCAAGGAGCAAGCTTTAGGCGGGTTTTATAACTCTAAACCCATGCTTTACTATATACATCTCTTATTATGCGGTTAGATGATAATTCTTCATGTTCCCTACTTTTCTTTGCTACCTTGCAAGCAAATCCGTGGGATATCTGTACTGTTCTTGAGCTAGGAGATGAAGGCGTGATTTCCAAGAAAAACCCACCGCTTTTCACTTTCTTAAACGGTCCCAACAGTTTGCTCTCTCGGTCTCAAGACCGCGAGGTGAGCAAACGGTCTCGAGACCGCGACATAGAAAACGGTCTTCAAGACCGTTTGACCCCGTTTACCGGGCATGGACCGTATAAGAAATCTGTTCTTAATTATATAGGATAATTACCCTCAAAATCTGGGAGGCTAACTCTAAAGGAATCGGGAGATATGACCTTTTTAAGTAACAACTTTAATTGAATTTATTCCTAATTTTCAAACGGTCTGAAATTTCCTTTTTGGGCAAACGGTCTCAAGACCGTGTAAAGTCGTTGACCAAGCGTTGACCATATGAAATTACTGTTCAAAATTTTGTTAATTAACAACTCACCAAGTTTGATGGTCTAATTCCAAACGGGCTAAGAGATGAAGGGTGATTACTAGGGCTAACCCTAGATGAAATCAGTACTGAATTATAATAATATAAATTAGGGTTTTTAGGGTTGATTGACCTAAACGGTCTCAAGACCGTTTGGGGGTCATCCAAACGGTCTCAAGACCGCGAGGGCAATCAACCATGACCGTTTGGAGGTCTGGGGTCAAGAATAGTTGACCAATTGAAGGTACATTTATACCAAATTAAATTGCAATTAAATATTGATATGATCATCAACTCAATAGGTCAGACCTTGATGAATTTGCACTAGAATCCAAAATTTGATGGGCAAATGGTCTCAAGACCGTTTGGAACTCATCCAAACGGTCTCAAGACCGAGAGGACAAACACCCAAGACCGTTTGAAGGTCTAGGGTTAAGCTATTTGACCAATTGAGGACCCAATTGCAAATAAGTTATCAATTTAATCAAAATTCTGTTTTGTGGCTCAATCATGGTTCAACCCCTATCAAATCGCATTAGACTTTGATGAAATCTTGGTCAAACGGTCTCAAGACCATGTGGGGACCACCCACATGACCTCAAGACCGTTTGGGCCAAGTTTGGGCCCAATTGGAGCTCAATTGAAGGGTTCAACCTTGTGTTGAGTCACATTGTTGAGTGTTGATGGGTGAACATTGATAGACCCTAATTGAATCGACTTCAACCCTAATTGGTCAACAATTGAGGGTCAATTGAATGACCAAGTGGTCAAGAAAAATTTCAATAGACCCAATTCATAAGTGGTCATCATGGTTTTGACCTTTTGAGGGCTTCAACATCGGTTGACACTATAGGTTGTAACCATTGAATCTTGTTGAAGGTCCAAGCGGCTGAGACCATGTGAGCCTCGCGGTCTCAAGACCGTGAGAGGGCTCGTGGTCTCAAGACCGTGAGGGGTCTCGCGGTCTCAAGACCGAGAGGGGGCTCACGGTCTCAAGACCTCGAGGGGCCTCGCGGTCCTGAGGTCAAGGTGAGCAAACGGTCTACATGGCCTCGCGGTCTTAACATCAATTTGAGCTTCGCGGTCTTGAACCAATTGAAGAGGCTCGTGGTCTTGGAGTTAAGGAGGCTCGCGGTCTTGGAGTTAGAGGAGGGCTCGCGGTCTTGGAAAGTCAAATTAGCTAAACGGTCAACACTTTCAAACGATCTCAAATCAATTGGAGATTGATGGTTGCAGATCGATCAATGTGATTCAAGGTTGACTTCATTCAATCAATTGATGATATAAATGGTTCAATGTTGCCCTAATCAAACCCTAATGATAACCTAGGATATTAAGTGGCTAATTGACTAGGATTTGGACCATGATGATGAGCAATGGGGCAAATTACCAAAATAATCCTAAAGGATAAATTGGGTAATACCTCGATCAGATCAAACCCTAATCACATGATGGTGATGTTTTAGGCTATGTTAGCCTATGATGACTTAATCCGACCTGATCTAGAGTGATGTTGACATCACCTAACTTTATGATGAGAGAGAAAGTACTTCTAGAGAGAGAAAGTACTTCTAGAGAGAGAAAGTACCCTTTTCAGGTGAAAACTCAATTAAAGCATCTCCAATGCACAGGAATGAGCATAATTAGGGTATGATCCACCTGTGTGAGATCATAGAAACCCTAATTATGATAAATAATGAACCTTTAACTAATCTAAGAGCATCAATGAAGATGTTACTCATACATGATGATGTTATGAGTTCAATTCACCTTAATGTGAATAGTAAACCCTAATTCAAGGGTAATGGCATGCTTTTGAATATTAAACTCTATTTGATGTGAATTAGAGATTTAACTCTTATGACAAGAGTAGGAAGTATATTCCTTATTTTTGTATTACCTTTATCGGTTGTATTAACCATGCAGGTTCTGATATGAAGGTAATCATATCCAGGTATGGATGTTGATGTTATATTCATTAAAGGCATATTGTTAGCCTTATGAATAAGTAAAGTAATATGATGCCTTGTCAGTGGCATCCTATGCTGATAATGGGCTGTGAGAGCCATGAATACCATCAAGGTCATGCTTTAGAAATGACTTGTGATGAGGATAATGAGAAATGATGATTGATATGAGTTAGGCCTGTTACATTTAGTATTCTTCCTTTATAGCTGCTATACTACTGTTATTGTTGGAGAACAATGTATGCTGTTAAAGAATACTGAATGTACCTAACTAATCAAGTATAATGTAGAGCCCTGATCATAGATCCATCATTGTCAGAGATTAAGTGATGGTGAAACAGGTTTTCCTCAGGGAACTCCTGGAGCACATACTTTTGAGTATGTGGGGTACATGGATGTGTAGAACCTTACATCCTAGTGTAGGAAAGTGATGTAGATGTGTAATCCATCCATCCTTCACTATAATCCCATACCGTATTAGTGGTAGGTAAACATGAAACCTCCTGATGATGAAGAAAGCACGGATCTCCGTATCAGTGGTAGGTAAATATGAAACCTCCTGATGACGAAGAGAGTACAAAATGCCACTGTGACTCTAGAATAGCGAAATACCAGTTTACCCTGGTGAGCTATAGTAGTAGAGACACGAGTTGTCCTACAAATGATCCTCTTATTGACTGAGGAAGGTGAAGGTCATGAGAATCCGGCTCTCTTAATGACCTATGTATGATACTGATGTGACTTCTCAGCGATCAGTTGGAGTATGAGTGGTATGCCTCATCTCCACAGGGCATAATGTTGTTTGTAAAACATAATCAACAATGTAGTATAACTTGTTAGAGATGACTCCAAGTTAGTTGATTGATGTTACAGTGCAATAGTGTTTATATTCTCCATATCTCCTAAATTGTAGAGATCTTGTTATACCTGCAACTGTTATAGAATACGTTGAAGGATTTACTGCTTAAGATATTCTTTGATGTTATAATAAAGCTTCTGGCGAAGAGTTATAACTCTCGCTGGGACAATTTTGTATAATTGTCTCACCCCGTAGACTTCAACTTTTTAGGTGGACGTCGGAGATGAAGGAACCAACCTACAGGTGACCAGTCTCAGCAGCAGCAGCACCAGGAGCAGTAGTAGAATCTCAAGTGGAGATTATCCTGCCATATGGTGTAGTTAGAGTTAGTCCTATGTGTCCTCTGTACTCTCAGGTCTTGGAATCTTGTGTTATGTGATCTTGAGATTTTGTATCTGGATGTATATAATTACTCAAGAAGTAATTATCCTGAGATGTAAAACAGTTTATATCTCTTTATGAAAGAAGTTTTTATGGATCCGAGCTCTTGTCTCAAAAAGTTTTAATTTCCCGTGATTTTTGTCTTCAGCTGATTTATCGAATCACTTCCGCTAAGTTTTAATCGTGTTTATGTCATGGTTTGGAGATCAGAGCCCACAATTAGTGGTATCAGAGCTCTAGGTCAGTTGAGTCTATAGAGGCATAGGACTTAGGATGTCGAGTCTACCTTTAGTACTCCTTCCTTATCTAATAGAATCTTCTGCTCCTCAGGAGAAGAAGATACATAAGAATGTCAGAACATCACGATGTGTACGTGGCAGAGAGTAGTGCTAGTGCACCTCGAGGCGGTGCAAGAGTTCCGAGAATAGAACAACCTGCACCGGAGTTACCAAGAGAGCCACCCCAGTTCGACCCAGCTGACATAAGTAACCCAGCTGTACAGACAATGTTCGGGCAGTTCATGACTGCCATGACACATATAACCGATAGGATGCCCATTCCTGCACCTAGGGCACCTGTCCAGCCTGAAGCACAAGGTATCGGTAAGACATTCGAACGACTTCGTCGTGTCGGAGCTGCCGAGTACTTCGGAACTGCCGACCCTACAGATGCTGACTTATGGTTGACAGAGTTGGAGAAGGCTTTCAGGATTCTTATGATTCCGGAAGCTGAGAAGGTTAGACATGCTGTCTATCTTCTCAAAGGCAGTGCTGGTCACTGGTGGAACATGGAAGAGCAGAAGAGACCTGGAGTAGAGTTCTCATGGGAAGAGTTTCGTCGGGAATTTATCAAAAGATATTTTCCAAAGACCTTCCTAGATGAGAATATCTCTCAGTTCGAGAAACTAAGGTAGGGTATGATGAACATTAGCGAATATGAAGCTAAGTTCATGGAGTTGTTGCGGTTCTGTCCGCACATGGCTGCTACGGATGAGGAAAGAATCAGAAGATTCGAGAAGGGTTTGAATTTTGATATGTCAACCCCTGTATCTACCTTAGAGAACCAAGAGAGATTCTCTACCTTCGTGGAGTCAGTCCGAAGGATAGAGAGATCTGTGGTTGAGAAGAGACAAACCCATAAAAGATATCCACAGTTCTAGGGTTCTTCATCTAGGGATTCCAAGAAACCTAGATTTTCTGCACCTAACCCTCCACCACCCAGATCGAGTTTTCAAACTCAATGGACACCAAGCAGAGGTAGAGGATGGAGTCAACTGCTTCAAGGGACGCACAGTTATGCATCAGTGTCAGTTACTGGACCACCCAGACCACAGCAACAGGAGAAGAGTTGCTACAACTGTGGTAAGATGGGACACTTGATGAAGGATTGCCGTTCTAGGCCTGTCGGTGTGACACAACAACCCCCGAGACAGAATCAACAGGGATCTCAGAATAGACAACATCAAGGAGCATCTCGAGGACGTGGACAAGCGTCTCAAGGTGGATCATCAGCACCACCTCAACACCAGGCGACTGCGAGGTTCTATGCTATGAACCCACCTGAGGCAGTGGTCAATCCACGGGTAGTGGCAGGTCAGATGAAACTTTTATATTCTGATATGTCTACATCCTGTGTTGTATCCGTTCTGATTGATCCGGGTGCTACACACTCTTTCATCACTCGTGAAGTGATTCGTAACTGCAATGTAACTGTTAGTCATAGAGCAGATAGTTTGTTGTTAGAGACTCCGTTGAGTGGGTATGCCGTTTTGCAGGAGGTATGTTCTCCCTGCATCCTCTTCTTTTCTGACCATCGCATTCAAGTGGATCTTATACCACTTGATATGCAGGGATTTGATATAATCCTCGGGATGGACACCTTAGAAAGGTATAGAGTTGTCTTGGATTGTGAGTCCAAGTTGGCTGTGTTTGCTGATGAAAGCAACACATGGATCTTTCAAGGAGAAAGAAAGATTCTGCCCACCTGTCTTGTATCAGCTATGGTTGTTGATAAGCTGTTGAGGCAAGGATGTTATGCATTCTTAGCCCATGTGGTAGATGTTACCAAGGAAAGTTCCAATCCTACTAAAGTCCCTATAGTCAGGGAATTCGAAGATGTGTTTCCTGAAGAACTTCCTGGTGTACCACCACCTCGGGAGATTGATTTTGAAATCAATCTAATCCCAGATACGAAACCCATAGCTCAAACTCCGTATAGGATGGCGCCTGCCGAGATGGCATAACTCAAGAAACAGCTTCAAGAGTTACTTGAGAGAGGTTTTATCCGACCGAGTACTTCACCCTAAGGTGCTCCGGTCTTGTTTGTTAAAAAGAAAGATGGGTCAATGCGGTTATGCATCGACTACAGACAACTCAATAAAGTAACAATAAAGAATAAGTATCCTCTGCCAAGGATTGATGATCTCTTTGACCAGTTGCGTGGTGCAACAGTCTTTTCAAAGATAGACTTGAGGTCTGGATATCATCAACTCCGCATTAAGGATAGTGACATATCCAAGGCTGCCTTTAGGACAAGATATGGTCACTATGAGTTCACGGTTATGTCGTTTGGACTAACCAATGCACCAGCTGCATTCATGGAACTCATGAATAGAGTCTTTCGACCTTTCCTTGATCAGTGTGTTGTCGTCTTCATAGATGACATTCTGATTTATAGTAAGGATATTCAGCAGCATGAGCAGCATCTTCGCCAAGCTTTGACCTTGCTAAGAGAACATAAGCTATACGCTAAGTTTAGCAAATGTGAGTTCTGGCTGCCGGAGGTATCTTTTCTTGGACATGTGATATCCGCCTCGGGAATTCATGTTGACCCTAAAAAGGTAGAATCTGTTCTACAATGGGAACAACTGAAGACACCGACGGAGATTCGAAGTTTCTTGGGGTTAGCTGGCTATTATCGAAGGTTCATTAAGAACTTTAGTTCTATAGCTTTACCTTTGACCAAGTTAACCCGGAAAGATGTTCCTTTTTCTTGGAGTGATAAGTGTCAACAGTCTTTCCAGTTGCTGAAGGAGAGATTGACAAGTGCACCTGTGCTAGTGCTACCTGAACAAGGAAAAGGATATGTAGTCTTCTGTGATGCTTCCAAAAATGGACTAGGATGTGTGTTGATGCAGGATAAACAAGTGATTTCTTTTGCTTCCCGAAAGCTTAAGAAACACGAGGAGAATTATCCAACACACGATCTGGAGTTAGCTGCTGTGGTTCATGCTTTGAAGATCTAGAGGCATTATCTCTACGGAGAGACATTCCAGATTTTCACAGACCACAAAAACCTTAAGTATATCTTCTCTCAGCATGAGCTCAACATGAGGCAACGTCGTTGGATGGAGTTAATCAAGGACTACGACTGTACACTTGATTACCATCCAGGCAAGGCCAATGTTGTTGCAGATGCCTTGAGTAGGAAATCAGCAACATCAACCATGAATAGAGCACAACTAAACTCTTTAGTATGCTCTAGGAGAGATATGCTTATCTCTTTAAGGCAAGACAATATACAGTTGAAGGTGTCATTGTTAGCCAGTTTGTTGGCTGAGATGCATATTAAACCTACCCTAAGAGAGCAGATTAAGGAAGCACAACTAGGTGATGTTGCAGTTCAACATATTAGATCTGAGTATGGAAATGAGAAACAAGATGGTTTTCATGACTCAGAAGATCAAGTAGCTTGTTATAATGGAAGGATGATAGTGCCAAATATGGACAACTTAAGAAAGTTAGTCCTGGAAGAAGCCCATTCTTCCATGTAAGCTATGCATCCAGGGAGCACCAAGATGTATCGGAATTTGAAAGATCTGTATTGGTGGCCTGGGATGAAAAAGGACGTTGCAGAGTTTGTTCTGAGGTGTCCTGTGTGTCAGCAAGTTAAAGCTGAACACCAGAAGCCTGCAGGGACAATGCAACCTTTACCCATACCACAGTGGAAGTGGGACCATGTGACCGTGGACTTTGTTGTTGGCCTACCCAGGACAAGCAAAGGACATGATTCCATTTGGGTAATTGTTGATAGGTTAACTAAGACAGCACATTTCTTACCTGTCAAGACAACCTATTCTGCTGAAAGGTTATCAGAGTTGTATGTTCAAGAGATAGTGCGTTTGCACGGAGTTCCTGTCACAATAGTTTCTGACAGAGGTCCTCAGTTTACAAGTCGTTTTTGGGAATAGTTGCACAGAGCCTTAGGCACTAAACTGAGGTTTAGTACGGACTTTCATCCACAGACTGATGGACAGTCAGAAAGGACCATACAAACCTTAGAAGACCTGTTGCGAGCATGTGCTCTCCAGTTCACCGGAAGTTGGGATCTACACCTAAGCTTGATAGAGTTTGCCTATAACAATAGCTATCAGCATAGTATTGATATGGCACCTTATGAAGCCTTATATGGTAGACGTTGTAGGTCACCCTTGTGTTGGTTTGAGACTGGTGAGCACCAGTTGTTAGGTCCTGACCTGGTGCAGCAAACCACAGAATAGATTAAAGTAATACAACATAAGATTAAGACTGCTCAGGATAGGCAGAAATCTTATGCTGACAAACGTCGTAGACCCTTAGAGTTCCAGGTTGGAGACAGAGTGTATCTCAAGGTCTCACCTTGGAAAGGGGTCCTTCGTTTTGGAAGGAAAGGGAAGTTAGCTCCTAGATATATGGGGCCTTATCCAATCATCGAACGGATTGGAAAGGTAGCATATAGACTAGAGCTACCACCTGAGTTACAGCGGTTACATCCTGTGTTTCACATTTCTATGTTGAAGAAATGTCACCCAGACACCGAGTCAGTTCTACAACCTATGGAGGTAGAATTGAATGATGACATATCCTATGAGGAGGGACCAGTGTCAATCCTTGATAAACGAATTAAAAAGTTAAAGAAGAAAGATATAAGTCTTGTGAAAGTCCTCTGGAACCATCTTGGTGTTGAATAATCCACTTGGGAGTTAGAGGATGAGATGAGAAAGAAGTATCCTGCCCTTTTCTCTTAGTATGTTTTATCGATTTCGGGGACGAAATCCTTGTAAGGGGTGGATAATTTGTAACATCCCTGACCTGGGTTATGAGTTAACCCTAGGTGTTTCGCCTAAATATGTAATTAAATCTTTGTGATTAACTCTGAGCATGTAATTAAGTTTCTCAGAAACATATATTTCAGTATTTGCTCCTTTTTATTTAAAGTTGTAGCATTGTTTTGATATACAGGGACCTATGTGCAATTTACCCAGTTAAAAAGGGTTAGCTTGCAATTTGCACATGTTGAGATGTTCCTCTGATGTTTAGGCATCATGAGAATCTTTTTGGTAAAGTTTGAGGGATTTCCCAAGCTAGGGCACCAAGGTGCAGCTGTGGAAGCAATCCCGGTGCTTGAAACCCTAATTTGGGGTAAAATGCAATTTACCCAAATTCAGGGATGCAAATTGTGAAATATGTCATCTAATGTATCTTTTTAGACTCTTGCCATCATTAAGAGAAGAAATGATGAGGGAGTCACCTCAATTGAGTTATCAAGTTATGAAATATGCCTTGTGATTGAATAATCAGGGTATATGTGCAATATCTCTTTATGTATGTACCTTATTATTAGATTGTTCTTCTTTGCCTTCTTTTTCTAGACCTTAAGATAAGGTTTGTCCTTATAATAAAGAGGAAGATACGAGCAAGTAATGAAGGAAGGACTTAATTAGAATTATGGGGAAACTTATGGGCCTTTAATGAAACATCACCCAAGTATATGTATACTTCACCTCTCAAGCAAAGGAACTTTTCCTTCGTGCATATCACTGTTTCCTCTTTGCTTGGCCGACTAAGGACTGTCTTGGAGCTCAAGAGGAACGACCAAGGGTGCAAGGTAGGTTTGAACCCCTCTTCTTGCCTAATTCCATGGTTAGAACTCAAATTCAAGGTCATGTTGGTGGCTAATTCTCGAAACCCTATCTTTCTAGCCATCTCTTTTCGTCTTTCCTTGGAGTTTTCACCTTGTCCAACCTGTGGGAACTCAAGGACGCCATTAGAGCTTGGAGCATGAGAGCTTGGAGCTCAAGGAGCAAGCTTTAGGCGGGTTTTATAACTCTAAACCCATGCTTTACTATATACATCTCTTATTATGCGGTTAGATGATAATTCTTCATGTTCCCTACTTTTCTTTGCTACCTTGCAAGAAAATCCGTGGGATATCTGTACTGTTCTTGAGCTAGGAGATGAAGGCGTGATTTCCAAGAAAAACCCACCGCTTTTCACTTTCTTAAACGGTCCCAACAGTTTGGTCTCTCAGTCTCAAGACCGCGAGGTGAGCAAACGGTCTCGAGACCGCGACAGGGCAAACGGTCTTCAAGACCATTTGTCCCCGTTGACCGGGCGTGGACCGTATAAGGAATATGTTCCTAATTATATAGGCTAATTACCCTCAAAATTTGGGAGGCTAACTCTAAAGGAATCGGGCGATATGACCTTTTTAAGTAACAACTTTAATTGAATTTATTCCTGATTTTCAAATGGTCTGAAATTGCTTTTTTGGGCAAACGGTCTCAAGACCGTGTAAGGTCGTTGAACAAGCGTTGACCATATGAAATTACTGTTTAAAATTTTGTTAATTAACAACTCACCAAGTTTGATGGTCTAATTCCAAACGGGCTAAGAGATGAAGGGTGATTACTAGGGCTAACCCTAGATGAAATCAGTACTGAATTATAATAATATAAATTAGGGTTTTTAGGGTTGATTGACCTAAACGGTCTCAAGACCATTTGGGGGTCATCCAAACGGTCTCAAGACCGCGAGGGCAATCAACCATGACCGTTTGGAGGTCTGGGGTCAAGAATAGTTGACCAATTGAAGGTACATTTATACCAAATTAAATTGCAATTAAATATTGATATGATCATCAACTCAATAGGTCAGACCTTGATGAATTTGCACTAGAATCCAAAATTTGATGGGAAAACGGTCTCAAGACCATTTGGAACTCATCCAAACGGTCTCAAGACCGAGAGGACAAACACCGAAGACCGTTTGAAGGTCTAGGGTTAAGCTATTTGACCAATTGAGGACCCAATTGCAAATAAGTTATCAATTTAATCAAAATTCTGTTTTGTGGCTCAATCATGGTTCAACCCCTATCAAATCACATTATACTTTGATGAAATCTTGGGAAAACGGTCTCAAGACCATGTGGGGACCACCCACATGACCTCAAGACCGTTTGGGCCAAGTTTGGGCCCAATTGGAGCTCAATTGAAGGGTTCAACCTTGTGTTGAGTCACATTGTTGAGTGTTGATGGGTGAACATTGATAGACCCTAATTGAATCGACTTCAACCCTAATTGGTCAACAATTGAGGGTCAATTGAATGACCAAGTGGTCAAGAAAAATCTCAATAGACCCAATTCATAAGTGGTCATCATGGTTTTGACCTTTTGAGGGCTTCAACATCGGTTGACACTATAGGTTGTAACCATTGAATCTTGTTGAAGGTCCAAGCGGCTGAGACCATGTGAGCCTCGCGGTCTCAAGACCGTGAGAGGGCTCGCGGTCTCAAGACCGTGAGGGGGCTCGCGGTCTCAAGACCGAGAGGGGGCTCACGGTCTCAAGACCACGAGGGGCCTCGCGGTCCTGAGGTCAAGGTGAGCAAACGGTCTACATGGCCTCACGGTCTTAACATCAATTTGAGCTTCGCGGTCTTGAACCAATTGAAGAGGCTCGCGGTCTTGGAGTTAAGGAGGCTCACGGTCTTGGAGTTAGAGGAGGGCTCGCGGTCTTGGAAAGTCAAATTAGCTAAATGGTCAACACTTTCAAACGATCTCAAATCAATTGGAGATTGATTGTTGTAGATCGATCAATGTGATTCAAGGTTGACTTCATTCAATCAATTGATGATATAAATGGTTCAATGTTGCCCTAATCAAACCCTAATGATAACCTAGGATATTAAGTGGCTAATTGACTAGGATTTTGACCATGATGATGATCAATGGGGTGAATTACCAAAATAACCCTAAAGGATAAATTGGGTAATACCTCGATCAGATCAAACCCTAATCACATTATGGTGATGTTTTAGGCTATGTTAGCCTATGATGACTTAATCCGACCTGATCTAGAGTGATGTTGACATCACCTAACTTTATGATGAGAGAGAAAGTACTTCTAGAGAGATAAAGTACTTCTAGAGAGAGAAAGTACCCTTTTCAGGTGAAAACTCAATTAAAGCATCTCCAATGCACAGGAATGAGCATAATTAGGGTATGATCCACCTGTGTGAGATCATAGAAACCCTAATTATGATAAATAATGAACCTTTAACTAATCTAAGAGCATCAATGAAGATGTTACTCATACATGATGATGTTATGAGTTCAATTCACCTTAATGTGAATAGTAAACCCTAATTCAAGGGTAATGGCATGCTTTTGAATATTAAACTCTATTTGATGTGAATTAGAGATTTAACTCTTATGACAAGAGTAGGAAGTATATTCCTTATTTTTGTATTACCTTTATCGGTTTTATTAACCATGCAGGTTCTGATATGAAGGTAATCATATCCAGGTATGGATGTTGATGTTATATTCATTAAAGGCACATTGTTAGCCTTATGAATAAGTAAAGTAATCTGATGCCTTGTCAGTGGCATCCTATACTGATAATGGGCTGTGAGAGCCATGAATACCATCAAGGTCATGCTTTAGAAATGACTTTTGATAAGGATAATGAGAAATGATGATTGATATGAGTTAGGCCTGTTACATTTAGTATTCTTCTTTTATAGCTGCTATACTACTGTTATTGTTGGAGAACAATGTATGTTGTTAAAGAATACTGAATGTACCTAACTAATCAAGTATAATGTAGAGCCCTGATCATAGATCCATCATTGTCAGAGATTAAGTGATGGTGAAACAGGTTTTCCTCAGGGAACTCCTGGAGCACATACTTTTGAGTATGTGGGGTACATGGATGTGTAGAACCTTACATCCTAGTGTAGGAAAGTGATGTAGATGTGTAATCCATCCATCCTTCACTATAATCCCATACCGTATCAGTGGTAGGTAAGCATGAAACCTCCTGATGATGAAGAAAGCACGGATATCCGTATCAGTGGTAGGTAAATATGAAACCTCCTGATGACGAAGAGAGTACCAAACGCCACTGTGACTCTAGAATAGCGAAGGACCAGTTTACCCTGGTGAGCTATAGTAGTAGAGACACGAGTTGTCCTACAAATGATCCTCTTACTGACTGAGGAAGGTGAAGGTCATGAGAATCCAGCTCTCTTAATGACCTATGTATGATACTGATGTGACTTCTCAGCGATTAGTTGTTGTATGAGTGGTATGCCTCATCTCCACAGGGCATAATGTTGTTTGTAAAACATAATCAATCATGTAGTATAACTTGTTAGAGATGACTTTAAGTTAGTTGATTGATGTTACAGTGCAATAGTGTTTATATTCTCCATATCTCCTAAATTGTAGAGATCTTGTTATACCTGCAACTGTTATAGAATACTTTGAAGGCTTTACTGCTTAAGATATTCTTTGATGTTATAATAAAGCTTCTGGCGAAGAGTTATAACTCTCGCTGGGACAATTTTTTATAATTGTCTCACCCCGTAGACTTCAACTTTTTAGGTGGACGTCGGAGACGAAGGAACCAGCCTACAGGTGACCAGTCTCAGCAGCAGCAGCACCAGGAGCAGTAGTAGAATCTCAGGTGGAGATTATCCTGCCATATGGTGTAGTTAGAGTTAGTCCTATGTGTCCTCTGTACTCTCAGGTCTTGGAATCTTGTGTTATGTGATCTTGAGATTTTGTATCTGGATGTATATAAGTACTCAAGAAGTAATTATCCTGAGATGTAAAACAGTTTATATCTCTTTATGAAAGAAGTTTTTATGGATCCGAGCTCTTGTCTCAAAAAGTTTTAATTTCCCGTGATTTTTGCCTTCAGCTGATTTATCAAATCGCTTCCGCTAAGTTTTAATCCTGTTTATGTCATGGTTTGGAGATCAGATCCCACACTAACGAATCTATTTCACATTATCATTGACATGACAAAGGACCTCTCTTACCTCTCACCTAGGGGTCTGATTCTACCATGGATCTAACTTGCTTATCTATGTCAAATTATCCACCTGTTGTATGAATCTTTCTTTACTATCTATCTAATTAGGTTTTAGGTGACTATATGTCTCAAATCTTTAATGCAACTCTTGTTTCCTTTGTTTCCTTTGGATATATGCCGACCTCTCATGTATCTAGAGGTGACATGTCTTATCACACTCATCTTAGCACCTCACTTGTGCACATGTATCATACCACATGCACTTGAAAGGATAAGACATGCATGATTATGCACATAACAATTCTCTCTATAAAGACACATGAGCCTGTGTCCCATACCACAAACACGTGGGAAAAAGAGAGATCATACTATATACAATTCTAGAGTTAAGATAAATATCCACATCATATTGGCACATAACCCTAGTATTAATTTAAACTTTTATCTCCTACCTAGACCTATACTTTGGTTTTCCATATCTGAACTTACTTCTTTATACCTAGAGTTAGAACATGTGAATCTTTAGCTTAGTGGCCATCTACTTGTGGTTCTAATACCATATTGTAACACCCCTCCAACTATATATAAGTGAACAAAAATAAACCCTATGTTGTCCATAACATGGGAACTTGGCTTGGAGGAATGTTACAAAACATGATATACATAGCAACAAGATAAATGAAACACCATTCATTGATTGGAAATATAGATTCATACATTGTTCTTGGAAGAGAAAACTTATAATGTAAACTATCTCATCTTTGGACTAGAATCTAGTACATGAATGGTAGAAGAAATCTAATGCATAAATGGGAAAACTTGTTTGTAAACCAAATCAGAACCTTCTTCAAGCTGTCCGATCACAGTGGCCCCTGACCTAGTCTAGGGGATTCCGAGAAGCAGGAGAGTGCCTCTCTACCATGACTGACCAAGAGATGAAGCAAGGAACTACAAAAAACTATATCTAACCAAACCTCACACTGGAAAACAACCTCTTCAATAAAACACAAGCAAGATTCATGTGAAGTGGAGAAGAAGGCATGATAAAACCTATGAGTAGATAGAAAAAAATACCTACAACTAATGGCATGCATCCACACTCTCATATTCAGCATGGCTTGGGAAGACGATCCAGCTTGCTAGGATGGATCGTGGTGGTCACACTTGCGTGACTAGTCATGGATCAAAATGGAAGGTCATCAGAGCTTCCTAGGAACTCACAATGACGAACTATAGATTTCAGAGGCCATGCAGTGACTTCTCCTGGGCTTGCATCAATTAAAGAAGCCACAACAAGGTGGATCTGGTGGGAGGCTGAGTTGCCAAGAAGCGAGGGCTATCTTTTGAAGTGGAATGTTGTATAGGAATTAAAGGCGATGAGAACAACTAGTGGAGATGAGAGATTCAGATAAAGGATAGAAACTAGACTGGAAGGGAGATAGGGAGTTGTTGTTGCCGACAAGAAAAATTGGGAAAAGAAAACCCATCCAAATTGAGATTTTTGAGTCTAAAAATGCATAGGAACGTAGAGGAAAACATACAGAGCCCAGGTTGAGATGAGAGAAACAAGCGAGGGAGGATGAGGAGTGCCACATAGTATGTGAGGAGTCCAAGGTGAAGAGGACTCGGGAAAAAAAAACTCACCCACTGAATAAACCAATTGCTATATATAACATAACACAACGTGTGCGTCATATCAAAACTGGGAAGATGAGGATTATATAATTGATTCATTTCATATCTGATTTAATTAAAAAATAACTAGATAGAAAAATTTACAAAATGATTTAAATGGTCAAATGAGGTCCTATTGACCTCAAATTTTGACCATAGGTTAAACAAGGATTTTAAATTCTTCCTATGTGATTAGATTTAAGTTTTGCATAAGTTTTATCCATAGTTTACATATAGGTCATTTAAATAAATTTTAATGCATTAAAAGCTTAAACAAAGTGACACATCTTTCCTTAATTGTTTTCTTGAGTCCAAAATTGAGATGACTAATTATTATCCACTCAATGTTCATGTCCTCTATCTTTTATGCCTTTTTGACAAACTTTCTTGGAGGAAAGAGAAAAAGAGATTATATATACTTTCCTCTTATATTAAAAGCCATAAATGAAAAAGGAAAACTTCTTGACCAAGTTATCCACTCCATATTTATATTTTCAAATCACAAGTCTTTTCTTTTTCCCTTTTATTTCTTTTAAACATTTTCAAGAATAAGAGAGAGAAAAGTGAGAGAATAATGCTAATTTTCCTTTTATGTATATTGAACTCTTTTAATAATAAAAAAATAAAGGAAACACATTTTGTTTTCTTTATATGTCAAACTAAATGTAAATGATTCAATATTTGGGGTAACTTGCACTGAAGTCCATGTTTTTAAGTTTATAAATGTAAATTTGCAATTAAGACCCTAGACTTATTTATTCAGAATTTGGGATGTTACAATCTTCGAGCCACATAATATGTGATTTTTCCATCCACAACTGTTCTTCCTGGTTGAGCACTATCTATAGCTTAGCTTCAACCTCCCTAAGTAGTTTCTTATTGATTGCAAAAGGCCTCAAATCATAATTTATAAGTTATGGACCACATATTCTAAAGTCTCTTTTTTTGTGGCGATCTCGTCAAACACTTCCTTGTTCCAAGTCTTCAAAACACATTGTAGGCTATTCATCTTCACAACAACTATGTATGATGGGTCACTGCATACCTCCATCACCCATTCCCTCTCTATCACTATCATGCACTTAGTGTGCGTGAGATGAACAATCACAAAGGTGAAGGAAGATAGAGAGGATCTCAAAATTGAGGGTGTAATGAAACCACCAATGGATAGTGGTACAACATCCGACTCCTTTTGAGGTGATTTATCTTCATGTCCATAGGACGGGCATCCCAACACTAATTGATGAATCCCCTATCCAATCATACCCAAGCAGACAATGTTAGGATCTGCATGTCCACCCAAGTAAAAGTGCTTCCTTAAAATTGAATCACTTGAACTGCCATGTCCACTATCCAATCATCAAAGTCCTTCATACCTACTATATTTGGGTATTTAGTACCTCTTTTCTCCTATACACTTCTAATTATATTCAAGTCACCACCCACCAACCAAGTTTGGTCTATGATCTGGATATACAACTGGAGGAGCTCGTCCCTTTTCACCCTCATGGAAATTGTATCACACTTAACATAGTTTATTGTAAAGATGAAACATGACCATGTATGTGCTTCAAGCGAAGCGTGAAATTCTATTTGAATGCTTGGAACATAGTCAAAGAAATGCTTTGGTCCACATATAGACATATCTTCCCATCGTCAAGGTGGTTGGTAAAACACTAATCCAGTTTAACAATATCCAACAACTCTTCAACCCTCCATGTATACAACATAACTAATTTTGGACATATATATCCTCCCTAGTTGTGTATGAAAAATAAGTATGTTATGTTGTAGTTGTTGATATCGGGCCCTAAAAAACTATCAATGATATCAATGTTTATCTTGATCCTCTGATTGATGACTTGAAGAAACTCTAGGGAGAAGGTGTGATGATCTATCATGCCCTAAAAAACTATCAATGATATCGATGTTTATCTTGATCCTCTGATTGATGACTTGAAGAAACTCTAGGGAGAAGGTGTGATGATCTATGATGCTTCACGTAGAGAGATATTTTGTTTGCATGCTAAGTTGTTTTGCACTTTTTGTGACTTTCTAGCATATGGGAATTTGTCTAGATACTATATAAAAGGATCCAAAGCATGCCCTATATGTGAAAAAATCGTAATTCAATACAACTAAAACATGGTGGTAAGATTATATATAAGAATGACGAAACTAGGATTGTAGGTATAAGAATGACAACATACACATATTTGTTGGCCTAGAAACCCATCTGAGATTTACTCATTAGGAGTAAATCTTGGATAGTCCCCAGTTTGGGACTGTTCTTGAACACTTAATCTCACTTAGGATGTAAGTGTATAATGTGTATTGGGTTTTCAAGAAAGTTTTGGTAGCATTTCCGCGTTTGTTCTCTAAGTACATATGTACTTGGAGAACAACGGGGAAATACTGCAAAAAATTTCTTGAAAACCCAATATATATTATACACTTACTAGAGAGATTAGGTGTTCAAGAATGGGATAGGTGATACACATTTATTATATATAAGACCTTAAACCCTAAACTTTTAACCATAAAACCTAATCTTTTAACCATAGACCCTAATCTTTTAACCCTAAACCCTAATATATACTTGTTTTCTCTTTGATCATAGAATGGATAGATCATGGATGTCCATTCCAAATCACTGCACCCCAGAGTTTATTTCTGGTCTTGATCAGTTTATTAGATTTGTCGAGGAACATAAGAAACAACCTGGAGATAGGTTCTACTGTCCATGTAGGCATTGCAGTAACAACTTGAAAGTCAGCACTGGTGACAAAATCAAAAGTCATGTCATGTGCAATGGGATTGTACAAGGCTATACAAAATGGCACTGGCATGGAGAGATTTCAAACCCGAAATTAGTGGATGTTGATAACAGTGTTTGTGTGGAAGAAGAAATTGCCTCCAATGACGTAGATGTGCCAGTTCCAGTAGACATTGTTGATGTGATGCTAGATAGTTGTGGGGTAGAGCACACCGATCCACCTCCCATGTTTAGAAACATTGTACATGATGCTGAGATACCGTTATACACAGGTTGTACTAAGTTTACGAAGCGCTCAACACTGTGTTGAGATTGTATAAGCTAAAAGCTAACAATAGATGGAGTGACAAAATCTTCACGTCACTGTTGTCTTTGTTGAAAGAAATTCTTCCTGAAAGAAATGAGCTGCCAATCTCAGCATACCAGTTAAAGAAATTGTTGTGCCCAATGGGAGTGGAGGCCAAGAAGATACACGCATGCCCGAATGATTGTGTATTATTTCAAAAGGACCATGTGGATTTGAAACATTGTCCAAAATGTGGTGCGTCAAGGTATAAATTGACGACTTCGGGGGAGTCCAAAACTGGTTCTCCTGCCAAGGTGATGTGGTATCTACCTATAATATCACAGTTTCAACACTAGTTTGCAAATCTAATAGATGTGAAGAATTTGAGGTGGCATGCAGATGTTAAGAAAAATAATGATGGGATCCTACGACATGCGCTTGATTCCCCACAATGGAAGAAGATTGATATATTGTACCCTGAATTTGGTGAATAAGTCAGGAATCTAAGAGTTGGGCTTTGTACAGATGGGATGAATCTGTACGGGACATTGAGCAGCCAACATAACACTTGGCCAGTTATGCTTGTTATATACAATCTTCCTCCCTTGTTGTGTATGAAAAATAAGTATTTTATGTTGTAGTTGTTGATATCGAGCCCTAAACAACCTAGAAATGATATCGACGTTTATCTTGAACCTCTGATTGATGACTTAAAGAAACTCTAGGGTGAAGGTGTGATGACCTATGATGCTTCACGAAGAGAGACATTTCATTTGCATGCTATGCTGTTTTGCACTGTTAATGACTTTCCAGCATATGGGAATTTATCTGGATATAGTGTCAAAGGATCTAAAGTGTGTCCTATATGTGAAGAGAACACTTATTCAATATGACTAAAACATGGCGGCAAGACTGTATATCTTATTCGTTGAAGGTTTCTTCCAAAATTCCATCCGTATCGTAGGTTGCACAAAGCATTCAATGGACGAAATGAGGAACATAGTGCACCTAAACCTATACCAGGGGAGGCTGTTTATGAAAGAGTAAAAGACTTTTCCAATGAATTTGGTAAGAGATAACAATTTACCATGGCCACATAGAGTGACAAATCTTTATTCAAGAAGAAGTCAATATTTTGGGATCTTCCTTATTGGAGTTCTTTGGCAGTCAGCCATTGTATCGATGTCATGCACGTTGAGAAAAATGTATGTGATAGCATCATTAGTACTCTGTTGAATATACCAGGTAAGACTAAAGATGGGATAAAATCCATAATAGACCTATGTGAAATGGGAATAAGGACACAATTAATATAAGTAGTTAGTAGCAATCAGAGAACATACTTACCTCCTGCTTGTTACACGTTATCTAGAAAGGAGAAGAAAGCTTATTGTGAATGCTTGGTAAATGTTAAGGTGCCACATGATTACTCATCCAACATCCATAGATTGGTATCAATGAAAGATTTTAAGTTAATATGTCTTAAATCTCATGATTGTCACACTCTAATGCAACAAATATTTCCTGTGGCAATTCGATCTATATTGCCGAAGCATGTAAGGTTTGCAATCACCAGACTTTGTTTCTTTTTCAACAATTTGTGCAGCAAAGTTATTGACCATGATACACTCAATAAATTGCAAAGAGAAGTGGTTGTTACCCTGTGTCAACTTGAGATGTATTTTCCTCCTTTGTTCTTTGATATCATGGTACATCTTGTTGTCCACTTGACTAGGGAAGTGGAAATGTTGGGACCAGTTTTCTTGCATTGGATGTATCCCTTTGAACGATACATGAATGTTTTTAAAGGTGATGTTCGAAACTGTAGTCAGCCTGAAGGGAGTATTATTGAGGGTTATTTGTTGAGAGAGGTTATGGATTTTTGCAATGACTTTCTGAGTGGTAATGACACTCCTGGAAAAGGAATTTTAGGATCACGGATGAAAGTAATCAGCTGTGAGCAGTTGGAACAAGGTCACTTGTATATTTTATACAACATCTACGAAGTTAGTTTTTATATCGAGGAACATACCAATTTCATAAAGAGACAATATCCTAGAGCCAATTCCATGTGGCTTGCTAGAGAGCATAACAAGCCATTTATTAAGTGGTTTGAAGATAAAGTCTTACATCAACTATCTCAAACACCAAATAATCTTACTGAAACTATCAAATGCCTCACCTTTAAACCAACAATGAATGTTATGTCTTATGAAGGGTTTGACATAAATGGATTCTCATATTACACAAAGCGTCAATATGATAAGAGTATCGTCCAAAACAGTGCGGTCACCCTTCAAGCATCTACATTGTTTTTTGCGAGTGCAAAGGATAAGAGTCCATGTGAAGCTAAAATGTCATATTACGGTATCATTGAAGACATATGGGAGTTTGACTATGTAGATTTCAGAATTCCGATCTTTAAATGTAACTGGGTTGATAACACCAAAGGAGTTATAGTGGATGAATTGGATTTCACATTAGTGAACTTTGAAAAGATTGGCGAGAAGGGTGAACCATTCATATTGGCATCAAAGGTGAAATAAGTATTTTATATCAATGATCCTACAAATGATAAATGGTCGGTTGTTCTTCATGGTAAAAGATAGTTCATTGAAGATCCTATAGATGAAGAAGAGTACTATGATAAGTATGATGACTCCATTCCATTCTCAGTTGGGTTGCCAACACCACCAAATATTGAAGCTAATGATGACTTGTATGTGCACGGAGATCACAATGAAGGAATGTTAATTGATAAAAGGTCACAATATTAGAGGCATGCATGTTTATATTTTTTTATATGTTTTATTATCTTCTAGTTATGTCAAATGCTAAATGTTTGATTTCAGATGGCTGAGCATGATGACCGTGATGATGATTACCACGAGGGTGAGGATATCAATGCATCGCCTCACAATGTAAGTTTTAAAAATATATCCTATATTTCTATCTATATGTCTATTTATAGTTATATCCTGTAAGTGTGTTTATTTTGTCAAATTTTAGGTTGATGATGTACCCCCTGAAGAACTTGGGGCACTTGATGAGCAACAAAAAAAAATTGAAAAAGTGAGGGGCATCACTATGATGAACAAGTTACTACAACAAAGGGGCAATTGACCCAAACTGGCTGTGGATTTTGATCATGCAGGAAATCTAGTTGGAGTGAATCACAACTCGTTTATTTCATATCTTGGGGTTCTTACTCATAGACATTGTAGTCCTAATGTAGAATCTTGGCATAAAGTTCCTAAGGGGAAGAAATACTTAGTATGGAAGGAACTATTAGTGAGTTATTATTATTTACAATTCTATTTTGTAGATTACTAATTTTTAGGATACTACTTAATAGAAATTCTATTTTATAGAGTATATTTGAACTGGATGAAAAGCTACATCATAAATGCGTGATGCAATGTTGTGGGATGGTCCTAAGGAACTATAGGACAAATCTCACCCGAGATTACATACGAGATGCTGAGAAGAGGAAGAAGTCAGCCACTGCGCAATGGAACTACCTGGACCCCAATGACTGGGAGGAGTTTGTTACCAAAAGAAAAATTGATGAATTCAAGGTATTAAGCGCCACTCCCAATTTAATTAATATACGTTCTTATGTATTCACCTATTCAATATTAACCTTTAGTGTTACTAATCAAATCAGTGTGCTTACTAACAAGGCTATCAGCGATGCTCAAAGAGCAAGGCATGCACTGAATGTGCATGACCACACAATGGGTCCAAAAGGCTATGCAGGCGTTTGCCAAAGACTACAGGCTGAGTCTTCTGCTCAGTCTGATGCTACTCAGGAGACTACAGAGTCCTCTACTATTGCTCCCACACCTCTGCCTCGCCATGCTATGTGGATAGCTGGGAGGCAAAACAAGAAAGGAGATATAACCAAGCCCGCAACTGTTGAGGCGGCTGCAAAAATGGTAAAATTCAACTCTTAGAGCAATCGATATTGATTATTGTTATGTTTACTTATCAATTTCTATTGATGGAGATTAGTGGGAGCTTCACGAGCAGAGGAAGCAAGGCAAGTTCATCCCTGAGGGTACAAGGGATGAATTTCCAGTTGCTCTTGGTAACCCAGAGCATCCTATATGTGTTAGGGGTGCAGGCACTGGTGTGGGCATAAAAGTATTCTTTGGGCCATCACAGCGCAAACCTATCCCAAAAGTGGGATTTTCATAAGCTGAGGTAACCTATTCTTTTTTTAGAATGTTATTGCGAAAGGGAATTCAATAATCATAAGCTAGCGTTTCTTTTATCCATGTATAGGTAGATGAGTTAATTAATAGGAGAGATGATGAAGCACTTGATAAGAGAATCCATGAAGCAATTAGCAAGTGGCAGGCGTCTCAGACTGCCACTCAGACAGTACCTATGGTGTGCCGCTCTTCTCCTACTATAGAGGTTGGGAGTAATCCTATAGACCCACCACCTATCACATCCGCTGTAAGTATTTTTATGACATAGTAGCTAGTCTTTTGAAGATGATATATTTATTTATATATGTATATAACATTCTTTACATAAATTTGTAGGGGTTGAAGCCATGCCGTCTAAAAAGCAAATAATTTTTGTTGTAGAGGTCAAGGCTTACCCACCCCTTCCAGGGGATACATTTCATGGGACTCCAGTACCAGATGGTGCGGTTCGTGTGAGCCCGATACATGTACTCCCCAATTGGAAGGATCATCCATTGCCATATGCCCACCCAGATTCTGAAATGCTTGGTGAAGCAGAAGGCAGAGTGATATTGTGGCCCAATACGAATGTCATCTATACCGATATTGTATGGTAAATTTACATTACATTAATTTATAAGTGTGTATATATGAGTCAATTGATCTAAAATTATATATACAGATCAAAAGGAAGAAACCCGCTACATCTCGGCCTCCACCTCCACCTACTGAAGTACCTAGTTGGCTTCCAAGGGACCTATACACCTCGTTAGGTCCTAATTGTAAGGGTATGTCAGTATGGATAGGCAAACATAACCCATATTGTCCTATAAAAGTTTCTATTCCAGTGGATGTTGTAGGTGAATCATACGATAACAATCTATGTATACAAGATATTTTGGAGTTGTTTCGCTATGATTGGCTGAATACATCTATGATAGAGCTATGGATATGGTGAGATCTTGTTTATACATCCATATACCTTATTTTATATATGGTGATCTGGTTTCTTATATATTAATGCATACATAATACATGTTTTCAACCACTTACACACGATCTGTAAAGATTTTTTATTTTTTCATGTGGATTTCTAGTTCCATCTTTGATCAGTCTCGTAGATAAAGATCCTTCATCAGTTATATCATACTGTTCTGGCTCTTTTAATTATTTTGGTACAAAAAAGAAGTCAGTGATAATAGCTCCATTCAATGTTCAGTACGTTTACTTTACTTATAATTTGGACTTAAGAAGATTACATTTTTATTGTAGATTTTGAGTTATTAATTTTTAACTTTCTTACCTCTAGTGGTAGGCATTGGGAGTTACTGGTTATTGTCCCCAAGACATTCACTATTTATTATCTAGATCCTACGGGGAAGGAATTGGACACATTATATGGACACCTAATGAAAAGGCCATTATTCACGTGAGAAATATTTCATATTTTTATATCTGTTAACATCTGTTATTGCATTACTATTTAATTATGCAATTTAATGTGTTACATTAACATGTAGGGCTTTAAGAGAGTTCGAAAAAGCTGGAGGAAACATCTCCAAGAAAAGGAAACATTTACTAATTTGGGAGAATGTGAAAGTAATTTTCCGACTCCAATGTATATATTATTTATGTGAATTGTGCTTGTTTGTATTTTTGAACATTTTGTATGTTTCAATTTATAGTGTGCTAAACAAGACAATGGATGGGCATGTGCATACTATGTGTTGCAATATATGGACCTAATTATCAAACATGCTACAATGGAAATCGATACCATACAACATGTATTATATATAGCCTCATTAGATAATATGAAATATATCAATCTTATTATATATTATTAATTATATATATACATCATTCTCTTTGCATATTTTTAAAACTAGTGACTTCACTACATGTGAAAAGTTATTAGATGTACATACTCCCTATATGATGGAAGAATTAGATGATGTAAGAGAACAATGGGCAAAAGCCTTACAAGTAGTGGGAATTTTTGATTATGATTGGAATACTGATGATGATAATGACGATGATGATAATGATAAAGAATGATATTTCTAAACTTGGTTCTCATAATTATTTTTGTATTTGATGACATGTGAAACTTTTATATATACATGTCTGAATGATTTTTTTTGAATTGTAATATGTGTGAATGTGAAGACGAATACATGAATGTTTCTACATGTGTCTGAATGTGAAAAGAGATGAAAATAAATGGAACTGCAAGTTGCTAAATGTGTGTGAAAATGGAGGAAATTTGAAATGGAACTACTGGTTTCTACATGTGTGTGATGAAAAATAATATGAATTAAATGTGCTTATACATGTGTGTGAATCACATGATCATAAATTGTTGTCTATCCTTGTTAATTTTGTAGGTTTGTGGCCTGTTGTTGGTTGAAATCAAAGGGTGTTGTAAACCTACAGTTCATAATTGAACTGCAGGTTCTGCATCCTACTGACCAGCTGGATAGCAGACCTGCAAACTGATAAGAAAAAAAAAATCAGAACATAGGCATCAGTTATTAGTATAAAACTGACAACAAAACCTTACTCCGTCGGTTATTAGTATAACACCGACGTCTTTATCCCTTTCTGGGGGCTGATTTTTTTTATTTGGGATGGGGTATGGCGTCAATTATTAGTATAAAGCCGATGTCTTTTAGCAGGGATATAGTGTCGGTTGTCGATATAAACCGACACCTATGGTGCCCTTGCTGGCGCATTTTATTAGTGGCGGGAAGGGTTATGGCATCGAATATGAAACCAACGTTGAAAGTGTATGCTTTTAGCGGCGTTCGCTTGGAAACCGATGCCAAAAGGCTTATATAACAGACACTAAAGGACATTTCTGTACTAGTGCACTAGTATAGATATGATCTATAACGTCAGTCACACAACCGACACAAAGAAACAACAACATCGATTTCTGAAGTAAACTGACACATATGAGCAACAGACCTACCCACATAAAAAATATTGGTTCTAGGATCTCTACAAATGATGGTTTACATCTCCTAGACAAAGCCCCAATCACCTTCCTTCTCTTTCTATTAGCCACCCCTCTTACATCCTAGATAATGCCATTAGCCATCAAATCTTGTAATCTTTACCACACCACCATCACCATCCTCCCAGACTGACCTTATTTGATGGCATTTTCTTCTCCCCTATCCCATTTGATTGCAAGTACAACCTTCCCCATCCCCATCATATGCTCCCCTGGCTATGAACCTTCACCTCCCATGGGTCATGAGAGTCCAAGCTATACTAATCAAGGTTCCTTCCCTCATTATGTTTGTCTCCCCCTAATGATTGTGGGTTTGTCTCCTACCAACCATTAATAGATGTGAGTCCCTCACAAAATCCCACAAATTATTATTATAGATCACCCTTCTCTACCCCTCCTGGTCATAGAACCTACACCTATTCATCCCTTCCCGTCTTCTATCTTTTATCCTCAACACATCCTCCAGTGCTATATTAGATCCTTGTCTCCCTTGATGCATTTCCATGCTTCCCATGTTTTTGCTCAAGGGTTGATGAGATTCTTGAATTGACATTGTGAGAGTCTTTAAGGGTATAGAGAATTGATGTGCCATATAAGTAAGCTTAATCTCCCTAGTATCCTCTTAAAGAAAGCAACTTTAGATAGCTTCACATAGAACCTTCTATCCTGGGCAGTCACAAATAGAGTTTGTGATATATCCTCATAGAAAGCCTCTAGCAGAATTAGAAAAACAACTTCATCATTGAATACTTTTTTCCAACGAGAAATTACCAGTAATTCCCCAAAGGTTTTAATCATATTATCCACAGTTTGATCATCTCTACATATGATCGAGACGTGTTCCACCCAAAAACATGCTTTATCCTTGCCTTGGCTATGAGTAAACACCATCTCCTACTACAAATTGGATCACCCACCATAGAGAGAAAATCTACACATGCTAAAGAGGGTTTCTCATTTGTTCCAAAGAAAATTATGACCTTATTCATCACCACTCTCACAATAGATGAAGAACTCAATAATCTACCAGCTAAGGTGGTCCTCATCTTTGACTAGGGTGTTTGTAATACCTGGGCCCACTGCCCAAGACTCTAGTAAAGTTTCAAAAATGACGACTTGCCCCGAAGACCACTAATGGCCTTAACTAAGCACTTCATCCTTCTTCACACGCAAGACAAGATCAACTTCCTTACTAGTCACCCTTTTAAGTACTATTAATAGTCGATCATGCTTAACTTTGGAGTTCTTATTGATGGGATCATTGAAAAGAAGGCGCACCTTGGTGATATGGGTAGTTCAATCATTCCTTTTGAGAACATAATATATGAGGTATCAAATCATGGAACGATACAATCTCCCCCACTTAAACTCTTGATATCATCGTCAAGTCTCAACTATAAGGCTTCATAATCATTTCCCATTTTAGTGTAGAACCAAAATGACCCATTTGCACCCAACTCCAAATCATGGATACCAGTGTAATGGTGGCTACATCACCATGGATATCCCATTCCAACATGCCTAGAGCATATGACTCAAGACTAGCACGCCACATGCCCATCTGGGTTCCACTTACTAGAGGGATTTTGACTTTGATACCATATAGTAACACAAGGGTTTACTGCTTAAGGCTCTAGTAGAGTTTTAGGAATGACAAATGGTGTTAACTGTACACTTTTGTCCTCACTCATGCAAGATGGGATCAACTCTCTAACTAGTCACCCATCCTAGTACTACTCGAAGACAAGCATACTTAACTTTGGATTTCTTAGTGATGGGCTCGCTGGAAAAGAGGTGCATCTTAGTGATATGGGTAGACCAATCATTCCTTTAAGATCATTTTATTCGAGGCTTCAGATCTTGGGATGTTATAATGTTCCATCATGCAACTCCCACATCACATCCTTGTTCATATTTCCCTTCATCTTGCTTTGAGCTGAGTCATTCTCCTTGAGGACTAGAGACACCCTCTTCGGTACATGATGACATGGGTTATGTTCCATGTATGTATGAGGTCTGACTGAAAATTGAGGAAAGATCTCTAGGTTGGACAACACCAACGACCGCCCAAGAGGCGAGGTGGTTGGGGCTAACTAATCATGTTATTAGCTTGCAACAACAATATCACACCTTCTCCATCTTGCACTACGAGTGTCTATGATTAGGCTTCAAACACATAAAGCACACATTTGTGGGTATGTTGTAAAAAGTCATTTTCTATCTTTTGGTTGTGCCTCTTGTTGATGCCTTCTCAGTCACCTAACCACGATCTAGAACTATTATTCTTCATCAACTTCTATCTTAGGCTCAAGCTCTGGCTGGATCCCATACCACTATCCCCAACAACAAATCACCCCCTCCTTCGGCCATTATGGATTTGATGCTCTGTATGGATTCTTCAGACTCCACATATGATGCTGATCATCGATGATCCACCACTAAGTTCCTAACATTAGGATTCCACCTTGTTGTCTTCAATCACACCGGGTTAGGGCAGACAAGGGGATTTGTAATGTCGTGGTTCATGGGAGCGCACAGTCTGCACACTGACAATAGTCCACCCAATAAGGAGTGGGTGTCCTGGGAGGTAGCAACACTATCTGTCAAGATTTGGATGGTCGAGTCTCTGGAGCACCACTCGACAATATCGCCTCCACCCTATCGACCTCTCCTGCCAATATTTTGCATTTTTTTGTATATATATGTGTCATAAAATCATGTTTGTGGTACCAGACCAATTAAAATATATGTTGTCACTTGTATGTGCATACAAGTGGCTTACTTCATAATATAAACAACAAATTAATGTAATCAAATTATGTCAAGGTTGCGTTGAAGAAATATTTATGGAAGGAAAATGTTTCCGCCTCCACCCAAACAAGTCAAATCAAATGTCAAAAGAAAGGCTAACATTTTCATGGACGAAAATTCATATTGCACATGCTTATAGCTCCAATGAAAGATGCTATAAAACTATTTATACATTAAATTATTACTATAAATAGAAAAAGAATATGAAGTGGCATCTACCTAAGAAAAAAATATGCTATTTTAGTATTAATTGTCATTATTGCATGTTAGACAATCATAGAATATGGCATCATGTATTTACTTCAGAAAAAGACGTAGGAAAATACAATTTGGAGATAAGTGACTTCTTCTCTTGACATATTAGACAAAGATATAGGGGTTGTTGACATCCCAATTCTAGTTCGCTCCAACCATTCTCCACATAACTTATAGGGTAAAGAATAACTTTAAACTCATTCACTCCTCTCTAATATCATACTACAAAGATCACTGCCACACACCTAGAAAATTTGTAAATAGACCTAATTAGTAACTATATAGAAGTCCAACAGTGGAGATTAATAGACTAATTTTTTTGTATAATAACACATATATTTTATATATTTAGCTGAATATTTTGTGTAGTGTACTATAAAATAAATGTTTGTTATATGCTAACAACTACATATCAGTGTGACAAACAGTTCAATTTATTTTAAAAAATATTATTCCAAGCACACCACTTCCACCAACCTTCACACCCCCACCTCAGGAATGTGAACAAAGCAACTATCCGCACTGTGCGACACGAATGCCGAAAAAGTGCAATAGTTAATGCGCCTGCTGTGCATGCATGCAACCGTTGCATTAAAACACTGCAATAAAGCAACTACTACCAAACTATTTGCATTTATTACTCTTCACACAAATTAATAAATTTGAATATTTATATTATTATTTTTTCAAACTCCCTCCACTTTTGGATAGGTTGACCACATACATGTTTTACGTCTAAATTCAGAATCAATACTTCAATATATTCAACGTAGTGCGAAAAATAATTAACAAATATACCAGATATAAACTAACACAGTGCGTACAGTCATATTTTCGATTCGGCTAACGAAATAAAATATAAATTTTTTTATTATATATATTATTCATTTTACATATGTGAAAATATTATTTGATTTTATCTAAGAAAAAAATAACAAAATAATATCTTCATGCTAAAAAATTATTTATGGTGTCAAAATATAGCATTTCACAATTTAAATTAATACATAAATGTACTAAAAAATACTAAGTACTTAATCTTATTCAAAGTAGTGCCAAAATATATGAGCAACTATCCGCACTATGTGACATGGAGGACGATAGGATGACTACATACATTTTTGTACACGTTTTTCGGCTAAGTCCAGAACTAGTACTTCAATATATTCAATGTAGTGCCAAATTTTTTTAACATTTATACCAGATATGAACTAACACAGTGCGTACAGTTAGAATTTCGATTTGGCTTACGACAATTGTAAATTGACCAATAAAGAAATGCATGCATCATTATTGCATGCATGCAGCCACTGCATATAATGCCTATATTATCATATTTTTTTATTAAGTTCAAAGTCAATACTTAAATGTATCTAATACAGTGCTAAATATACAATGATAACATACTAAAAAATACATATCACAATGCAACACAGTCGTCAAGGTGAAAGTTCACTATTGTTGATACATGGTTACATGTTGCATGGTTGCATGCATGCAAATGTTGTAACAAAAATAATAATTATATTCAACCACCCACCACCCAACCACTCCTTGCCACATAACAAATATTTTTTCATTTTCCCTCCACTTGCATTTGAATTCATTTTTTTTCAATTTCCCTCCACTTCTAGCTGACATTGTCATATATATTTTTTTAATTTGCGAGAGAACCACCCCCGCACGAGCGCCACTTTTGTGACCCCCGCAGGCGGCGTAAACTCTCGGGGACCCTGACCCGCCCATAAGGGTGGCCCCAACTAGTAGCATCATTGGCCGGCTGACGCTATGGGCAAATCATTTCTGAGGCCATAGCCAGGAGTCGAACCCGTGACCTCTCGCAGAGGCCTTGCGAGCCGCACCGCCTGAGCTATGCCTCACCGGCATATGAATTAGAACTGTACTTACGATCTGAAAACTTTTGTGATTATAAAATATAATAACAAAGCACAATAGACATTTATTATTTCAAAATGTTACATTGTATATGTATAAATCTATAGTATTGTATAAGATGCAAAAATAATAACATTTTTCATTTTGAAACGAAATGAATACTCTTTTACAAATGTCATAGTACCACAATTTCTTCAATAAATATCTAATTTTTATACATTACAATGCCAAAATTAGGACCAACAACTAAAATAAACAAAAATTACAACACCAACGAATGACCCAGGTGGCCATGGTCATGGGACACATCAGCGTGGTGGTGTTACATTGATATTGTGTGGCGGAGGAGGTGGCATGGTCACGACACGACGAAACTCGATGGTGGATTAGGCTTGACGGAGATCCTCGATGCAACCTTGGCCTAGAGGCGAGCTGAACCTCACTTCAACATGGGCGCGCTCACGTCTTGGATACAGCGGTCGGCTGGGACGAAGTCGACTGGACGTGACAACGACGGTGGGCACGGAGGCGAAGGGATGGACGTGACAACAACGGCTGGAGGGTGCGCGTGACAAGAGGATGGACGTCACGATAACGGGTGGGCGGAACAGCGGGGGCGAGACGGAGGGGGGCGCGACAGCGGTGGCGGCGGCACAACGGCGGCGACAGGAGGCACAACGGTCGCGGGTGGGCGGAGCGAGACGGAGGGGGGCGCGACGGCGGCGGTGGGGGCACATCGGCGGCTGCAGGGGGCGCATCGGCGGCGAGTGGGCGGAGCGAGGTAGAGGGGGCGCGGCGGCGGAGGGGGCACAGGGGCAGCGAATGGTGGGCGGAACGGCAGTGTGAGGGCAATAGAAGCTGGAAGGAATCACGTGAAAATGAGGAAGAGGGCTGGGGTGGTAGCTTTTATAGCCCCAAGTTCGAAATTTTTGAACCAGCGCCTCTTCATCTTCTAGCACTGTTATTTTTTAAAACTAACATTGTGCGGACAGAGCATTGGGAATATGTGAAAATTAAAAATAGCATGTGTGGCTGTTATTTGTAACATGGTCCTGAGGCTGGGGTGTGAGTCGTGATGTATATGGTGTGTTCTATATCAATACTCTTATTTTTATAGCGTATGTAATTATTTGTACTTTTTTTTTAAACTATTTGTACTTTAATCTGTATGTGTTTTGTATAATGCATTTCATATTAATGCACCCTATAAAACATACAGTTAAATAGCGGCTAAAATTTCAATAACAGCTTCTAATTTTTCGTATCAATCAAATTTATTTTTTGAATTTTTATTTCTTTACCAGCAAATACGTATCTTCTTTTATAAAATAAATTTGTATAGCACTTATGTCTTGCTGAGCGCAAACGCGGGTGTAGAATGGCTGCTGTGAATCTTTTATCTATACAAATACAAAGGTGTACAACAAACTACTATCTTTCGTATTATTGCACCTTGTCTATTTATACCGTGGTATATTGAAACGAAACCCAAATAAATATCAGAAAATAAATAAAGCCCTTTCCCACTCCATATCCGATCAAGTACCACCCGGTTGATCTTTGTATTGAACCAAACGGTAAGATCATATCAAAGATCAACTGAAGCCACTAAGCTGCGAGCTGTCCAAATATTTTGACGATAAGCATAAAAGCATTGGATGTCTACTTCTGTCTTCCAGCTGTCAGAGAAAAAGCGTCGTTGCTTCGACAAACAATTCCTCATATTGCTTATCATCAACTTGAACTGGGTCCTATACTCCTATTGCCATGTCCTCTTTCGTCTTGTAGGAATTAACTACGACAAACGACCTTCACTTGCATTGACTATCATCAGCTGGAACTGGACCCTACTCCCATATTGAGTCCCTGATGAGCGGACTCAGCCTCCCCTCAGCTCTGACTCCCCAAACGGATGTTTGCCTCTATAAAAAAGTCAGGGTACGTTCAAGCATGCTCCAATGTTCGGAGAAAACTCAAAGGATCGGAGGGATGGCACTGAGACGTGTTGTACTGGTGATGTTACACTTGTTGGCGGCACTCTTCATCAGCATCCCGGTTGTTTCTGCACAGTGGACCGAAGGTAATAAGCTCCAAGCTCATCTGATGCCATCTTTTTATTCACAGCAAACATTTGTATGTTACTGCCGTGCAGCCATACTATCAAGCGTGTTAATCTCTGTGTCCTCGATGAATGCAGACGGCGCCTTTTGCTTGCATTCGGGATGCAACGATAACGAGCCGATTACTGCTACCGTTGGGGGTGGTCCTTCTGGACCTCCTCCTGCCGGGGCTGATCCTGCAACTGTGCCTTGCTTCTGCTGTGGAGCATTTTGGGGATATGGGGGTCACAGATGCTCGAGATGGTGCCCCATGTCCGCTTACGACCGCTGTCCATAGAGGAACAAAACGCATCGTAGGCTTCTTTGAACCAGTTCTTTGTAAGATGGACAATACGAGCAAAATCAGCGCACAGCCTACTTCTACCTTATTTACCGTCAATTCAAGTATAATTCACAGCTTATTAAGACGCAGTTAAAATCCGCGCACCACCTACTACTTCTATCTTTTCCATTGTCGTTGTATAATTAGCTTACAATACTACCTTTATTTGTATTGATGATACTTTTTTGTTATGTGGTGGTATGGATGTGAAATGATGGAGCATATCTTCTTTGTTATGTGTTAGTATAATACATATAGCTTACCATAGTACCTTCGATTGAACTGATGGTACTTATTTGTTATGTGTTGGTATGGATCTGAAACCACCGAGCATATCTTCTTTATATTTTTCTAATAACTACAACATATTTAATTTGGAAATTTTACATCAAATAGAAGAGAAGTGGATAACAAGCTCCGCCGCTAGTTCTTTTTAGATGACAAAACCCATCATTTGAAACATTACATCCATACACTTAGGAGCCATCACGTTACTATTCATAACTTTTTAGACCCTTTTTAAAAGCTCCACAACTTCTGGTGCTAAGAATTCAAAAGAATCAAATCCAAAAGGAATGAAGGCTTGTTGATTCTCAATACATATTTTCTCATGCTTGATCACTTTGACTGAGGCAGCTTTAAGGCAACATGTCCCACTATAAAGACCCCACTCTTAATTCCCACCAGTGGATAAACTCCTATCAAATCCAAACATGCATGTTTTCTTCCGATCCATCCAAAAATAAAAATATCAACATGCCTAAGTGTGGATCTTCCCTCTTGTGGATCAGTTAAAAAGCTCACATGTTTCTCTTTCTTAGAAGAAACATATGCATGTCTGAGTATATCAAATAGAATGTCTCTAACAAGATCTTGTCTGTACTTAAAACCTGGAAACTCGCTGCAATGAATCTCATCCTCCCTAAAAGTGTCCTAACACTCTTACGACAAAGTGGACATATCTCATCAGCTGGAAATAAAGGAATCATGAGACGATATCTGAGGATACTACAGTACTCTCCACTGCTGACATGACCAAGTCCATCAATATGAATAGTAAGGAGAAAATCTTGAGCATGATCAGCTTGAAGACACCAAAAAACTACCTTCTGTCTAACGATCATGTCAAACTTAGCCTCCATGTCCTCAATTTTTTTTTACTAAAAAGAGCACTCGACAAAGTATTTTGAGCCTTTGAGGGGCGGTGCCTTTTCTAGAAAACAACTGAGGTCGAAGGAGGGAATCGTGACAGTAAGGTGATCTAGAGCATAATCAAAGTCAGAGTCCATACCGTGAATCTTGCTATCTCGCAAGATGTGATCCTGAAGCACCCAAGATTGGGCCCTAGATGCCACAAAAGTGTACGAAAAAGCAGCAACGGCTGAATATAATCCCAATCCACCAAACTGAATGGACAATGAAGCCACCCTTCATTGGAGGTCTCCAAAAAAAGGACATCCACAAACTACAATGTCTTTAATACACCCTCATAAGTCTCTATCAAACAATATTGCTGCCTCCTCCATGTACATAGGTTTACAAGTCCTTAAGCCAAATAAAAGTTTTGCAATACCCATACACGATCAGAGTAAAAGAAGCTCACTCTGGGGATCACCCAATTGAGGAAGAAGATGCATCAACTTCACAGCCTTAGAAGCCCTCTCCATAGCCAAACCCTCAATAAAATTTCTATTTCTACTAACAACTCCTCCAAGAAACTTCACCCCTAACAAATGTCTTCCAATATCCCCTGGGAAACAACTCTTTGTGATGCTTCCTGCCATTATGTAGGCTAGAAAAACTTAGTTTTACAAATATTTAAAAGTAGACCCAAATATGGTCCACAACACTGAGTGATACCCAGAACCTTGGCCACCTCCTATGTGTCTCCAATGACTGTTTCATCATCAAGATACCACATATGAAGAAGAAGCTTGTAGTTATCCCTGATATGATGGATAAGTGGATGCATTACAAGGGAAAAATAAGTGGGCCCAAAGGATCATCTTGTGACACCCGGGCCCAAAGGATCATCTTGTGACACCCTAGTGGTTGATCAGATATGTCTATTCCCAAGGTATAGTCTTGCTGCATGGCCATATAGAAACTTCACCCATAAAGAAATAGATGGACATCTCACCCTCACTTCACTAGTAAGGCGGCCCTATCAACCAGATTGGAGGCATTAGAAAAATCCATTATGAGCATGGATAGAGAACCATTGCTATGCCGCACATTCAACACTCTGTTGACACTGTGCAAAATAGCCTCTGCCTCACCAGATACACCCACTCCAAACTAGAAGTCACTAAGATACTTGATTCCTGCTATAGCAACATTGGACACTAGGCACCTCCAAATAGTACCAACTGCGATGGGGCGTATGTCGTTGTCTGGCTTAAATAGTTGTTTAAGAGGAACAGAAGCTATAAACTCTGCCAAGCACAAGGGACATCTCCCTCCCAACCATAAATTAACCATGAGGGTGATGGCATGTAGGAGGTCAGTGCCCACGACAGACCCCTCTCCACACATAGCATCAAAGATGTGTTGGGCCCTCAAACTATCTCTACCACAGGAAGTCACTTTAGGAAAAGACTTGATACACCCAAGAATAGTGCCAACTTCTACTACTAGAGGAGGTTGAAAAAAGAGAATCGACAAGGAAGGAGGTGGCTTGTATGTGTGTTTTGCCTCTAAACCCTTATGGTATCTTCATTGTACGGTGCCACGCCTTATAAAGACATAAGTTTTACGACTGTTGTAAAATGACCGTCTGTAACCTTGCGAAGGCACTGCCTGATGTTGGGGTTTAATTATTTATCTTCCTCATTAGAGTAGCCACCGTCATGATCCATAGCCTCAAGTCCATGAGCATTTAATACCTTATCAACTACCTTAGAATTACCGTCAACTTCTCCCCACGTAGAAAGTGAGTTAAGAATAAGACATTTTTGTAGAGACTTTTTGTTGCCGGACCTGCTATCTCGTCTATTCTGAGGACATAACACCTGCAAAGTACAACATGGAAGAAGCAATAGTCTTATCCAAGAGATATCGATCCTGGCTCAATGATCACTTTGTAAAGAGATGTCTTCAATGTTTTAGAGAAAGCAAGTCGACAACTATGAGAAATGCTCTTTAATGTCATGATAGGTTCTCTAAAGACCTGATCGAAAAGCCCAACATCGAAGACCAGCCATCCCCTCCATAGCAGTGAAGATCTCGAGACTCTTTTGGAGAGGCTTTAAGATGCATACAATGCGACTTTCAATCCCTTTTGTCTCATTAGTGACCCGGACAATACCATCATCATGAAGGCATGCACAACTCATGACTTGTATCTTCATACACTTTCCACATAACCACTGATCAAGGACCCTCAACGTCTCATCTACGGCAAGAAATAAGCCATATTCCTTTTGAAGAGCTCCCCGCAACGTGGTACTACGCCCCTCACTGGAGAGGTGCTCTCTTGAGATGAGAGATCATATGTGTTGTGGCATCCAACTCATAAAAATAGGATTTATTTAACCGGAAGTGAATCATTTGCAGCGGATTACTGAAAATCACTAAAAATTAAAACTTTTTGCAAAGAGATCCACACATAGGAAATCTTTTCCATCAAGAACCATTGTATAACATTTACATATTGGTTCAAACATACATAACCTGTACCATCTCTTCTCAGAGACTACATCATCAACTTCCCTATAAACATTATATACAGACAACATTCGAATCTCGAGGCTTCAAGCCAAAATATCAAACGATTCATTAAAACACTAACTATAAACTCCGAGGACCTGAGAGTACAGAGATGACACATAGGACTTTCTAACTACATAAATTGACAGACAGTATCTCCACCTGAGATCTCACTGATGTCCCTGATGTTATTGATGTTGTCCTTTCCCTACAAATAGGATTTCTGCTTCTTTGTCCGCGTCCACCTAAAAAGTTAGATCCCACGGGGGTGAGACAATTGTAAATTGCCCCAGCGGGAGATATAACTCTCCGCCAAAACATTGCTATAGGAGTTTATTAAAATAAACTGAGCAGAAGGATATATATTAATATGACAGCAGATAAATCACTGTATGACTAGAGTGAAGTAATCTCCTTTCTTCAGGAGAACATTGCATATACTCATGGTAGACTCATAGTTCATCCATCTACTTGTAATGAATACAAACATATATGAATAACATCAATGAACTAAAGTTATATAAAAGAAATATAACATCATCCAATGAATTTATGTATTCAATCCTTAGGAAAACATGATATACATCTGATTTCATTTTACAATCACACTTATGCCCTGAGGAGATGAGGTATCCCGTTCATACTCCAACTGACCACTACGAAGTCGAAATCGGTACCATACATAGGTCTATGGAAGAGTCGGATTCCCATGACCTCTCACATCCCGGTCAGTGTGGGACAACAAGCAGAATTATGTTAACTTCTCAAAATAGCTTTCCAGGGTATACTGGAACTTCGCTATAGAGTTACAGCGTCAACTGCACTCTCATCGGCCATCGAGAGATTTAATGTTTATCTCTATCGACCCAACATAAAATATCATTGGGAGATGTGTACAACATATATCCCAATCATCGGGAGATTTGTGATACATCCATCCTGGAATCATGAAGGATTGAGAGGTTTGATGTTTACCTTCCCTCAAATCTCTTCACCGGACGTACGGATATTTTTCGCCCATTTACCCCCACATATTCAAAATATGCGTTCCGAGTTTTGCCGCGGAGCACCCATTTCACCATCACCTAAATGCTGACGATGATGGATCTATGGTCAGGGCTCTACATGAAAAGATTTCACTTGATTAATTAAGTACATTTGCATATTCTTTTATCATCAACCAAGTTCTCAAATATGACTTATTACAACAATGCTATAAAGAGACATGTATTACTTTCATCAAATACTTATCAGTCTTTAAAAGACCTTGGGAACTCAGTCCCTTATTTCAATACTGGGAATTATCATCCCTTCACAATCTCATCACCATAATTATATGGTTTTGGGTATTCAAACCCTTAAATCATCATTGAGCATCATTACCATCTATTAGGTAACTATCACCTTCAGGTCATCTGACCAAGGCATTCATGATACTTATTATACAAGCATCACACATGGCTCGTAAGGCCACAAAATATCATGTCACCACTTTCTAGGCAAAAACTTACTTGTATGACTCATAAGGTCCATGCACATTGCTACTTTTACTAAGCAACAACAACATTAGGGCACATAAGGCCAATCAACATTTATTATATGAATGTCACAGCTCAAACCTGGCTATATTTATCATCTCATAATACCTATATGGTTATTAGACATGATAACAGTCATACAAGTTATTCATCACATCATGTGATACAATAGTAACACCATTATTCCTTTACCAGGAATTAGGGTTTACTATCAAATAGGGATTTTCATTCCCTTTACCCAAAATTAGGGTTAGGGTTCCCCATTTCTCATTAATTAGGGTTTCATGATTATATTATCTGTCCAACCCTTAATTCATTATTCCATACCTCTGGGGCATTCAAAGATATCATACATGATTATTCAAGATCATTACTCTCATCATATAGCATTAATGATCATCAATTCAAGGTATGAGTTCATTTCTCATCCTCATCATGGTATGACTACATCATACTCATCAATTTGGCTTAACCCCATTCTCAAGGTACATTAATTAACACTTATCAAAGTGCATCAACTCATTATATTTTATTGTAATAGTTGCATAACACACTTCATATGTTTCTTACCCAATTATATTGGATTTGGAGTGTATCAAGGTATATAAACCCTGAAGTGCTTAATGTGATAACTATCATATCTTGATGTATCACTTTTCTCATCATTTCAGACTCTCTTGAGTTAACCAACTTATCTTGTATTAAGGTATTTCCCTCTTAATACATTCCATCACTAAACTCTCACCTTTAGCATATAATTAATAGGATACACATTAGAATTGTCCAACTATCTTTAATGATGTGGACTTGTCTAATGATAAATACATTGCTTACCATAAGGTTGCTTATAATCAACCACATGAAATGTTTCACCTTTATAAGGTAATTTCTTCTATCTCATCAGTAGGGTTTCCTTATACCCTTACATAAAATTAGGATTAGGGTTTCTTGTCATATTACCCAAGATTAGGGCTTTATGTATTATGACTCCACATTAGAGTCTCACATACCTTCACCCTTCTTACGGCCTCTCATCACAACATAGTAATAGAGCTTCATGTGGTGTTAATTCTTAATCAGGGTTTCTCATGGAATCACCCTCAACTAGGGTTTCTCATGGAATCACCCTCAACTAGGGTTTCACATGGAATCACCCTCAACTAGGGTTTCACATGGAATCACCCTCAACTAGGGTTTCTCATGGAATCACCCTCAACTAGGGTTTCACATGGAATCACCCTCAACTAGGGTTTCACATGGAATCACCCTCAACTAGGGTTTCACACATTATTACATGACATTACCCTGAATTTGATTGTCACATCACATCACCACATCAATGTTCCATATACATCATTCTAACTTAGGGTTTCTCATGGCATAACCCTAGAATAGGATTTCACATGGAATCATCCTTAATTAGGACTTCCACTATAGTTACCCACAACTTGGGTCTACTATTCATCTCCATTAGGATTTTATTCAATTGTCCATAATTAGAGATTCACTATTCATCCCAATAAGGGTTTTACATCTCATTACTCTAAATTAGAGTTATACATATCATTACCCTAGATTAGGGTTTCATTTAGAATTGCCCTCAATTAGGGTTAGAATTCAATAACCCTGTCAATTAGGGTTTATGTTCATGATTAGGGTTTCATGATCACTTTACTTAAGGATCATACCCTTAATCACCACATGAATCATACTAATATATGAATTTCATGCTATCATCCTCTCAACTTGATTAGGTCATATCAACCCTTCAATCAAGTACATACAACTATGATTAACATAGTGTACCAAGTCATTGTTCTTATAAGCAATTAGGGTTCATCCCTTAATTGGCACTAATCACTTAGGTACTTTTAGGATTTCAACCTTTGTACCTTCATTGATTATCATTACTAACCATCATTGGATTATATCAAAGTGATTGAACCACATTGAACTCCATTCGGTTTTGAAGGTTTCATCACTAAACGGTTTTGAAACCATTTTCTACCAAACGGTTTTGAAACCGTTTGACCCCAAACGGTTTTGAAACCATTTTCCCCCAAATAGTTTCAAGACCGTTTGGTCTCAAACGGTCTTAAGACCGTTTGGGCCAAATCAATCCCAAAACCGCAAGGGCTCACTAGGTCAATCATCAATTAGTTGATTATGATTAACAACATTGAAGCCTACAATCAATTGAATTATTGAGCTTCAACCATAATTGACCCTTGGATCTTTAATCCATCAATCACCACCTTTGACCATTCAAAACGGTCTTAAGGTGCTTGACCTCATTTGGTCTTGAGGTGCTTGACCTCTAAATAGTTTTGAAACCATTTTCCCATCTCATCATCAAAATCCATAACATCCAATTAGGGTTTGGATCATTGGATTGATCATCATATCAGCAATTGATTGCATTTCAATTTGGTATCATTGGATCTTCAAATACCAAACCATACTCAAACCTAGACCTCCAAACAGTCTTGGTTGACCTCCAAATGGTTTTGAAACCGTTTGGGTGAGTCTCAAATGGTTTTGAAACCGTTTGGGTTAACCAACCCAAAAACTCAACACAATCAATTACAAATCAGCAATTAACCCGATTAGGGTTTGCTACTTGGTGATTAAACATGCATTGAATTAATCAATTGGATCCTTTAGATTATCATTCAAAATGTATTAGGGTTCTGACCTCAAACGGTCAACCCTCTCAAACGGTCAACTCCCTCAAATGGTTTGGGTCTCAAAGCACCAAACGGTTTGGTGAAACCGTTTGGACCAACAAGTTGGAAACCATTTGCCTTGGATATTTGGTGAGGTGTGTGCTTGTGATGATGTCATAATCAGAAAGCTCTAAACTCATGAAACCTTCTGTGATTTCCATGGTGATTGCATCAATCAACCAAATCAATTATTGTAAATGAAGAAAGGATCATTATTTGATAAGGAATTGAATGCAATAACAATAATAATGGTTCAAGTTATAAAACCCGCCTCCAATTGATCTCCAAAACTCGAAGCTCAAGACAACAATGGTGGATGCAACTCCTTTCACCATTCAAAGGCTCGTCCTCAAGGTTTGAGTGAAAAGGAATGGTTAGAATTGAAGAGGGGATCGAATTAGGAAGAATTCATGCATTGATTTGTGATTTCCACCATGGATTCAAGGTGAAAAGGGATCAAGAAGCTTACAAACAGGTAGGGAGTCTTCCTCCTGGTCCTCCCAAGCTCCTTGGTCGTTTTCCAAGCAAAGGAAAAGAAGTGGGGTCAAAAAATACTTTCATTTGGCTTGTAAAGAGTCTTTTTATAAAAATTCAATGAGAGAGAATATGCTTTATAAAAATTCATTTAATCCCAAAAATAGGTCCGCCTCTTCCCCCTCATATTCCTTGGATCCGAGGATATATTTTTTTCCTCTTATTCCTCTCAATTATCCATGATTTAAAGAAAAGCAAATTAAGCACCTCAAATCATATTATACTAATATCCATATGTGAGTGGATATTTCTTTTTCTTATAACATTGTGAGTGAGTTATCCATTCCCTTGGATATTTTCGTGGTCCTTGCAAATCTCAAGGATGTCCACACACATCGGAATCAAACCATTTTAATTTTGGTTGAAGGCCCTTTAATTAATACATTTATTTTTGCACTAAATTGAATTAGGGTTTCAATTAGGCATTAATCTTGATTATTTTAATATCAAGATTCTCTCTCCTCCAACTTAATTCAAATGAGGCGCCCCTCTCATTTTATTTGCTCTACATGATTCCAAGAAACATTAGGGACCTTATTGAAGTGGTAATTTGCATATTGAACCCTAGGTTTTGGGTAAATTGCACATTACACCAAAACTAGGTTTTCATGCACAAACATTGCTTTATCAGTTCTTTCTTGGTACCAGGCTTCCATAAGCCATACCTTAGCATCATTTTCACTCTCATGATGATTCAACACATGAGGAACATATTATCATGCAAAATTTGCACTTAAACCCCTCAACTTGGGTAATTTGCACTTTAGTCCAAAACAAGCAAAACATTGATTTCAACAATATTCAAAAAGGAGTAGAATCACACATAAGTTCCTCTTGAGCCCTAATTACTTTTCACAAGATAATATGAAGCATATAATCATCTCTCTTAATCAAAACACCTAGGGTTAAAGCATAACTCAGGTCAGGGATGTTACAAATTATAAACCCCTAACAAGGATTTCGTCCCCGAAATCCAGATAAAGGAAGATAGATATATTTCATTCATCATACTATCTAGTCTTCACATATCATCTCCTTATTATGAAGACACCATAAAACTTTGATCAGCACAAAGTGTTTCCATACAAGATTCTCATAGAATCAACACACAAGGCACATGCTCCACTGTTCCTCATCATTGACTGTGGAGTCAGTTTTGTGTCAAGTAACACTTTTCTTATTCAAAGAGACATCATACATTCTTTATTAATATCATGTTTATGCAGAGAATAAACCCCTAACATATGATGTTCATATTATTTTATATAATCAGACTAATTTCATAGTTGACCACTCCAGGTAGCCAACCTAAACCATCTGATATTTCTCAGATACCAAAATCTTTCACCTTGGTATCTATCACATGTGTTGAGAACACATCACATTTTTATATTCCTTTCATCTTGGAACATTTTTATCTTATGCACATCAAGTGTCCTAAGACCCACCTGATTGCCATGTCCCTGAAAGGAAAGAAAACAAGGATTCATATTCCTCTTATTAATTCATGTATTTTAAACTATTCATGAACCATTTATTTTTTTGTTTAATCCTAGGCTCCTTGCCTTTAGTATAGGAATTTGTAAGGATGATTACATGTCATTATACCTTTCTTTATTATTATCTAGCATGTTTATGATCATTTTATGATCTCATCACATTTCCCATTTCCTCATTATGGGAAAGATCTTTATTATGCTTGCAGCATTATTGAACATGGTTCATCTCCCTTATTCTTATTCTTATCTTATGAGGAGTACGCTTTTAGTTCCTCACACAACATGCTCATCTGAGATTATCACATACTTCTCTTTCTTATGCTTAGGATATGACACATTTATTCATTCCATATTTATGATTTCATGATACTCATTAGATTGTATCAGAATGACTACTTGATCAGAGTAATCAAAAATACAATAATCTAAGAGTTTCCATACTCACTTTATCATCAATAGTTGTATACCTGGACAGGGTATATAAATACTGAGATTAAGTGGTATGCACTTTGTATACTATCATATTCCTTCTTTTGCATATTATGACAAGCATAAGGTTTAACATTCCTAGAGTTCATCCAGGCATCTCTACTTTACCTCCTCTTTTCTTATAGAGGTAAGAACAACATAAAACATTTGTAATGTTTTACTATGCAAAACATAAGTCCTCATAGGACTAATCAAGGAAAGTTCAGTCAATTCCTTTCTCAGTTAATCTAGGAATTCATAAGATGACATATTTGAATGACATTATCTTGTCTAACCTGTCATTATTCATGGATTATTCACTGCCTCAGGCTAACTCTACCTCAAAGGTTGATTTAACAGGCTAAGGTTGAGCACAGACTCAATTTAAGTCCAGAAATTCATCATTTCCTTTTGCTTCAACCTGCTGATGCTGATTATAAATCTTGTTGATATCTAAAACATCATAACTAGGGGCTGGAAATCCAAGTTACACTACCCATGCTTGATCCACTATGTCCATGATTGTTGCCCTAAATTCTCCAATAGTAATACTTAAAGAAGGATTTTCTTATTATAGTTGGATCAGCTAGGGGATTCTCAAGAAATTGTCTCTCTATTGCCTGCTCCCATGCACCTCTTCTTGGTGTATCATTGCTTCTTTCAGCAGCAACCTCCTCATGTAACCTAGTCATCTTTAAGTTCTTCTTCTCTTATACGAGCAGAAGACACTATCAGATACACTGGATGACACCAGAATAGACTCTACTACCTTATTCCTATGTCTCTGTAGACTCAGTGAACCTAGAGCTCTGATACCACTAATTTGTGGCATCCAACTCATAAAAACAGGATTTATTTAAGCGGAAGCGAATCATTTGTAGCGGATTACTGAAAATCACTAAAAATTAAAACTTTTTGCAAAGAGATCCACACATAGGAAATATTTTCCATCAAGAACCATTGTATAACATTTACATATTGGTTCAAATGTACATAACCTGTACCGTCTCTTCTCAGAGACTACATCATCAGCTGCCCTATAAACATTATATACAAACAGCATGCGAATCTCGAGGCTTCAATCCAAAATCTCAAATGATTCATTAAAACACCAACTATAAACTCCGAGGACCTGAGAGTACAGAGACGACACATAGGACTTTCTAACTACATAACTTGACAGACAATATCTCCACCTGAGATCTCACTGCTGTCCCTGATGTTATTGCTGCTGTCCTTTCCCTGCAAATAGGATTTCTACTTCTTTGTCTGCGTCCACCTAAAAAGTTGGATCCCATGGGGGTGAGACAATTATAAATTGCCTCAGTGAGAGATATAACTCTCTGCCAAAACATTGCTATAGCAGTTTATTAAAATAAACTGAGCAGAAAGATATATATTAATATGAAAGCAGATAAATCATTGTATGAACAAAGTGAAGTAATCTCCTTTCATAAGGAGAACATTGCATCTACTCATTGTAGACTCATAGTTCATCCATCTACTTGTAATGAATACAAACATATAAGAATAACATCAATGAACTAAAGTTATATAAAAGAAATGTAACATCAGCTAATGAATTTCCGTATTCAATCCTTAAGCAAACATGCTATACGGCTGATTTCATTTTACAATCACAGTTATGCCCTGAGGAGATGAGGTATACCGCTCATACTCCAACCGACCACTATGAAGTCGAAATCGGTACCATACATAGGTCTATGGAAGAGCCAGATTCCCATGACCTCTCACATCCCTATCAGTGCAGGACAACAAGAAGAACTATGTAAAATGCTCAAAATAGCTTTCCAGGGTATACTGGAACTTCGCTATAGAGTTATAGTGTCAACTGCACTCTCATCGGCCATCGAGAGATTTAATGTTTATCTCTATCGACCTGACATAAAATATCATTGGGAGATGTGTACAACATCTATCCCAATCATCGGGAGATTTGTGATACATCCATCCCGGAAGCATGATAGATTGAGAGGTTTGATGTTTACCTTCCCTCAAATCTCTTCACCAGACGTAAGGATATTTTTCGCCCATTTACCACCACATATTCAAAATATGTGTTTCGGGTTTTGCCGCGGAGCACCCATTTCACCATCACCTAAATGCTGACGATGATGGATCTATGGTCAGGGCTCTATATGAAAAGATTTCACTTGATTAATTAAGTACATTTTCATATTCTTTTAGCATTATCCAAGTTCTCAAACATGACTTATTACAACAATGCTATAAAGAGACATGTATTACTTTCATCAAATACTTATCAGTCTTTAAAAGACCTTGGGAACTCAGTCCCTTATTTCAATACTGGGAATTATCATCCCTTCACAATCTCATCACCATAATTATATGGTTCTGGGTATTCAAACCCTTAACTCATCATTGAGCATCATTACCATCTATTAGGTAACTATCACCTTCAGGTCATCTGACCAAGGCTGTAACATCCCTGACTTGGGTTATGCCTTAACCCTAGGTGTTTTTCTTAATAAAGTTAATTATATTCTTTCTCTTATTTCTTGTAAAGTAATTAAGGTTCAAGGGAAACTTATGTTTCAATTTTAGTCCTTTTCGAATAATGTTGAAATATTATTTTGCTTGTTTTGGAGTAAAATGCAAATTACCCAAATTGAGGGGTTAAATTGCAAATGTTACATGATAATATGTTACTCATGTGTTGAAGCATTAGGAGAATGAAGATGATGCAGAGGTAAGGCTTGTGGTAGCCTGAGTACCAAGAAAGAGCTGAAAAAGTAATGTTTGTGCATTAAAACCTAATTTTGGTGTAATGTGCAATTTACCCAAAACCTAGGCTTCAATATGCAAATTACCACTTCAAAATAGTCCCTAATGTTTCTTGTAATCATGTAGAGTAAATAAAATGAGGGGGCTCCTCATTTGGATCACTTTGGAGGAGAGAGAATCTTGATATTAAAATAATCAAGATTTAAGCATAAATTGGAACTTTACTTCAATTTAAAGCAAAGAAATATATTAATTGAAGAGACCTTCAACCAAAAGGATAGGGATGATTTTGCAAAATAATGGACGACCATGTGCCTTTAAAATGCACGAAAATATCTCAAGCAAGTGGATAACCCACTAACATTATTAAAAGAAAAAGAAATATCCACTAACTTATGGATATTATTATTATAAGGGTTAAGGTGCTTAATTTGTTTTCCTTTAATTCATGGATAATTGAGTGGAATATGAGGCAAAGGGGATATCCTCGTAACCAAGGAAGGGAAGGGGGAAAGTTTCAAGGAAATGGAGGAGATAATCCCTACTTTCTCTCTCTTAAATGAATTTTCAATAAAATTCATATATATGCTCCTTTATCCATGAGTTGAAAGGGAATTTCGAATCCACTTTCACTTCTTACTTGCAAAAATGACCAAGGGAGATTGGAGAAATAGGAGGATGACCCCCAACCTGTCGGTAAGCTTCTTGACCGTCGTTTACCTTGATTCCATGGTGGAAATAAAAAATCAATGCATGATTTCTTCATATCTCGATCCCATCTTCAATTCTAACCATTCCTTTTCACTCAAAGCTTGAGGACGAGCCTTAGGATAGTGAAAGGAGTTGCATCCACCATTTTTGACGTGAGCTTGAAGCTTTGAAGCTCAATTGGAGGCAGTTTTTATAACTTGAACCCTTGAACTTTGTTATTGATTCCATATCTTTATCAATTGTTGATTCCTTCATTATTCCCAAAATTTTATTTGAATGATTGGTGAAATCACCATGGAAATTACAACAAGTTTCTTGGGTTTGTATCTTGAAGATGATGATGTCATCTTAATCACACACCTCAACATGGGAAATCGGTTTTCAAAACCGATTGAGTTAATTTGGTTACAAAATCGAATGGATAATTGATTTCAAGACCGAATGGATAATTGCTCTCAAGATCAAATGGGTAATTGATCTTAAGACAAGTTGGAGATACTTTCTGATGTAGTTGGACGTTTATCCAATGGTCCTAATTGATTGGTTGAAGGAAACCCTAGATGCCCAAACAGTTTCAAAACCATTTGGTGTTGAAATGCCAAAACCGAATGGAGATCTAAAGTGATCAAATCGTTTGGAGATTTAAGGTGATGATTGATCCATTGATCCAATGGTTGATAATAATGATTATCAATGATAGGTACAAAGGTTGAAATCCTAAAGTACCTAGATGATCAGTACCTTTAGAATGGTTAACCCTAAAGGCTTATGAAAGCAATGTCTCAATACACTATGTCAACCATAGTTGTACATATTTGATTGAAAGGTTAATGTAACCTAATCAAGTTGAGTGGATGATAGAAAGGAATTCATACATGAGTATTAATTATGAAGAATATGTGATTAGGGTATGATACTTAGTAAAGAGATCATGAAACCCTAATCGAGTGGGTGAATAAGCCATAATCCTAAAGGTTGGGCAATCCTGAGTGAAACCCTAGTCTAGAGTAATGATGTAACCCTAATTTAGGGTGATGATATAAGAAACCCTAATTATGGGTAATGGAATATGAAACCCTAATTGGGATAAATAGTAAACCCTAATTATGGGTAATTTAATGGAAACCCTAATTAGGATGAATAGCAAACCCTAATTGTGGATAATTGGATTTAAACCCTAATTGAGGGTGATGTCATGTGAAACCCTAATTGAGGGTGATGCCATGTGAAACCATATGCAATGGTATGATGAGGAGCCCTAATACAGGGTGAAGGTATGTGAAACTCAAATTTTGAGTTATAATAAGTGAAGCCCTAATCTTAGGCAATATGATGATAAACCATAACCCTAATAAGAGAACCCTAATGATAAAATAGTGGGTATTACCTTATAAAGATGAAACATCTCAAATGGTTGATCATAGGCAACTTTATAGTAAGCAATGCCTTAACCTGAAATGAGTCCATATCATTGAAGATAGTTGGACCATTCTTGTGTGTGACCTATGCACTTCATGGTAAAAGTGATAGGTTAGTGGATGAAAGCATTAAGATGGGAAATACCTTAATCCAAGATAAGTTGATAACTGTGACATCCCCAGATTTTCTAAAACTTAATCTGATGTGAGACATCCAAATTGAAACCCTCACCTCAGAGAGAATCCCAATTTAAACATTCCACATAAGGCTAAGAAGAAGAAAATCAAGGGAGTCAGAAGGAAACACATCAGTAGCACATGCACATGAACAATAATAAAACTATAACACATGTTCACCATTCAACATATAATTACAACATGAATTGTTACATCACTTGATATTACATATTGAACAACAAACTTATACATATACATGTACTACATCTAACCAACAGGATCTTAAGACAACAGGTCCACCTGTACATCAGCTCGCTATACAACTCTCAACTATCCTAGATCTTCAAGAGCATAACCAAAACCTAAACAAAAGATTACATGCGGTACACGTCAACACAATATTTCATGAATATTGTACTGAGTATGCCTACGTGTCTTTTTATATACCTCTCATCATATCTTGGCAATAAGATAAAACTAATATACTTGGCAGTAACAGAAGAATATAAGAAAAGCATATACTTGCACAAAGATATTCATTAGCAAAAGAGAACACATATTTTAATCACATTTCCATCATATATCTCGTACATCTGGCCCCAAGGGCTTTGATGTTTTTAGGCCTTATGATCTACTACCAAAGAGTTTGAGATCATTTAACGTGTGATCTACTACCAAAGAGTTTGAGATCTAACACATGTGATCTACTACCAAAGAGTTTGAGATCACTTCAATGCACTATACTACCAAAGAGTTTAGTGCTATCATATGATGGATCTGATATCTTATGTTTCATGTGTTCATAGCCATAAGTATGGAAAATCAAGCAAGATATCGTACAAGAACAATCATTTCATCCAATACCATATGCCAAGTATTTTACTACACATATAACACAAGCATATTGTATAATAAGACAAGTAAGAGGTAATGGTGTACCTTCCAAAGAGACATCCTAATCACATACCACTGATGTCAACTATAAGCTTGGTCAAACCTGATCAAGACAAGATCACATATCACTATCAGGTTCTCATCATCTTACATCTCATCTTAACCCTAATCGTGTTCATCACATTATGATATTCTCATGATTACTTGTATTCTTGCCTTATATTTATCTTACTGATGTCATATTCCAGATTATAGTTCATCATCAGAACATTAGGTTCCATATCCTTTTTGGTACACATATTAACCCTAGGTTACATCATTAACTTAGATTAGGGTTTTATAACATGCATTAATATTCATCTTCATATAACATAGATTCTGTTCATCATGATGATCTCATAATTAAATCTGAGGTTCAACATACTGATATGAGCTTTCTCTATAAATTTTATCATTTATAGAGCACGTATGTATTTATTGTATATTAATTAGGGTTATAAGCCCAAATAGCCACATTAGGCAAATTACATGATTTCGTGTATCAACATCATGATTACTGACATCAGATGGATTACATATATGATTTCTCACTTACTAGTATTTTCTCATAATTTTTGGTTGATGTTTGATATTTATTATCCATCCAATGAGCATTTCACATGTTACATATTATCACCGATATTAATGCATTAAAAGCCTGATGTTATTATTCCATCTTATTCTACGCATTTTTTTGAACATTTTGGTATATTATATGTATTTTTCTGATGCTCGAGCTAATTACTATGAATTATTCAACAATTGGATATTTACTGAATTATTGGGCGATTTACCTTTTTCAGCCAACCATAAAGCGCCCCATGGATCTAGGTTTGGCGCAGCTCCTTGCTTGCTGCGGCCAGTTCTTCCTGGTTCAACATGGTTCACGAACAATTTATGGCCGGTCTGGTCTGGGATTGAGCAATTCACCGCTATCGGACCCGGTTCCTTCTCCCCCCCCCCCCATTTCGTTCTCTCACGCGATCAGTCCCAAACGGGACTCTGTTCCTAGCGGGTGCCGCCGCGTAGGGGAACTCCGGTGAGAAAGAAGCCGCACAGGGGTGCTCCGCTTCAGCTGCGAAGGCCTCCATCAGCTTCATCCTCTCTCCCTCGATGCCGCCGTCTGGTCGCCCTTCTGGCCCGCGGTTCCAGGTCGTTAGGTCCTGCAGCTGCCGGCAGGGCGCCGCCACGGCTGGGTCCCACTCCGGTGTGGAATCGACAGCACCGTAGCACTCCTTGCCATTTTCTAGGGCTTCTACTAGCTCCGTCCATGCCTCCCCGAGCTCTGCGGACACTCTACTTCGCTATTGGGGGTCCCTTCTTCCTCCGCCATATGCTCACCGGCGCCAGCCGCTCTGGCAGGCAGATGGAAAGGGGAAGAAGGCTTCCTCACTTTGAGGCTTGCATCTCAAGCATCAAGGAGCTTCAGTTTACGTGTAGGAACCTAGACAACCTATTATATTCCTCCGGTATCCTCTTCTTCATTTCCCCTTCTGTCTCTCCAAACCACCTACAACTATCGAAGGAGAGACAAGTGTCAGGGGGGGGTCGCATACTCTTCTCTCTCAACTAGTTGACTGCTGTAAAGGGTCGATGGATAGGTTTTGGAGAGCCTAACAAAGTCGGGAGGCCAACTGCCCACTTTGTTTCCCCTCTAGGCCACGATCATCCACAACCAGCTATCCGTGTTTCTGTTCCAGTTGCCCACGATGTCCAGACTATGCGATCTTGAAGACAAGATTCAGGACGTCCACTCTGACCCATCCAACGGCCACCGAGATGCCACGATATGAATCCCTGGTTTATTCAAGTCTGGGGTGCGTGACACCCTGATAGATCGGCAACTTAGGCTATATAATCCAGATTCTATTAATAACCTATATCAATATACACATTATTGCATCGTTTTCAAACCCAAATAACTTCTTCCAGGAATATCCAAATGCCACCAAAGTTTAACCATAGCTTCTTTACCTATCAAGATACCTTCTACTCAAATTTGGTGACCAAACTCATCTATTAGAATATCTAAATTAAATTCTTCAAAAAGGCATAAAAAGAGAAATCTTAACCATGATATCAACATCACCTCAACAAACCTACTTTGTCAAAACCTCAGAACTCTCAACATTATTCAACCTTATGACTTCACTTATGTCATTGGATGATTAAGGACTCCAAAAGTCTACTCCATCACAATAACTCAAGTAAGTTGGAAGTGATGAGGAAAGTGATACATCAAGATATGATTGATATCACTTTTAGCATCCCAAGGTTGATAAGCATTGATGTACCTCAAATCCAATATACTTGGATAGGAAAAACATGAAGTATGTTATGTAAATTGTTACAATGAATTGTAATGAGTTTGATATACTTTGATAAGAATAGGCTAATATACCTTGAGAATGGGGTTAAGATAAACTAATGAGTATGATGTAATCATACCATGATAAGGATGAGAAATGAACTTGTATTGATAATTATTTAATGATAAATGTTAAAAGTAATAAACATGATTGAATACTCGAGATGTTAATGGATGCTCCTAGAGGTGTGGAGCAATATATTAAGGTTGATTTGATAAATATGAAATCCTAATTAATGTGAGATGGGAAACCCTAACCCAAAATTGGGTAATGGGACATGAGAAACCCTAATGTGACGTGAATAGTAAGCCCTAACCCTATTGAGGGAATAGTGGTGTTACTATTGTATTACATGAGGTGATATGTTATTGTTGCCTAGTGAGAGGTGACAAGATGTGTAATGGCCTTGTGACCCATATGATTAGATGTTGCCTAGTGATAGGTGACAAGATGTTTAATGGCCTTGTAAGCCATATGATTAGATGTTGCCTAGTGAGAGGTGACAAGATATTTTATGGGCCTTATGAGCCATGAGAACAATTGTGGCATAGTGAAAGGTACCAAAATGATTCTAAAAGTTTATTGTAAGAAATGATAACGTTTTAATAAACTTAATAAAAGGAACAATTGTATTCAATAAAGAATGTGAACATCTATGAAGGCTAACCTCAGGGTTCAGAGCCTAGAGAAGGATGTGATGATCAATGATGAGTTAAAGGAATTTATATCCCATGATCTATGTAATCATGATTGGTTAAAGTCTAATACCCGAAAGAGGCATGAAGCATGTAATCAGGAGTGGTTAGAGTCCACTTCCTGGCTGTGTAATCAGGAGTGGTTAGAGTCCACTACCTGGATATGTAATAAGGAGTGGTTAGAGTCCACTGCCTGGCTGTGTAATCAGGATTGGTTAAAGTCCAATACCCGGCAGAGGCATGAAGCCTGTAATCAAGAGTGGTTAGAGTCCACTACCTGGCTATGTAATCAGGATTGGTTAAAGTCCAATACCTTGCAGAGGCATGAAGCCTATAATCAGAAGTGGTTAGAGTCCACTACCTGGCTGTGTAATCAGGATTGGTTAAATTCCAATACCTGGCAGAGGCATGAATCCTGTAATCAAGAGTGGTTAGAGTCCACTGCCTGGCTATGTAATCAGGATTGGTAGAGTCCAATGCCTGGCGGTGTAATCAGGATTGGTTAAAGTCCAATATCTGGCATAGGCATGAAGCCTATAACCAATGGATTGGCATAGTCCAATGCCTAGATAGAATACGATGATGTATACTCTTATGTCTGGAATAATTCAATATTTGTTTAGCAGATTGGCTAAGGCCAACAGATGAAAACAAGAATGAATCATGGGTGACATATTAGGATAATAAGTAAAAGCTTGAGATGTTGAAATGATATTGTGACGACAGTCGCCAAACCGACAAACAAATCGTCATTAATTAAGCGGAATTAAACATAAACAACAGATTAACAAAAAAATCACTAAAATTTTAAAAACATTTTTCAAAGAGATCCATTCCAAAGAAAACTCTTACTGAAAGGTCCAAAACCTTATATACATCATTATTCACATTGTTCATATCCAGTACATCTCATCTCAAGAATAACATATAATAGTTGCTTTACCAAACTATACATGAGCAACATAAAACCTCGAGGCACGTAAGCCAAAATCTCTTATTGATCATAAAACCAGTACGAACCAACTCCAAGGACTTAAGAGTACAGAGACGACACATAGGACTCATATCTACAAGACATGACAGACAATACACTCCACCTGAGTTGTCACTGTTGCCTCAGTTGTTGTTCTTCCTCTGCAGAAAGGTCTTCACCTCCTCGTGCACGTCCACCTAAAAATTTGGGTTCCACGGGGGTGAGACAATTGTAATTGTCCCAGCGAGAGATATAACTCTCTGCCGATCATATTATTATCACAGATTAAACATTTATAAACTGGGCAAAGGTTCTTTTTATATTAATAAGTAGGATAATTCATTATATGAACAAAATGTAGTAATCTCCTTTCTCAAGGAGAACATTGCATCTACCCATGGTAGAGTTATCAATCATCTATCTGCCTTGCAGGGAATGTAAAGAAACATAAATAACATCTATCCACTAAGGATGCATAAAAGAAATGTAACATCATCCAATGATTTTTGTACTCAATCCTTAAGCAAACATGCTATACGGATGATTACATTTTACAATCACACTTATGCCCTGAGGAAGTGAGCCGTACCGCTCAAATCCAACTGACCATTGCGAAGTCGAAATCGGTACCATACAAGGTCCATGGAAGAGTCGGACTCCATGACCTCCCACGTCTCGGTCAGTGTGAGACCACAAGCAGGACCGCAGTCTCTTGCTTAAGTGACCTTAGTCACACAGGTCAGGCTACCCTCTTCCTAGCCCACCTTGGTACAGGTGTCAGCACTAGTGAATCGAGCCACAAGCCAGTTCACCGTGCTCCTTGAGCCATGAATGCATTAATGCTCTATCACACTGAGCCATGGGCCTATTCACCATGCTCTTATCACACTAAGCCACGAGCCAGAAACCGTGCTCTGGAGTCTACAACTGAAGTTGTACTCTAACCTTCCTATTTGTGGCTAGGAGCAACCCCACATATTAAACAATATGCGCTGCGGATTAACCCGTAGGAGAACCCGTTTCACCATCACCAGCTACTGAGAATGATGGATCTATGGCCAGGGCACTACATGATAAAATTCCACTTGATTAATTAAGTGCATTACTATATTCTTTTAGCATTAGTCAAGTTTTCACACATGAATTATTATGACAAATGCTACAAAGAAAGGTATACTACATCTATCGCGTACTTTTCAAATCTTTAAAACACATGATACTTGGGATCTCAGTCCCTTATCACATTACTGGGAATTCTCATCCCTTCACATAATCATTATCATGATTGCTGGATATGGGTATTCAAACCCTTAGTTCATCACAGAACACTGTTACCACTTATCAGGTAACTAATACCTCTAGGTCCTCAGACCAAGGTATACATGGTATTTGTTATACACGCATCTCACATGGCTCACAAGGCCCATTAAGTATCTTGTCACCTCTTACTAGGCAACAACTTATTCACATGGCTCGCAAGGCCATTGCACATCTTGTCACCTCTCACTAGGCAACAACTTATTCTCATGGCTCACAAGGCCATTACACATCTTGTCACCTCTCACTAGGAAACAACTTATTCTCATGGCTCACAAGGCCATTACACATCTTGTCACCTCTCACTAGGCAATAACTTATTCTCATGGCTCACAAGGCCATTACACATCTTGTCACCTCTCACTAGGCAACAACTTATTCTCATGGCTTGTAAGGTCATTACACATCTTGTCACATCTCACTAGGAAACAACTTATTATAATGGCTCACAAGGCCATTAGTCATTATACTTTGTATACAAGTATTTAACATGCCTTACAAGGCTTATGCAATAAGAGAATTACAGCCTTCCCATCATTCGGGTTAGGGTTTCCCCTTTATAACCGATTAGGGTTTCATGTTCATTTTATTGATCCAAACCCTAATTCATTGCTCCACACATCTAGGAGCATATATATTGATATCATAAGTATTCAATCATACTTATTTATTCTCATCATTTATCATTAAATGATCATCAACACAAGGTATGATTTTCTCTCTCATTCTTACTAGGGAATGATTACATCATACTTTATTAACTTGGCTTAACCCTTTCTCAAGGTATGTTAGCCTACACTTATTAAAGTGCATTAATCTCATTACACCTCAATTTAACAATTTACATGACACACTTTATGTGTTACTCATCCAAGTATATTGGATTTAAGGTGCATCAACCTTGAAGTGTTGGATGTGATATCTATCATGTCTTGATGTATCACTTCCCTCATCACTTTTAACATACTTAAATTCAACAACTTATCTTGTATGAGGGTATGTCCCATCCTAATACTTTATGCACTAGCTCATCACATGTATCATGTAAAGTATTGGTCATAAGTCACACATTTGAATTATTCAACCATTATTAATGATATGGACTCATCTCGGGTTAAGGCATTATTGATATAAGGTTGTCCATTATCAACCACTCTAGGTGCTTCACCTATCAAGGTATTAGCCACAACATTACTTGGTGTCACACTCATCACTCCTAAGAGTGTCTTGCTCTCACCTTTACAAGGTGTATAGGGTTAAAGATGTGCATATGTTCACCATATCGAGTTGTAGGTGTATAAGCACCACCATATCGGGCTAGAAGTATATGACCATCATCCATATCGGGCTAGAGGTGTTTGTATGTATTACCCATGTCGTGCATGAGGTACTAAACCATCACCATTTGGGCTAGAGATGCATTCAATCACCATATCAGGCGTCTCGCCATCTAGGGTTGGCCATGACGGATTAGGGTTTGCCATATCAGGTTCAACCCAATATACAAGTCAATTGGAGTGTAGGGCATCAAATCATATTGGGCTATACCATCAAACATTAGGTTGCAACACCCATGTTGGGTTAGGGTTGATTGTGACAGGCACATGGTACATATATGTGTCGCCCATGATGCTTAAGAGGTATCAACTCATCACCATATCGGGATACCATATGGTCTAGGGTTGTGTATCGTGCAACCTTATCATGCAAGGTCATGTGTCATGCAACCATGTCATGCAAGGTTATGTAGTTCTCATGATACTAAGTACCAATTATGTATCATATGATCATACCGTTCATTAGCACTGTTAATCTTTACTTGTATCGGGTTACCCAAATTAGGGTTTCTTGTCAACTTACAAGTATACAATTGACCTTGTATCGTGCACGGAGTCTATTCTAGACTCCCTATCATGCAAGAATCTTATGCAGGCATATCATGCAACATCTTTTGCAAGACATATCAGGCAAGTCATACCCATATCAAGTTATAACTACTTGTATTTATACTTGAATCCGATATAACTTTTACAAAGTGAAACCATCTTCTTCAAGCTCTAGACCTTTCTTATAACTGATATAATTAATGGTAACAGGTCTAATAAACTACTAAAACTCGTAATTTCATCAACTATTTCAGGAAATTTCAGTATTAAAAGTATTTCACTAATTATAGCAATTTAGGTGAAGAATAATAACATGGTTGAGTTCAAGTTATATAACCCGCCTTAAGAACCACTTCAAAGCTTCATGCTCCAAAGCTCCATATTCCTAAGGTTGAAGATGACTTTATCAAAGGTCCAAGGCTCGTTCACAGCTCCTTCATATACAAGGAATCATCATGGATAAGCAATTGGTGAAGAAGAAAAGAAAGGTAGATCATAACCCTAATTTGATGCTTCAATTCCAGCTTGAAGACAACTATATCTTACCTTAGGGTTAAGTTTTGAGTTCCTTAGATTCTTGGCCGAAAACCTACCACTCTTGGGCTATATGGACTTCCTCTTGGCTGACACAACTTTGCTTGTGGCTGATACCCCCTCACTTGTGGCCAAAATCACTTCAATTGGCGTTATCAACTTGCTATGGGCAATATCAACATGGTATGGCTGATATACTTGCTATGGCCGATACACAAGGCCTATGCATGATACCATTGTGCTATTTCACGACATGCCACCCCTCTTGCACGATATGATACTCACTTGCACGATATGTCACTCACTTGGAGTCAAAACACTTCACTCTATGGCCGATATCACCCTAAATTGGCCGATATCACCTACTTGGGCGATATGGTCTTGCCATGGGCGATATCCCAAGGCTCATGCACGATACCACAACATCCCTTCACGATATGGTAGCTCTATGCACGATACCTTAGGGTAAGAGGGTGGTAAGGGTCGCAAAATTGCACCAAGGGGTGAAACTAGGGGTATATATACTTGTTATTCATGAAAGAAGGAAAAAATGAGGTGTCAACATTTTGAGCTAGTAGGTGCCACGTGTCATGCATGGGTGACACGTGTATAAGCATGAATCAAAATTTTTCTTGACATGTAAAAAGGTTGAGGATCATCTAGAGATGCAAATTCGTCCATTGCTTTTCCATTTGGATAAGTTATCTAGGTTTAATCACTATTTTATGTCAAGTCGATACACTTTTTCTAAGGAAACTTGTTGGCCATCACACCTTATCTCCTTGAGGTGATTTTCACGATATGGACTTTTCCAAGAGTTCACAAAATGATATGGGACACCGCCTTGGGCTCCATGGCCGATAGGCACTCATATATAAGCTTTTCATCTTGATACAACTCAAGTTAAGCTTTCAAATTCAACCCTTTTTCTGGGTCATTTCTTCACCAAGATTACCATCATTCATAATTGATTCAAACATGGTGGCTCATTCATTCTCTCTCCTCTAAATGATACTATTAGGGAGTAGGAACACTCTAGAGGTGTTAATTTGCATATCAACCCCACATTTTGGGTAAATTACAATTTGTAGTAAAATTGGTGCTCAAGGTACCAACATTGTTCAACCAAGTTCAAACTTGGAAATTTAGGCTTTCCAAAAGCCACCACCTTGAATCATTCTCACTATAATGATGCTACAACACATGAGGCATGTTCAACATGTGACATTTTGCATTATATCCCCTCAATTTGGGTAAATTGCACTTTGGTCCAAAATAAAGAAAAATTGCTCAAACAACATTCAATCTGGATCAAAATTGAAACATAAGTGTGTCACATGATAGCAAAGCACCTTATAGGATTATATTAAAGTTCTAAGAAACTTTATTAGACAAAACAATTAGGGTTACCTCATAATCCAGGTCAGGGTCGTTACAAGTTATAAACCCCTAACAAGGATTTCATCCCCGAAATCCCAGGAAAAGGAGAGACATGTATTATTCATTCATCATATCATCAAGTCTCCACATAACATCTTAGTGTCATGGAGATGCCATAGAACTTTGACCAGCACAAAGTTCTTTCACACAGGGTTATCATGGAATTTGTCATACATGACACATACTCCATTGCCCTTTTCATTATTGATTATAGAGTCAACTCTGTGTCAGTTAACATTTTTCTTAGTCATAGAATCATTATACATACCTTATTTAACTCAGGTTACCTCATTGATTTGTCACCTTTTCCACTTACATATTTTTTGATGTCATGTTTATGCGGAGCATAAACCCCTAACATGTGATGTCCATACTATTTTATGTAACTAGACTGATTTCACAGTTGGCCATCCCAGGTAACCAACATAAATCAGCTGATTAGGAGTTATGCTTTTACTTTCTCATACCACCTGACACTTCTTAGATACCAAGATTCCTTACTTTGATATCTATCACATGTGTCAAAAACTCATCACATCCTCATCTTTCTTACATTTTGGGACATTACTTGTTACACATATCTTTATCTTGTAACCAAAGTCCAAGACAAACTGATACTTTTCTAAGTATCCATCAATTGAACATTTTTAACTTATGCACATCAAGTGTCATGTCCCTGAAGGGAAAGAACACAAAGGAACATATTCCTTTCTTTGTTATTATCTAACATGTTCATGAGCATTTTGTGATTTTATCACATTTCCCATTTCCACATCATGGGAAAAGATCTTTACTATTCACACATGCTTTATCTAACAGGGATCATATCCCTTGTTCTCATTCTCTTATCATGAGGATTATACTTTTCATTTCCTCATACATACAGATTGATCTGAGATCATCTCAGATTCCACTTTATTGCACTTAGGATGTGATATACATGTCCATACCATATTTCCAGTTTACTTATACTCACTAGATTGTCTCAGAATGACTACTTGATCAAAGTAATCAGAAAGATAACAATCTAAGAGTTACATACTTGCCCTATCTCCAATAATTATATACTTGGCCAGGGTATACAAATACTGAGATTAGGTAGTATGCACTTTATGTACTATCATATTCCTTACTTTTTGTATCATCACCAACACATGATTTAACATCCCTGGACTTTCTCCAGGCATCACTTCTATATCTCATCCTCTTTCACATAGATAAGAACAATTATAGAGCATTTAAAAGAATACTGAACAGAATATAAATTCTAGTTCTCATCATTTCTTCCCTATGTCCCCAAAGGACAATCAATAGGGAAGTCCATAACAGCAATCCTTTTTAGGATTAGCAGGTAACATCAAAATAAAGTATATCAAAATGAAAAGCTCTATATGACTATTACCCGTCGCGGTCACCCACCACTTCAGGTTGACTCAACACATAGGGTCTAGCTATTTCATGTTGTTGTTCTTGCCTTTTTATACTATTGGACTGTGACTTTTATAAACCCTACCGAGCCTACCTCGGTTGTTGAGTCATTTCCTCCCTTCTTTTCAAAGAAAAGAGTTTAGTATACTCAACATGTCCATATCCATAACATGTTTTGTTCTCATATCATGGTCTTATCAGTCTCATTACCGATGTATAAGCTAAGCCATGAGTTATTACAGGTGGAAAGTTAGGACCTTTGCCTTTACTTAGTGGCTACTGCCCTGGTACACTAGGCATTTATCGCACTGGTGGCACCAAAGGCTTTGGATTTTTAGAACATCTTAGGAAAATGTCTCTAGAATTGTAGATACCTTTCCTTAATTCTCAGCTTATTGCCCCTTCCTGGGCATGCCATCACAGATATACTATCTGTCTAAACTTATGACAAAGTCTACTTTCTCGCCATATGCTAATCCTTCCCGCATTTTTCACTGTTCCAACATGAGTTTGTCATTCATGAACCCTTTCAGAACCCCAAGTTTCTACATTGAGGACTGGTAACCTAGGTTGTAATGCTAGTATCCAGTCTACTATATGTATCACTGTTGTCCTAGCATGTCCATCAAGATCATAATCATAGGATTCTCTATCCTTATTAGGTTAAGATAGGAATTCTCAGACACTTGTTCTTCTCTTGCTTGATCCCTTGCACCCTCTCCTGGTGCAACAGCATTGTCCTCAACAATGTGTTCCTTGTGTTCCCCAGTCATTTATAAACTTCACCCTTTCTTCTGCACAAGTAGAAGTCACTATAGGGTATACTGGAGGACACTAACACAGACTCAACACCTTAGTCCTATGTCTTTGTAGACTCATCGAACCTTAAGCTATGATACCAAACTTTGTGACGACAGTCGCCAAACCGACAAACAAATCGTCATTAATTAAGCAGAATTAAACATAAACAACAGATTAACAAAAAAATCACCAAAAATTTGAAAACATTTTTCAAAGAGATCCATTCCAAAGAAAACTCTTACTGAAAGGTCCAAAACCTTATATACATCATTATTCACATTGTTCATATCCGGTACATCTCATCTCGAGAATAACATATAACAGTTGCTTTACCAAACTATACATGAGCAACATAAAACCTCGAGGCACGTAAGCCAAAATCTCTTATTGATCATAAAACCAGTACGAACCAACTCCAAGGACCTGAGAGTACAGAGACAACACATATGACTCATATCTACAAGACATGACAGACAGTACACTCAACCTGAGTTGTCACTGTTGCCTCAACTGTTGATCTTCCTCTACAGAAAGGTCTTCACCTCCTCGTACATGTCCACCTAAAAATTTGGGTTCCACGGGGGTGAGACAATTGTAATTGTCCCAGTGAGAGATATAACTCTCCTCCGACCATATTATTATCACAGATTAAACATTTATAAACTGGGCAAAGGTTCTTTTTATATTAATAAGCAGGATAATTCATTATATGAACAAAATGTAGTAATCTCCTTTTTCAAGGAGAATATTACATCTACCCATGGTAGAGTTATCAATCATCCATCTTCCTTGCAGGGAATGTAAATAAACATAAATAACATTTATCCACTAAGGATGCATAAAAGAAATGTAACATCAGCCAATGATTTTCGTACTCAATCCTTAAGCAAACATGCTATACGGATGATTACATTTTACAATCACACTTATGCCCTGAGGAAGTGAGTCGTACCACTCAAATCCAACCGACCATTGCGAAGTTGAAATTGGTACCATACAAGGTCCATGGAAGAGTCAGACTCCATGACCTCCCACGTCTCGGTCAGTGCGAGACCACAAGCAGGACCACAGTCTCTTGCTTAAGTGACCTTAGTCACATAGGGTCAAGCTACCCTCTGCCTAGCCCACCTTGGTACAGGTGTCGGCGCTAGTGAATCGAGCCACGGGCCAGTTCACCGTGCTCCCTGATCCATGAACGCATTCATGCTCTATCACACTGAGCCATGGGCCTATTCACCATGCTCTTATCACACTGAGCCACAGGCCTAAAACCGTGCTCTGGAGTCTACAACCGAAGTTGTACTCTAACCTTCCTATTTGTGGCTAGGAGCAACCCCGCATATTCAATAATATGTGCTCCGGATTAACCCGTAGGAAACCCGTTTCACCATCACCAGCTACTGACGATGATGGATCTATGGCCAGGGCACTACATGATAAAATTCCACTTGATTAATTAAGTGCATTACCATATTCTTTTAGCATCAGTCAAGTTTTCACACATGAATTATTATGACAAATGCTACAAAGAAAGGTATAATACATCTATCGCGTACTTTTCAAATCTTTAAAACACATGATACTTGGGATCTCAGTCCCTTATCACATTACTAGGAATTCTCATCCCTTCACATAATCATTATCATGATTGCTGGATATGGGTATTCAAACCCTTAGTTCATCACAGAACACTGTTACCACTTATCAGGTAACTAATACCTCTAGGTCCTCAGACCAAGGTATACATGGTATTTGTTATACAAGCATCTCACATGGCTCACAAGGTCCATTAAGTATCTTATCACCTCTCACTAGGCAACAACTTATTCACATGGCTCGCAAGGCCATTGCACATCTTGTCACCTCTCACTAGGCAACAACTTATTCTCATGGCTCACAAGGCCATTACACATCTTGTCACCTCTCACTAGGAAACAACTTATTTTCATGGCTCACAAGGCCATTACACATCTTGTCACCTCTCACTAGGCAACAACTTATTCCCATGGCTCACAAGGCCATTATACATCTTGTCACCTCTCACTAGGCAACAACTTATTCTCATGGATCACAAGGCCATTACACATCTTGTCACCTCTCACTAGGCAACAACTTATTCTCATGGCTCGCAAGGCCATTACACATCTTGTCACCTCTCACTAGGTAACAACTTATTCTCATGTCTCACAAGGCCATTAGTCATTATACTTTGTATACAAGTATTTAACATGCCTTACAAGGCTTATGCAATAAGAGAATTACACCCTTCCCATCATTGGGGTTAGGGTTTCCCCTTTATAACCGATTAGGGTTTCATGTTCATTTTATTGATCCAAACCCTAATTCATTTCTCCACACATCTAGGAGCATATATATTGATATCATAAGTATTCAATCATACTTATTTATTCTCATAATTTATCATTAAATGATCATCAACACAAGGTATGATTTTCTCTCTCATTCTTACCAGGGAATGATTGCATCATACTTTATTAACTTGGCTTAACCCTTTCTCAAGGTATGTTAGCCTACACTTATTAAAGTGCATTAATCTCATTACATCTCAATGTAACAATTGACATGACACACTTTATGTGTTACTCATCCAAGTATATTGGATTTAAGGTGCATCAACCTTGAAGTGTTGGATGTGATGTCTATCATGTCTTGATGTATCACTTCCCTCATCACTTTTAACATACTTAAGTTCATCAACTTATCTTTTATTTAGGGTATGTCCCATCCTAATACTTTATGCATTATCTCATCACATTTATCATGTAAAGTATTGGTCATAAGTCACACATTTGAATTATTCAACCATTATTAATGATATGGACTCATCTCGGGTTAAGGCATTATTGATATAAGGTTGTCCATTATCAACCACTCTAGGTGCTTCACCTATCAAGGTATTAGCCACACCATTACTTGGTGTCACACTCATCACTCCTAAGAGTGTCTTGCTCTCACCTTTACAAGGTGTATAGGGTTAAAGATGTGCATATGTTCACCATATCGAGTTGTAGGTGTATAAGCACCACCATATCGGGCTAGAAGTATATGACCATCATCCATATTGGGCTAGAGGTGTTTGTATGTATTACCCATGTCGTGCATGAGGTACTAAACCATCACCATTTGGGCTAGAGATGCATTCAATCACCATATCGGGCGTCTCACCATCTAGGGTTGGCCATGACGGATTAGGGTTTGCCAAATCAGGTTCAACCCAATATACAAGTCAATTGGAGTGTAGGGCATCAAATCATATTGGGCTACACCATCAAACATTAGGTTGCAACACCCATGTCGGGTTAGGGTTGATTGTGACGGGCACATGGTACATATATGTGTCGCCCATGATGCTTAAGAGGTATCAACTCATCACCATGTCAGGATACCATATGGTCTAGGGTTGTGTATCGTGCAACCTTATCATGCAAGGTCATGTGTCATGCAACCATGTTGTGAAAGGTTATGTAGGTCTCATGATACTAAGTACCAATGATGTATCATACGATCATACCGTTCATTAGCACTGTTAATCTTTACTTATATCGGGTTACCCAAATTAGGGTTTCTTGTCAACTTACAAGTATACAATTGACCTTGTATCATGCACGAAGCCTATTCTAGACTCCCTATCATGCAAGAATCTTATGCAAACATCTCATGCAACATCTTTTGCAAGACATATCGGGCAAGTCATACCCATATCGAGTTATAACTACTTGTATTTATACTTGAATCCGATATCACGTTTACAAAGTGAAACCATCTTCATCAAGCTCTAGACCTTTGTTATAATTGATATAATTCATGCTAACAGTTCTAAGAAACTACTAAAACTCGTAATTTCATCAACTATTTCAGGAAATTTCAGTATTAAAAGTATTTCACTAATTATAGCAATTTAGGTGAAGAATAATAACATGGTTGAGTTCAAGTTATATAACCCGCCTTAAGAACCACTTCAAAGCTTCAAGATCCAAAGCTCCATGTTCCTAAGGTTGAATATGACTTTATCAAAGGTCCAAGGATCGTTCACAGCTCCTTCATATACAAGGAATCACCATGGATAAGCAATTGGTGAAGAAGAAAAGAAAGGTAGATCATAACCCTAATTTGATGCTTCAATTCCAGCTTGAAGACAACTATATCTTACCTTAGGGTTAAGTTTTGAGTTCATTAGCTTCTTGGCCGACACCCTACCACTCTTGGGCGATATGGAATTCCTCTTGGCCGACACAACTTTGCTTGTGGCCGATATCCCCTCACTTGTGGCCAAAATCACTTCAATTGGCCGATATCAACTTGCTATGGGCAATATCAACATCGTATGGCCGATATACTTGCTATGGCCGATACACAAGGCCTATGCACGATACCATTGTGCTCTTGCACGACATGCCACCCCTCTTTCACGATATGATACTCACTTGCATGATATGGCACTCACTTGGAGTCAAAACACTTCACTCTATGGACGATATCACCCTAAATGGCCGATATCACCTACTTGGGCGATATGGTCTTGCCATGGGCGATATCCCAAGGCCCATGCACGATACCACAGCATCACTTCATGATATGGGAGCTCTATGCACGATACCTTAGGGTAGGAGGATGGTAATGGTCGCAAAATTGCACCAAGGGGTGAAACTAGGGGTATATATACTTGTTATTCATGAAAGAAGGCAAAAATGAGGTGTCAACATTTTGAGCTAGTAGGTGCCAACTGTCATGCATGGGTGACACACGTATAAGAATGTATCAACATTTATCTTGACATGCAAAAAGGTTTAGGATCATCTAGAGATGCAAATTCGTCCATTGCTTTTCCATTTGGATAAGTCATCTAGGTTTAATCACTATTTTATGTCAAGCCGATACACTTTTTCTAAGGAAACTTGTTGGCCGTCACACCTCACCTCCTTGAGGTGCTTTGCATGATATGGACTTTTAAAAGAGTTCAAAAAACGATATGGGACACCTCCTTGGGCTCCATGGCCGATAGGCACTCATATATAAGCTTTTCATCTTGATACAACTCAAGTTAAGCTTTCAAATTCAACCCTTTTTCTTGGTCATTTCTTCACCAAGATTACCATCATTGATAATTGATTCAAACATGGTGTCTCATTCATTCTCTCTCCTCTAAATGATACTATGAGGGAGTAGGAACACTCTAGAGGTGTTAATTTGCATATCAACCCCACATTTTGGGTAAATTACAATTTGTAGTAAAATCGGTGCTCAAGGTACCAGCATTGTTCAACCAAGTTCAAACTTGGAATTTTAGGCTTTCCAAAAGCCGCCACCTTGCATAATTCTCACTATACTAATGCTGCAACAAATGAGGCATGTTAAACATGTGACATTTTGCATTATATCCCCTCAATTTGGGTAAATTGCACTTTGGTCCAAAACAAAGAAAAATTGCTCAAACAACATTCAATCGGGACCAAAATTGAAAAATAAGTGTGTCACATGATAACAAAGCACCTTAGAGGATTATATTAAAGTTCTAAGAAACTTTATTATCCAAAACAATTAGGGTTGCCTCATAATCTAGGTCAGGGTCATTACAGATATGGTAGATAAATGATATACATGTTCTTCCTATTCCTTATTAAGAGGATAAATGATTTATTGTTCTATCATAAATAGTTGAAATGCTTTAAAAGATGAGAATGCTTTAAACTGCTTATCCTTTACCTAGTTTTATATCATTAAACTGCAATAATAATGTTTTTGGTGGAGAGTTATATCTCTTGCTGGGGCAATTACAATTGTCTCACCTCCGTGGGATCCAACATTTTTAGGTGGACAAGCACGGAGGAGACTGAGAATATCTTGTAGAGGAAGAACATCAATAGCAGTAAGGACAACAGTGACAGCTCAGGTTGAGTGTACTGTCTGTCGTGTCTTGTAGATTGAAGTCCTATGTGTCGTCTCTGTACTCTCAGGTCCTCGGAGTTAGTAGTTAGTTATTTTAATGTATCGATCTGAGATTTTGGCCTGATGCCTTGAGATTTTGAGTTGCTTAAGTATAATTCTGACAAAGTAATTGTTGTATATAATTCTCGAGAAGAGATAGTACATGTGATATGCTTATGAACCATGATGTAGATGATATACATTGGTTCTTGATAAAAGAGTTTTCCTGTGTATGGACCTCTTTGCAAAAGGTTTAAATTTTTAGTGATTTTTTTAATCCGCTACGAATGATACGCTTCCACATTAGTTAATCTTGTTTTTATGAGTTGGACGCCACAAAGGCATTCATGATACTTGTTATACAAGTATCACACATTGCTCGCAAGGCCACAAAATATCATGTCACCACTTTCTAGGCAAAAACTTACTTGTATGACTCATAAGGTCCATGCACATTGCTACTTTTACTAAGCAACAACACCATTATGTCACATAAGGCCAATCAACATTTATTATATAAATGTCACATCTCAAACCTAGCTATATTTATCATCTCATAATACTTGTATGGTTATTAGACATGATAACAGTCATACAAGTTATTCATCACATCATGTGATACAATAGTAACACCATTATTCCTTTACCAGGAATTAGGGTTTACTATCAAATAGGGCTTTTCATTCCCTTTACCCAAAATTAGGGTTAGGGTTCCCCATTTCTCATTAATTAGGGTTTCATGATTATATTATCTGTCCAACCCTTAATTCATTATTCCATACCTCTGGGGCATTCAAAGATATCATAAATTACTATTCAAGATCATTACTCTCATCATATAGCATTAACGATCATCAATTCAAGGTATGAGTTCATTTCTCATCCTCATCATGGTATGACTACATCATACTCATCAATTTGGCTTAACCCCATTCTCAAGGTACATTAATTAACACTTATCAAAGTGCATCAACTCATTACATTTTATTGTAATAGTTGCATAACACACTTCATATGTTTCTTACCCAATTATATTGGATTTGGAGTGTATCAAGGTATATAAACCCTGAAGTTCTTAATGTGATAACTATCATATCTTGATGTATCACTTTTCTCATCATTTCAGACTCTCTTGAGTTAACCAACTTATCTTGTATTAAGGTATTTCCCTCTTAATACATTCCATCACTAAACTCTCACCTTTAGCATATAATGCATATGCCACACATTAGAATTGTCCAACTATCTTTAATGATGTGGACTTGTCTAATGATAAAGACATTTCTTACCATAAGGTTGCTTATAATCAACCACATGAAATGTTTCACCTTTATAAGGTAGTTTCTTCTATCTCATCATTAGAGTTTCCTTATACCCTTACTTAAAATTAGGATTAGGGTTTCTTGTCATATTACCCAGGATTAGGGCTTTATGTATTATGAATCCACATTAGAGTCTCACATACCTTCACCCTTCTTAGGGCCTCTCATCACAACATAGTAATAGAGCTTCATGTGGTGTTAATTCTTAATCAGGGTTTCTCATGGAATCACCCTCAACTAGGGTTTCTCATGGAATCACCCTCAACTAGGGTTTCACATGGAATCACCCTCAACTAGGGTTTCACATGGAATCACCATCAACTAGGGTTTCACATGGAATCACTTTCAACTAGGGTTTCACATGGAATCACCCTCAACTAGGGTTTCACATGGAATCACACTCAACTAGGGTTTCACACATTATTACATGACATTACCCTGAATTTGGTTGTCACATCACATCACCACATCAATGTTCCATATATATCATTCTAACTTAGGGTTTCTCATGGCATAACCCTAAAATAGGATTTCACATGGAATCATCCTTAATTAGGACTTCCACTACTGTTACCCACAACTTGGGTCTACTATTCATCTCCGTTAGGATTTTATTCAATTGCCCATAATTAGAGATTCACTATTCATCCCAATAAGGGTTTTACATCTCATTACTCTAAATTAGAGTTATACATATCATTACCCTGGATTAGGGTTACATCCTCACCCTAGATTAGGGTTTCATTTAGAATTTCCCTCAATTAGGGTTAGAATTCAATAACCCTGTCAATTTGGGTTTATTTTCATGATTAGGGTTTCATGATCTCTTTACTTAAGGATCATACCCTTAATCACCACATGAATCAGACTAATATATGAATTTCATGCTATCATCCTCTCAACTTGATTAGGTCATATCAACCCTTCAATCAAGTACATACAACTATGATTAACATAGTGTACCAAGTCATTGTTCTTATAAGCAATTAGGGTTCATCACTTAATTGGCACTAATCACTTAGGTACTATTAGGATTTCAACCTTTGTACCTTCATTGATTATCATTACTAACCATCATTGGATTATTGGAACTATCATTACCTTCAATATCCAAGTGATTGAACCACATTGAACTCCATTAGGTTTTGAAGGTTTCATCACCAAACGGTTTTGAAACCGTTTGCTACCAAACGATTTTGAAACCGTTTGACCCCAAATGGTTTTGAAACCGTTTGCCCCAAACAGTTTCAAGATCGTTTGGTATCAAATGGTCTTAAGACCATTTGGTCCAAATCAGTCCCAAAACTGCAAGGGCTCACTAGGTCAATCATCAATTAGTTGATTATGATTAACAACATTGAAGCCTACAATCAATTGAATTATTGAGCTTCAACCATAATTGACCCTTGGATCTTTAATCCATCAATCACCACCTTTGACCATCCTAAAAGTCTTAAGGTGTTTGACCTCATTCAGTGTTGAGGTGCTTGACCTCTAAACGGTTTTGAAACCATTTGCCCATCTCATCATCAAAATCCATAACATCCAATTAGGGTTTGGATCATTGGATTGATCATCAAATCAGCAATTGATTGCATTTCAATTTGGTATCATTGGATCTTCAAATATCAAACCATACTCAACCCTAGACCTCCAAACAGTCTTGGTTGACCTCCAAACGGTTTTGAAACCGTTTGGGCGAGTCTCAAATGGTGTTGAAACTGTTTGGGTTAACCAACCCAAAAACTCAACACAATCAATTACAAATCAGCAATTAACCCGATTAGGGTTTGCTACTTGGTGATTAACCATGCATTGAATTAATCAATTGGATCCTTTAGATTATCATTCAACATGTATTAGGGTTCTGAACTCAAATGGTCAACCCTCTCAAATGGTCAACTCCCTCAAACAGTTTGGGTCTCAAAGCACCAAACAGTTTTGAAACTGTTTGGTCTCCAAACGGTTTGGTGAAACCGTTTGGACCAACAAGTTGGAAACCGTTTGCCTTGGATATTTTGTGAGGTGTGTGCTTGTGATGATGTCATCATCATCAAGCTCTAAACTCAATGAAACCTACTATGATTTCCATGGTGATTGCATCAATCAACCAAATCAATTATTGTAAATGAAGAAAGGTTCATTATTTGATAAGGAATTGAATGCAATAACAATAATAAGGGTTCAAGTTATAAAACCCGCCTCCAATTGAGCTCCAAAGCTCCAAGATCATGGCAAGAATGGTGGATGCAACTCCTTTCACCATTCCAAGGCTCGTCCTCAAGGTTTGAGTGAAAAGGAATGGTTAGAATTGAAGAGGGGATCGAATAGGAAGAATTTATGCATTGATTTGTGATTTCCACCATGGATTCAAGGTGAAAAGGGATCAAGAAGCTTACCAAAAGGTAGGGAGTCGTCCTCCTGGTCCTCCCAAGCTCCTTGGTCGTTTTCCAAGAAAAGGGAAAGAAGTGGGGTCGAAAAAGCCTTTCATTTGGCTTGTAAAGAGTCTTTTTATAAAAAATCAATGAGTGAGAATATGCTTTATAAAAATTCATTTAATCCCAAAAATAGGGCTGCCTCTTCCCCCTCATCTTCCTTGGATCCGAGGCTATCTTGTTTGCCTCTTATTCCTCTCAATTATCCATGATTTAAAGAAAAGCAAATTAAGCACCTCAAATCATATTATACTAATATCCATATGTGAGTGGATATTTCTTTTTCTTATAAAATTGTGAGTGAGTTATCCATTCCCTTGGATATTTTCGTGGTCCTTGCAAAGCTCAAGGATTTCCACACACATATGAATCCAACCATTTTAATTTTGGTTGAAGGCCCTTTAATTAATACATTTATTTTTGCACTAAATTGAATTAGGGTTTCAATTAGGCATTAATCTTGATTATTTTAATATCAAGATTCTCTCTCCTCCAACTTAATTCAAATGAGGCGACCCTCTCATTTTCTTTTTTCTACATGATGCCAAGAAACATTAGGGACCTTATTGAAGTGGTAATTTGCATATTGAACCCTAGGTTTTGGGTAAATTGCACATTACACCAAAACTAGGTTTTCATGCACAAACATTGCTTTATCAGTTCTTTCTTGGTACCAGGCTTCCATAAGCCATACCTCTGCATCATTTTCACTCTCATGATGCTTCAACACATGAGGAACATATTATCATGCACAATTTGCACTTAAACCCCTCAACTTGGGTAATTTGCACTTTAGTCCAAAATAAGCAAAACATTGATTTCAACAATATTAAAAAAGGATTAGAATTGCACATAAGTTCCTCTTGAGCCCTAATTAATTTTCACAAGATAAGATTAAGCATATAATCATCTCTTAATCAAAACACCTAGGGTTAAAGCATAACCCAGGTCAGGGATGTTACACGTGTGAAGCCTTTGCTACCATCTCTACCATCCGAGCAACAATAAAAATTCCGAAAGGGAGAATATAAGGTCCCTCTAAATGAATTCTCAGTAGGGTACAAAGATCGTTGTTGGTGGTTGGATACAAGATGCACACCAGCTGTGGGAATTTCTCCTTCTTCTCGATCAGACATGTTGCTGCTCTTGTACATTGAGTCTGTTTGTTGGAACACCGGTGGAGTAGCCGCAGAAGTGACCAGACGAGCGACATCGGGACGGGGAAAAGAGGCATTCCTGGAAGAAAAACCATGGGCGATCATCTGACTGACACCACAACGTAAAGTAAGCGGTCGTGATTAAGCGCAAAGAAGTTGAAACTGCTGGGAAGAAGGTAGACGTGGGCATGGATGCGAGGAGGCGCCCGTTCCTGCCATATCAGAACCACGTCTAGGAAGAAAGGGGACTGGGCGGAGAGGCCACCGGAGCATTCTTATAAACAAGGTAGCGGGGACGAGATCGGAGGGATCTCATGCCCCTTCATAGAGCACAACTCTATTCCCTAGAGCAATCTATTAATGTTTCCCGTAGGTGGTTTTTTGCTAAAGAAAAGCTAATCTGGAAAATTTCAAACGTAATGAGTTGATAAACACAAGTTTTTGCTTGTCTCCTGAACATCTAGAAAGAATGACACAGAAGATACTTTCACAATTGATACATAACTGAGACAACTAATTGAAAATTATAACTTCAGTTATATATCATGCCTGGGTTTCCTTTAATTGACTGTTTCACGAAGTAGTTTTCATTGATGCAGCTCCAAAGCCACCTGAAGTCTACATATGCATCATCCGTAAGGGTTGCTAACAACAAAGACAAATTATAGTTCTTTGGATGGGAGTGTTTCTTGCAGGTTGCAATGGTGTACGCAAATGCTTTAATGGGCATAACCGGCACAATCGTATAAGATTTAACTTGGCACATAAAAGACATGTACAATTATAAGGTGTGAAACCTCTTCAATTTCTAAGCAAACTACATATTGATTCTCAATATTGCGGTTGTCCATCCGGATTCATACAATATAATAGTTAGACTACACTATGCTTTCACTATCATCTCTAATTGGATTCGTGACCAATTAGCTTAGTTAGAGGGAAGATATTTGTTATGCAAGAAAAGTTTGAAATGTGAAAAATGACTACAATCTGGATACAATTAAATTGTCATTGTTTTCTACGTGAAACAACATGTTGGATGTGATTGCCTTTCATGCTTAGTATTATTTATGCTTAAGGAATTAAAGGATAAAAATTGAAATCACGGAGGGGAATATATATCGTGCTTCTAATTTTAGCTGGACAATATTGGCCCTTAAGAACGAGACGGGGTTTGGTGGACGCGGTTTTTACGTTGCTCTTGGTGTTATTACTATACCCGTGCATATGCTAATCCGCATTATCGGCCTTGATTAAATCTGGTTTGCAGGTGGCACTATGGGCACGTTTGTTTTGCTGAATTCGGATGGATTTGACGAAATTCTGCATTTTGATAATCCCAGTATAAAGATTTCTCTGTTTTATATATCCATGTCACGGCAGATTTTAGGTGGTTTATCCGCAGCCATCCTGACGGACATTGCACGCTGGCAAATGTTGCTGGATCGCGGCGCACAGCGGTTTTGAAAAGAATAGTCGCATCCTGCATTCACTACTTATTAAAAAATGTCGGACAATTTTCATATCTTTATTCTTTCAAACCAAACTAAATATTTGCTTTGCTGGAGTACAATATACAATCTAATACGGCGGCCAGATACGACTAATCAGACGTCCTCTATCTGGAACATGGAGTAGTGTGCTCCGCGTAATTGTGGGAACAGCAAATCCTAGGATTTAAGAACACGTCAAAGAACAGGCTAGGAAAAGCATTATAGCCCGAATTCGAAGCGTGGCTTTCAAATTAAGGTTTCAAGAAATTATAGCGATGCTTCATCAACCCAACCCTCCGAATGAGGTGCTTTTGAATTGGATGATATCTGACGTGGTTTCCTGACTCAAGTGGTGGAAGTGCTAAACTTAGGGCCTGTTTGGTAGGGTGTAGCCGGATGACAAAGTGCGTATTTAATGTACATTTTTACATTGCGAACTCACACTACTGCACCCTACTACACCCAACCAAACTAGCCCTATTGTCGATCGGGATGTGAACCAGCACGGACTTGGACTGATCGAGAATGCCATTTAAGAGACCACCTGTTTTGTGGCGCGAGCGTCATTGTCTATTCCTTCCCAGTCCCTCCCCACTCTCTCACGGATGACGGCGACTTGGATGGTTGAAAGAATGCGATAATGAGCGATTCCACGTGCTCTCGCTACGTAATTTGACCTTATTAATGATGCAATGGTTCGATTTGCCATTTAAAATGGGATAAGCAAAATAATAGAAAAAGGAAATAAATATATAGAGCTCGTGAATGTCTTTCTCTATTTCCTATGATGTAAAAAGACAAATTACAGTACCAGTATGCAATGGTGGAGCTAAGAAATACAAGATGCGGGGGCACCTTATAGGACATGTTTGTTTTTAATGGATGTAGATGCACTTACGGAGTCAGAACTTAAAATTGGGTGAGACACAAATATTCTAATTTAATTGTTCAAAACCACAATGTCTGGAAGCAACCGACCTAAAAAAAATGTCTAGTAAATAAGTGATCATGTAAATCATAAGTAAAAAACTAATGACGGGTACATGGAAATCGATACTAGTGAATAAAGAACCTAAAATATGAAGCATTAGTTGACAAACACACTACTCAACGCACCTCTTGATTCTACGTCTTCATACTGTCTCTTTTTGTGATTGGTGTATGCATTCTCTTTGTTGTTAGACCAAGGCACCCGGCCTCCTTTTGTATGTGCTGCTCTAGTTTTTGAGAAAAAAAAGCCTAAGGGGTACTTTAATTGCTTGAACGCATGCAACGTAAGAGTCAAAATTGAAGCGAACTGCCTAATTCGAAAGAAGGGTTCCTGATTGCGGAGAAAAAGAGGCCTAATTCCAAACGGGGATCTAAAAGAAATTCAAAATGAGCGGAAAACAGATTGCAAATGTAACACACCGTAGCTACCGTCTGGGATTAGAATTTGGAGAGAAAATCTGTAACTGCACGAGAATTAAGGACAAAAAAAAACAGAGGTGATTATCTAAAGTGTAATTATCCAAAAGAAAACGGAACAACTTTTTGGAAAAAGGATAGCAATTATCATAAAAGGAGGTACCCATTTGGAGTCGAAGTTACGGACCGACGACTGCTTTGTATTTTGCAAAAGTCAGGTAGACACTGTCTCCTATATCTCGAGGTTTTGGTAAGGAATCAGTTATATGTGTACAGTTGGCATCCCTCCTCACAGTGTATCATTCAGCGATCGTAGTTCTCACGACCAAACGCCAAAGTCATCAGGAAAAATAACGGAACCGTCCATCACGTGACTGCCGGTTGAGGAATTACTGACCAAACGACAAAGTCTAGATCAAAAGATATCATCATACTAACAGCAAACATGGTGGCTTTTTTCGCCAGAAACTGGATGAGGCACATGCCTCAGATAGCCCACGTGTGGCTCCGCCGTTGTGTAGATGTATTGGATTGTATTTTTTCATCCAGCAGCAAAGATTTTACGTTCGTTTATCTGGAGACGAGAAAGATGATGAATCCTGCATTTTCGGAGTATACAGTGCATGCTGGATCGAAGTTTCCATTTCAAATTGGCGGACGCCGCCATCCGCCTTCCGTGTGTCCGCTCTATTTGCTCGTTCAATCAGCTGGCACCAACTACTTTCCTTGGTTTGGTTTGAGTTACTTTATTCACGTTACCTTGGCACAACTGTCTGCTATTCCGCCGAATCAACATGCCATACAGCTGCGGCGCTGTCTTCCATAACCTCTTCTACCTTTCCATCGAACAAGTTCAGATTTGTTCATGTCCAGTTTGCCAAACATAAACAACAGCAGTCGCGAAATTTTGATATCCCTTGCAATCTTAATTCTTGGATTAACTAAATATAAGATACGTGCCTATAGTTTAACAACTTAACTGTAAGATAAACATTGATCTAAGGAGGGCATTAGATGAGTTTCTATTTTAAATATATAGCCAAGCTAAGGTAATATACTATATATTTGAAATATTAGGTAGGACGCTGGCCCCTATGGTTGTACGTGGCTATCCCACTGAGGGTAGGAATAGAGAACTAAGGTAAGATATCAAAAAGCTATATGATTGATCACTAGCATAGTCATCGTTTTAGATTGTGGTGAGGCACACATAGATGATAGATGATACTGTGTATGCAAAATATAATGTTTGTTTATATGTACAAAATTATTTCTAATTTTAAAAACATCAAATATTCATAAGAGCTATAATTAATGTAAAAAAATACAATATGTATCATAGAGACATTCATCTAGGTTGCATGCTCTAAAATCTTCACATGGTAACATTTATTGCAAAAGTTTTTGAGATATCTCCTTCAACAAAGACCACCAAACAATTGTTATAATATTTGTCACCCATCATACTCCATAAATGATGCTTTAAAATTTTCATCATAGAAAATAGTCTTTCAATAGATTGAGTTGCAATAGGCAGAAACATTGCTAGTTTTGAAAGGCGATTCACTAAATGCAATATTTTTCCTTGCTTCATCAACAACATCTTCTATACAAGTTCAGTGAGGCTATAAAATGTATTGAAAGAAGGATTATTACTAAGATGAAGTTTATAATTGTGAAGTTGACATCTCAGTTTTTCATTCTCGTACATGTTGAAGTCCAATGGACAGGATTGTGGAAGTCTAACCATTTTTCTTCATCATAAGCATAAAAGTCAATGTAGAGATGAAGAGAAGAAACACATAAAAGAAACTCGATATTACTCCTATTGAAACAATCATTAGTCTCATTCAAAATTGTATTAAATATGTAAAATTGAAAAATAATGTAGATTATACTTCACAGAATGACCATGTCATGTTCTTCAAGGCATAATATAGATACCATACATGTTCTTTGAAAAAGATGACACATCATAGTTTGAACATAAGAAACTAAACCTTATTCATGAAATACTACCTTACAACATCATTAGTTCTTAAAGAATTCAATTGCACATCATTGTGTTGGATATATACTCATGGCATCACAAAATATTGATCATTTTTATTGCAATGCATTTGACTATTCATACATTAGTTTCAAGAGTTTCTTCATCAAAAGCACCATGAACATGAAACCAAAAGTCTCCATATCTAGGATTTGTTTGTGAGCCTTTTCCTTATATTTTATCAACTCACTACCTTAAGTGAGAATTTGCAAAACCTTGACAACATATGAGTAGAAACACTTAAGTAAACTTAAGTGATGTAATGTGAGCCTATCCATTAGCAGCTGGTTGTTTGACTCCAGGTTCTTGATATATTCCTCTTCCAATGGAAATTTCACATTCGTTAAGTGTTCTCATAAACTATTAACATTTCTTGAGCTTGATGATAGCTAGTAGACTTACATGAGACATTAGAGAAATATTATACCCAATGAACTATTTTGAATAGACAAACCACCTAGAAGTGATATTCAACAACTAAAACAATCTCATTGTACCTGATGAGAAAAGCAATGAGCAAACAAGATGCAATGATTCTCTTTTAATATGAGATCTTTCAATCCATTTGAATCCTCCTTTCATATTGCTTGAATCATCATTTTGTCGACCTACCAAACCACTAATATCCAATCTAGAACTACTAAAAATGGCATATATAGTTGTTGTAAGTGACATAGCACTAGTATTCATAACATGCACGATGCCAAGAAACTTAAAATGATCATGCCTTTCATGTCAACATATTGAAGAAACATAGCAATTTATTTTTTAAGAAATATGTCACATTAATCATCAACCAATATTACATATGGATCATCACAACAGAGTGTCAAAAATTATATCCTCAAAAAATAGTCTTAGATGTCATTGATGACCTTTTTATGAATAGGAGGAGATGCTAGCTTCAAGTTTTAGGATCACTTTGTATAACAATGTATTAATATCATATATTTGATGTGCAAGCCAATGAAGTATCTCATGAAACTTTTCCTGATTCATTGAAGTCCTGGACTCGTCGTGGACACAGAAGGACAATTTTAAAAAATAATCAATAGTTACTTTCAACCACTATTGTATTTGTTATTTTGTTCTTCTATTTTCCTAGCAATAAGAACAATGAATATTTAATTACCATGCATTAGGTCTTGACATTTTCCACTTTTTACAATGTGAGGAGTCAATGCCCCACATACATGATTATCAAGTATCTTTTTATCTTTTAATATCTAAACTCGTCACTAACAAATGTTGAATCACCGTGAGAAGTGGGAAAACATAATAATATAGGGAAAAATGTTGCATCTTTTGCAACAATATATTCCAAACAATTACATTTTTCATCAAACCAACTAGATACAAATTGACATATCTTAGATCTAGAAGTTTTCATTGGATTTTTATGTTATGTAGTTTGGCAATGTCCCTTTGTTATGGATGTCCTTCTAAACATATCCTACACATTAAGATGATAATACAAAATTGGAGGTATAACCACAAAATCAATTATTATATCTTTTGCCATAAAATCAAGCACACCACTGCAACATTAAAACTAAGGTTGAGAAATTGGAGTAGAAATATTCACACACTACTTGCCCCACATTCATTTTCAGTAAGTGATAGTTTGTCACAAGATTTTTTCTTACTTAGAAATTTATCCTTTGACTAATTCCTATTTAAATGAATCTAAAAATATGATAGATAGAGAAATAAGTCAAATAAGCACCTACATGTAATAACAATCTAGAAAACGGTATGTAAGTGGAGATTTTAAATGGACTATGCATATATTTTGATTTTGCTACTATTAAGAGTTGTATAAGAAGGAAGAATACATAATAAATATGAATACACTACTCACATGTGATACTATGTGAAAATGAACTTGTCTTACACAAGGTAATTCCAACTCTCAGCTTATTCTCAAATAGCTAGTCCTTCTTTGTCTAGTAATTTTTCTAGTAAGAGATTTTATTCTAATAAAAGAAAACATCAACAGTAAATAAATCTTGATTGAACATGGCTAAAAAATGTTATCTATGATTGCAGTGTTGTACAATGTAAAAATATCTTCAAAAATCTATTATGATGAGGGTCAAGAGTCCACACACAAAAGATAGCAAGTATCAATTTGAAGTGTAATAAATTGACCTAGCAATGATGGAAAATAAAGCAACAACAAGGAAGAAGATTACTCTAACATATCAGATCACCAAAGACTAAAAGGATGGTGATGATAAAGAAGAAAAAGACACCACAAAATCAAACAAATAAAGATGGAGAAACAACTAGAAGAAAAGAATTGATCAATCATGCATCATTAGATCCAAAAAAAGGAATCAAATTACAAGAAAGAATAGTGATCAATCGAATCAATCACATAGTGTCTGGTATGCCACAAGCAAGTTGGATACCGTTGATATCTCTAATGATTCTTTCCATAATGGAACCCACATAGTGCCTGGCACATGTACCACTTTTTACGAAGCACGAATACAACTTCTGCATGATGACTTCAAGAATTGATGGAAGATATCTATCATCATTCAATCCAAAAGTAAGAGATAAATTTCTATATAATGTAAATTGAAGGCATATATTTCTAATCCTGAGAGCCATCTAATACGAGTACATGTCATGCATGTAGTAGGATTTCACAAGAATGAAGTTGAAACCAAAATAGGATATGTTATACACTTTTATTAAGTCACTTCACACCAATTGTAATTTTCTCTCTCTCAAAATTTGAGTGTGGCATGTTCCTCATAGTTCTCTCCACTGGAATTGAGATAACAACTTGAGTAATCATCCACGAAAACATTCTTTGAGAGTGTACATCTTTTAGAAATATTTTGAGGGAAGCTAATGTTGAAATAATTAAAGTGAGATTTTAAAATGGGAAATTACTTGCAAACAAACAGTGACTTCACATCCTAAGACACACAATAAGAAGAGAGAGAAAAAAGAGGAGGTAGGTGATAATGGAGGAGAGGAATGATACAATATTCATTGAATATTTGTAGATGTGAAAGAGGGAAGTGGTCATCATAATTGTAGAAGAAGTATCAATGTATGTTCATACTATTCTAGGGATCTTTTGGTGTATCCAAACATAATTATCACACTCCAATGAATGCCAAAATCTTAATCAAGAAACTTAAATTTCATTACTTAATGTATCAACCCCAAATTTTGAGCATCCCCTAGTTAAGGGAGACCTAGAATATAAGTATTGATACCTAAATTTTTTAGGTTCACGTTTAGGAAATCATAAATATTTTCCATCAATTGAACTTGAAGTGGGTACAAATGTTTAAGTAATAATCCTATAAGGAGTTAGATGATTTTTTAATAGAAAACTAACATATAAATGAGATATCAAGATGTATGAGAAAAAGTACTAGAGTATCTAACAAATCCTCCAATGATCTTTAGCATGTGTTCTTTTGTGTCAGCTTTTTGAAATCAAGGTCTTCCCATAATATATGATGATTAACCTCATACATTGGTAAACAAATACACAGATCAATATTCTATATCTTGTGTAAGTTGTGCAACCAAAATGTGTGCAAGTGTTATAAAAATATATAATGTTCACAACCAAATATTTGCACATATGAAACTTGTTTTTTCATTTCATATTCTAACCCATGATTGGTATTTCCCTATTTCACTTTCCATTCCTAGACTTATGTGTATTACCCCTTAATGGGTGTAACCCTTTGTCAAAATATTCTATGTTACTTTATATTATACACATAGTGAAATTATAATGAATGGAACTAAATCAACATCCAAGAGTTTATTCATCAAATCAATAGTTAGGAAATAATACGAAAAACTTTCAAATTCAATAGTTGTGAGCACTCAATAATATCCACATACCTTATGTAAAACCATACATAATATGTATCATACTATTCATATAATTCAAGTGTGTATAGAAATCCAATCAACCAAGTGTGTGTTCAGGAAATCAATCAACATTATCGACATGCATGTATAACCCTAAAGTGTCACCATCATATTATTCAGAATAAACCTACCTCAGGTCCTAATCTTGGGTTTAGGGTTGTCTCAGGTTCAGATTAGGAATAGGGGTATCAAACAAGAATTCCACTATATCATTATTTCCACAGTTTTAAAACCATAATTAGGCATATTAGGTAACCCTAATTAGACATTGGATTCTAATTATTAGATTGAGCCTATGATGTCATTAAGAAACAATAATTTAGGTGATGCATATTATGATCATGAAAAGACATAAGCATTCGTGTTAAGACCATAATTTATCACATTATTGACTGATAAACTAAATAAACATCATCATTATCATGATTATCTTGTGATTTCATTATATTCAATATCCTAATCTTCAAATATAGGGTTCCTATGTGAAAATCACCTTAGATTAATGTATCACCTATACTTTTGGAATTACAATCATATCTAGGTCATGAAACCATTTTATCTAGATTCTAAGCATTTTTTTTAATGAAAATGATATAAAATTTGACTATCATCCGATCTACCGACCATCATCTATAATTATTCCAATTTAATTCTATTATGACTAACCAAGTGTCGACACATCAACAATATTTATTTCCTTTTATCATTAATCTGGGCCACCTATTATCAACCTTGCCATGGCTAAGGTGTCCCTGCATTGTGAGCATATTTGATCACACTGAGTGGGGGTAGCCCACTTATTTGCCTAATAGGTCATCTTCCTCCCTTCGATCCTGGCTTTCATGTGCATGGCCTGCCACCTGTGGGGTCAATTGCATGGTTGACTCAGAGCTTATAGATTCTGCTCCCACAACCATGGGTATCCTGCTCACCATTCAGCCTAGTCGAACTCAATCATCTTCTAGTTGGGATATGTGGTGGCCGGAAATTCCGACGGCCATGTCCTAGATCGCTAGGTACTACAACATATTACAGAATAGAAAATGGAGGTTAAGGGTGTTACCTACTAATCTCTATGTGATGGTTGTAGCTAGAGCATCTGTACAAGTGTATGTGATCTCCTCTATGAGCCCTGGGATCCCACATGGATTTTTTTTCCTGGCTTTGCCTCATTGTGAAGGTGGTGTGAGTTATAATGGAGGTCTCAGGGAGGTAAACATGGTACTAGAGCCAATGGATGGACTAGGGTATTTCTAGTTGATGGATATACCTTGACCAAAGGCCTTTAATGCCTTATATAGGTTATGGTGATAGGAAAATGAAGTTGAAAACACGAGGCACTAATGCATTGGGTAATCATAAATATGAATTAACTTTAATTTTAAAGGTAAATGCATATGGACTTAGGCATGTGTGGCTTGCTAATCTGATGGAAATGGAGGAATTTAGGTGTACTTGGGACACCTGAGAAGGGATAGAGAGAGGACTGAAAAAGCACCAACTCCTAGTTCTGTAGAGAAATGAGTGATTTTGGGTGGATAAGGTGACTTCTCCATCCACAGATCCACTTGGGTTTATTAGCCCAACCAAGGGTTGACTCTCTCTTTAACAAAACCTTTTATTTGATTGGACTCCCTTTTCTTGAATTAAGTCTACAAGCCACGTTTCTACCCTTTTGAATCCCTAAACTTATGATAAACCTCCCAATACTATTATCGCTTGATGAAAAGAAGATAATTAAGTAAACCATCCATTTTTTATTTGAAACTTAGCTTCCAAGTATAATCTAGATAATTACTTAATAAATTACCAAGGCCAAAAGGTATATTATAATATTATGGAATTTATCCCATTATCTAATATTAGGATATGTATTAGATAAAATTGTCATGGCTATTTATTAAGAGCATGCCATACCAAAGTCACTATATTTCTCTCAGGGACCTATAAGCAAACCTTACTTGCCCAAATTAGGCGTGAATTGGGTTCCAAGGCCCATGGCTCATACCATTGGCCTCCAAAGGGATCCACAAGACAAATTTTAAACCAAATAATGAAATCAAAGTGTTCTTCATCAATTAAGACATCATATTCATGTAAGTATTTCATTATTTACTAAAATTGAAGATTTATTCTAAGTCTAGGGCTTGGATTCATCATCTCAATTCCATTAAAGTCATAGAAATGATCTCATCACTCTAACTAACTCAAAGTAAAACTCAATACATCATTATTTAATAGAAACCAAATTTACCAAATTTGACGATATTACATTAATCCCTCCTTAAAAAGGAATTTTGTTCACAAAATTCAAACCTAATCAGGTTAAGGTGGATGCTAAATAATATTATCCTCAAACATGAAGTCTGGAAACCTTCCGTGGATGTGTTTCTCTAAGTTATCTTTAATTACTTTAATTGATATGAAAAGTTCACATTTTACTAAGGTTGGAACCTAAATTCAATTCAAGGGCATTTCCAAATCCTCATTACTGTAGAATTTTTATCACTAAGTAATTACATTTTCTTTGGTGACTTCATTTTCACCTAGGTATCAAATCTACTAATCATTATTAATTATATTCATGAGTTGATAAGGTAATAGCTCCACATCCTAAATTATCTCATCAGATTTAAATTAAGGGCATTTTCCATCACATATAAATTATATATTACATGTGAATACCCAATCTCTCGCACTCAAAATAAGATGAAATAAATATTTGGTTGCAGTACAAATGCAAAGTTTATCATATTCCATATGTAGAGATGGGGTACCCACCCATTAACATTTAATTTTGAATTCTTAGGTTGACTCACTCCCGACAATGATGCTAAACCATGAATACATTTTAATACCACAATTTTCCTTCAATCTCATGAACTTAAAGGGATAGTGTTTTTCTCAAACCTTGAGCTTATGCACAACTACCCTTAAGATTCTATTTCAAACACTATTACATAATTTCTTATTCTCCTTATGTCTACCTCTCATGTATTGTTAGTATTAGCCATGTCCTTAAGGTCTCTAGGGGTATAGATATCCTTGGAGTGATCTCCTCTTGATCTCACATGCCTTATGTACTTATGTAGTGCCTTTTTCATTGACCCCTCAAGCCATGTGTACTCATGGAGGTGACCATTTTCCTAATCACATGGGCTTTGTGTACACATGGATAGATTTCTCCTAATCACATGACATTATACACTTATGGGTGTGATCACCTCCTTAAAGGTTCTTTATATTTAGATATCATGTATTATTGCATTATTTATTCCCACTTTACCCCTTGGTCCTTGGAACCTAGAAATTGGCTTTCTGATGAGCTCTTCCATACTTAGGGTTAATGTGAGGCTCAACTCTTCCCTTCATAGGGTTAATACAAGGCTCACCTCTTCCCTACATGGGGCTAATGTGAGATTTTCCCTACATAGGGATAATTTTACTAACTTATGCTCCTTCCATGCATAGCATTATTTAGTGCCTCACTTGAGAATCTTCCATGCATAGGGCTATTTTGGTCCACTTCCACGTATAGGGATAACTAAGACGTTACAACTTTATACTATCATTATTTTTATCCTAGCATTGTCTTAGGGTGAGGGTTTCCAAATTTCATCTTGGCCCTAGGTCTCATGACTTATAGGAAAACCCTAAAGATTCGATATACTCCCATGTCATACATTTTAGGGTATATTTTTAGCATCATAATTCAAATTGGAATTTCTCCAACCAAGTCCTCTCGTCATATTATATTGATGGAACTACACATATTATCCTGGTATAGATTATGCCTATATTATCATACACCTCAATGTTAAAGGTTAGGTCTTGTACAAGGCTTCCCTAATTCTGAAAATGAGGTTGGTCAACTCACCCTTCTATGGATGGTTCTAACCTAGGGTGTCTCCTTGACCTCCATGATAAGGTTAGGCTTTCTATCTACAACATGACCCCATAGGTTTAGGGTTATGCCCCTTATAGGTCTTTCCACCATTCTTGGGTTGATCCACCCCAGGTTAGGACACTACCCCTAATACTTTGTTGAGGGTCTTATATTCATTATTATGTAACAGTCAGTTTCCTATGTTTCATGTACACATTCAAAACCTTTACTTGTATATTAAATGCACACATGTCTATTAGTATTCTACATACTTCCATACATGGGATATTGTGGGTATCTAAATTGGGGTATTGAAATTGAATTACCCAAACTCATTTGAGTTTTCTCTTTTAATACCTCTACTTAAGTTTTGTTTGGGTATGGTTATTTTTTCACCCATAAAACTCCCATTACCCAGGATTAGTGTGTATACTTGGAGACTGCACCCTAAATTTTAGGTATTTATGATCCCTTACCCTCCAGGGTTTTCATACTCTACTAGGTTATCCCACTAAAGTCCTTGTAACATCCCAGAATTTGAGGCCTCGGATAAAATGATTTTAAAAGGAATGATTGGATTACCCATATCACCAAGGTGCACCTCCTTTTTCGGGAGTGTATCTCTAAAGAACTTCATAGTTAAGCGTGCTAAACTTGGAGTACTACTAAGATGGGTGACCAGTCAGGAAGTTGACCCTGACTTGCACGTGAGTGAGGACAAAGTGTGCAGTTATGGCTAGTGGTGGTATGTGGGGCCAATCATCATTCTTTAAACTCTACTAGAGACTAGGGCAGTGGGCATAAGTGTTACAAATGGTATCATAGCCAAAACCCCTCCAGTAGGTGGGGCCCACATGGGCATGTGGCATGTCAGTCTTGAGCCGTGCGGTCCAGGCATGTTGGAAAGGGCTATCCATGATGATGTAGCCACCCTTGCACTGGTACTTTGGGATTGGGAGCTAGGTGTCCATGGGCCATATGGGTCTGCGCTGAAATGGGGAAATATTATGAGGCCATATAGTTGAGCCTTGATGAAGACGTCAAGAGTCTAGGTGGGGGAGATTGTAACGTCCCAGGATTTGAGGCCTTACATAAAATAATCATAAAAGGAATGATTGGACTACCCATATCACCAAGGTGCACCTCCTTTTCTGGGGGCTCATCTCTAAAGAACTTCATAGTTAAGTGTGCTCATCTTGGAGTAGTACTAGGATGGGTGACCAGTCGGGAAGTTGACCCTGGCTTTTGTGTGAGTGAGGACAAAGTGTGCAGTCAAGGCTAGTGGTGGTCTATGGGGCCAGTTGTCATTCTTGAAATTCTACTAGAGCCTAGGGAAGTAGGCCTAAGTGTTACAATCTTTTATGGATGATTGGGTCCCCCCATACTTAGGTCCTTCTATGGTTTATCCTCACTAGGGGACATAAACTATATGTTGCATCTTTCACATCTATTTATCTCATTAACATTACATTTTAATTGGGAGAGAATGCCTTAATTCTACTTCTTATTGAAACTCTAACTTGAGATGATGAGGGAATTTCATTTTAGGGTTTCATAATCAAATAGATGAGGAGTCAAGGAAAATAGAGATGAGAGACTTAGGGAAATATCTTCCAAAAAACCCTAGCATCTATCTAGGAAGGTATTGCATGGGCTAAGGGAGTCCCCATTTACCAACTTATTACTACAGAGGAAATATTGCTAGCCCTCAAAGCCATGATCCTTTCAAGAATCCATCACCTTAGAGAATTCCCTAATAAGTTTCCTTATAATTGTATGGGTTATTTTTAAACTATCAACTATTAATATTATTTGATAATTAGGGCTCTAATACCAAATGTAGTGAACCCCAATTCTAAGAATCCCCCAGTTAAGAGAGACCTAGGGTATAAGGATCTATACCTAAATTTTTCAAGATCAGTTATAGTGAATAATAAATAATAATAAATAATTCCCATTAATCTAACTTGAATTGAGTACATATGTTTAAGTAATACTCCTATAAGGAGGTACATAAGTTTTTCAGATAAAAATAACATATAAATGAGAGGCTAAAATGTATGAGAAGGAGTAATATTGTTACACCCAGATCAGACGATTACCACTAATCATGAGATTAGGGTATAAGTTGAGAATTAAACTTAAAATGAAGAACACCCTTAACTTTTTGTTGACTTCAAACTCTTTGTTTTATCACAATCATAAGAGGATTTAAAACTTGATTACTTTAATCTGATTTCAACAATAAAGATACGTATATAAATATTGATTTTGTTTCTCACACTTCCATGTAGATACGACATGATAACTGAATACATTCTATATTGTTAAGGAAACAAAGTTACAAATCATCATTTATAACTCTCTCACTTATATACAAGGACCTAGAGTGACAAGGACCCGCTAAACTTTAGCTATTTGATACTTAGCCCTTGCGGAAGATCTACTTTGGCATTGACATTCTCCAAATCCAAATGGTTTCTGTAAAAATTATGAGTATAGGGGTGAGGCTACGTACTCAGTGAATGAGTACTTCAAAGACATAGTTTAAAAAACTTTAATGGTCAAAACATACATTATTGAGAAATTGAATTTAAATTAGAATGAAAATGATCTATATATGATTATCATTCAAAACCATCTATATTGCAAGATACTCAAGGAATCTATATTCCAAGATATCTGAACATACTAGATTAATCACAAAGGTAACTAGTAATTCCGAAATATATAGAGAATTATGGAGTAATTGCATAGACATAATTAATCTCTCATTCATCTTATTATACCCTAAACCCACATGAAGTGCACCACAACATGTGAAAGCATTGAAGCAAGCTACTATCTAATTGTACAAGTCCTGAAAGCATGCCCAGGTTCCTAAACCTATAGATTTGCCCCGTCTACAATGGACAATCACCACGTATGGTTCTCAGTGGCTAATGGCAGTGGTCAGATATCTAGACTCCTCCTCAAAACATAGGTACTCAGGTAGAGTGTCAAAGCACTCTGGCTTGTTGAGCATCAGTAGACCTACTAAAGATGTCCACTTATCAACACAACTTATAACACAAGTGCCACTGGAATCCCCAATTGATGTTGGGTACCACAAAACTATAAGGATTTTGTAATCACTGGCCTAAACCCCTGCACCCTACTGATGCGCTCCAACTTACCTCGATCTAAACAAAATACCTCTAGTCGGGAAGCACATTTCCTCCTAACTGTCCATGCCTCATCCTGTGAGGATTCTATAGTGTCCATGGAATCAAAAGTATAATTCACTCTTTAAATTCACAGTTCAATAATTAAAATAGTATTTCCTAGTTTAACCTTGTGAACAATTATTTTCAAAAATTATCAGCAGTCTATACTGTTAATTGAGAAACTAAGAAACACCACTTATCATATTGAAGAACATTAAATTGAAAATACTTAATTCACTAAATACCCCATACTTAGGGTTTCATTTGCCTTATTCATATCACATGACTTAAATAAGGGTTTAATTCATCACAAACTTTCATTGATAAAAGATTGCTTTCAATAGTTCACATACAATTAAAAATATATATGGAATCTTAGAATGAACTGAACTAGGGTTTCCGTGCCATTCATCAAAATATCATGCATCTTGAATAGCCTTGAATAAGTAAATATATAACATTAAAGTGAATCTTTTGTTGGATTTCATGATGTCTATTCATAAACTTATGAATTTCCACTCATATAGCGTTTCACCCTTTTCACTGAGATAGTAAACACTAATAATATCAAATGAAATCCAAGATAATATTTTACATTTATTTATTATGAATTCATATATAAAACAATCATTCATAAATAAATAAATTCAAATAGGCAAACATATTCATACTGATATATAATAATTTTAGACATAATCGAGAACCCTAGATTTCCATATATTTGTATAACTTATACAATAACTTTGGGAAATCTATTTTAGATGATTTTTATCCATTTATAATATGATTTTATCATCTGAAATTCATCACAATAGGAAAACATAAGCTTAAACTTAAAAGGCAAATTTAGGGTTTGTAGTCGCATACAAAGGAATTGATTTTTTGTGTGCATTTAATTTAATTTCGTGCAAAATACTTTTAAATGGAAGTGCCCACTCACTTGAGGTGAAAAACACCTTAGAACGTGCCCCAAGCACTAAAATTATATAATCCATATCAAAATCCTAATGATCCATCATTTCTTCTTCCTTTCAACTCAAAAATTCTAAAAATAGAGAATCATGGAGAAATAGTGAGAAATGATGGAGATTTAATATCATTTTGAATAAAATCAAAGGATGGACTTGATATTGACATATGAGAGAAGAATGAACAAGAAACGATATCTACAAATGACAAACTTACTTGATTTCATCAACTCGAGGATGAGTAAACCCTAGATCGCCATCTTCACCACTTTCTCCATCCAAACCCTAACTCTCCCTCTACCTCTAGCATTTCATTTCACTGGAATGAATCACACATTATGTAAGATCTTATTGTGTTAGATTACTCATATAAAGCATGGTGCTTGGGTAAATTGTAAATTAACCTTACTTTGGTCTTTCTTTTATTTTAGTAGAATTGTCTGTCATAAAAATGTTACTGTAAATCATTCACTGAATAGGTATAAGCTTCACCAAAATATATGAAAATTTGGCATGGTGTTTGTTATAAAATTTTAGATCTTTGTAAAAAAAATCTGATCAATCTAAGTTTCAATAAATAACTAAAAATCAAAATGTACACCTTTATACTGCAATTTGCAGTATTGGTTAGATGAAGAGAAAAATGATCTAGAGAACCCCAAAACGCCCATGCAATTTAACATGGACATGACATCTAGCACAAACGTTCTTCCTACCATGGTCTTGGTGCCTTGAATCCATCAGATTTGAGTTACAAATGGCCAACACTTCTATTTCTTCAAAATGACTATGTGGCCTACAATGCTCGTGCCTCCAACAACCCTACACAGCCATGGTGCCCACCATGGACGTTCTACACAAGCCTCCAACTCATTTTCACTCTCCCTTTGATCACCTCATCTATTTCACTCCAGCATAGTTTTTGCCCCCACCTACACCACGATAATGTTTCCTAGAACAACTGTGGTGAGCAAATGCCTAATTCTAGTTGATTAGGATCTATACTTCTCAAACCATAATTATTCAAAATGAAAGCACACTTGATGTTCTAAGTATGTTTAACACATCATAATTGAGCTACCATCCTTTATTAGTTTTAAGAAATGATCAATTTAATTAAGCATGTAATCATCTAGGTACATCCAATGATCTTTAGCATGATTTCTTGTGGTTCCAACCTTTTGATATCCATGCCGTCCAATAATAGATGTCAATTAACCTAAAACACTGGTAAAGAAATACATGAATCAATATGTCTCTAATTGTGTACTTTGTGTAACCAATATATGTACAAGTATTATAACAATATATAATGTTCACATCCAAATATTTACCACAATTAAAACTTGTATTTTCATTACATATTCTAGCCCATGCATGGTATGCCCTCTTGGGTGTAATAACTTTCCATACTTGGAGTTATGTGTATTACCCCTTGATGGGTGTAACCAAAGATTCAAAATATTCTATTTTATTTTATGTGATATTCATAGTATCATTATAATGAACTTCATTAAGTAAACATATAACTATTTATTCATCAAATCAATACTTCAAACATCCGAAAAACTTGGGAATTCGATTATTGCAGGTACTCATAAATAACAAGGTACCTTGGGTAGAATCATGTAAAACCCATATCATACTATCCATGTAATTTAAGTTTGTATATCAATCCAATCAACCAAGCATGTATTCAGGGAATCAATCAACATTATTTGTGTGTATGTATAAAACTAAAGTGTCCATCATATAGTTAAGATTAAACGTAATTCACATCCTAATCTAAGTTTAGGGTTGTATCAAGTTTGACTAGGAATAGGGGTATCAAACCCTAATTCCTCTATATAACTATTGCCAAGGTTTTAATACCCTAACTAGGCGTATTAGTTAACCTTAATTGTGAATTGGATTCTAATTATCAAACTTACCGTATGGTGCTATTAAGAACAACTACATTATGATCATGGTGAGATGTAATTCTTAGTCATAAAACCCTAATTCATAGTATGTATGATTATTGACCTAGAACCCTAAATATCCATCATCATTATCATGACTATTTTATGATTTCATTATATTCAACATCCTACTTTTCAAATCTAGGGTTTCTATGTGATAATCATCTTATATTCATGTATCATATATACTTTTGGAATTAAGATAATATCTAGGACACAAAACCATTTTATATAGATCCTATACATTTTTCAAATTAAAACGATATATAATTTTACTATCATAAGATCTACCAATCATGATATGTAATTATTTCAATTTAATCCTAATCTGACCGATCAGGTGATGACATGTCAGCAATATCTATATTGTTATATCATTAATGTGGGAACCTATTATCACCCTTGGAATGACTAAGCTGCCTCTATGCAGTGATCATGTTTGATCACCCGGAATAGGGGTAGGGTGATCATGTTCCCAATCGGTCATCTTCCTCCCTTTGACCCTGGCTTGTGTGCGTAAGGCCTGCCAGTCATGAGGTCAATTCCATTGTTGACTTCGGGCTTGTGTCTTCTACTTCCACGTCCATGGGTCTCCTGATCGACATTTAGCCTACCCAAATTCAGTAGTCATCTAGTTGGGGTATGTGGTGGCCAGAACTTCAAGTGACAGGCCCTAGATCGATAGGTATTGCGGTCGGTTATAGAATAGAAAATGAAGGTCAAGGACGTTACCTAATGATCTCTATGTGATGGTTGTATCTAAGCATCCATCGAGGTGTATGTGATCTACTTCGTGATCCCTAGGATCCAGCATGCCATTCTTCCATGGCTTTGCCTCATTGTGAAGGTGGTTTGAGCTACGATGGAGGTCTTAGGGAGGTAATCTAGGGTATTGCATACCTTGGAGGGGACTAGGGTATTTTGGTTCATGGGTCTCCCTTTGCTGAAGGTCTTTAATGCCATATATAGGCCTTGGTGGTAGGAAAATGGAATTAAAAACATGGATCCTAAATGTATTAAATAATCATGACTCTCGATTATCTTTAATCTTGAAGGTAAATGTTAATGGAGTCAGGGATGCGCGATTTGCTCATTCGGTGGCAAAGGAGGAATGTGGGTGTACAATGGACATCTAAGAAGAGAGATAGAGAGGACTGAAGGATTAGCAACACATGATTATGTGGAGTAAGTGGTGAGTCTGAGTGGTGGTGGTGACTTCTCCATCCACAGATCCTCGTGGGTCTGTTAGCCCAACCAAGGGTTGGCTCTCTCTTTAACAAAAACCTTTTATTTTATTAAATACATTTTTCTTATATAATTCCATAGGCCACATGTCTACCCCTTTTAATCCCAAAACTTATGATAAATCTCTCATTACTACTATCTCTTATTGAGAAGAAGGTAATTCAATACATCATCCATTAATTATCCAAAACTTGGCTCCCAAATAAAATATAGGTAACTACTTAACATAAACTAGACCACAAGGTATATTTAAATATTCTAGAATTTCTTCCATTATTTATTATTATGATTATATATTAACTAAAGTTATCATGACCATTTATTAAGAGCATGAAATACCAAAGTCACTATATTTCTATAAGGGACCTATATGAAAACTATAATTAGCCCCAATAGGGGTTTAATTGGGTTCCAAGGCCCATCGATCATACCCTTGGACTCCAAAGGGATCCAAAAACCTTATTATGAACTTCATTACGAAATTAGAGCATTGTTAATCGATTAAAATCTCATATGCATATATGTTGTAAATATTTCATTGTTAACTTAAATTGAGATTTACTTTAAGTCTAGGGCTTAGATCCATCATCCCAATTGCATAGAAGTCATATTAGTGATCTCATTCTAATTATCTCAAAGTAAAACTCAATACATCATTATTTAATAGAAACCAAATTTACCAAATTTGAGGATCTTGCAATTATTCTTCCTCATATGAATCGGTAATAAAAATGTGTATATCAATTTCTTCAAAATCATTCTTGTCTCAAACCAGGATGGCCATTTTCTCTAAAAGTTAATAGAAAATCTGATTTGACATGCATTCCAATAGTGATAAAGGAAAAAAGTTATAACACTAGTGAATTATATATAACAAGATAATTTAAGTTACAAAAGTTATGTGATGTAGATAATTTATCTTTCATACTTTCCATTAATTATATATACAATACATTTTCTAGTTTTGGGAATCTAGAATTTCATAATGACACAATTTATTCATAATGTTTGCTAATACGTCACTCAGGAAAATATTTCACAAAAAAAAACATTTGTTCATAGGAGTGGGTAGAAAACCATATTTGACCATCAAATCTAATGAAACTGACTAGTTTGATTTTGTTTGGAGAAGTCACACAATCTGATTCATTTTGATAACTGCCATAATTAATTAATAGCAATTTTACAATGGCTGGGACCGAGAGGTGTATCACTCATTAAAAAATCAAGTAAATGGAACATCACACATGCCAAACATTGCAAAAATTATCAGAAAGGAATGAATATTCTAATATTCAATATTAAAGTATGATGAAGTACCAATTATCTACTAGTGGAGTAAAAGTATCTAAATTTGCTGAGATTCTCAAGTCTAACATGGTTTCCCACCATATGGGTTGATACATGAATTAAATTACATAACTAAACTAAGAATGATCGGATGTAGATGGAAAACCTAGACATATTAATTCTACGTTTAATGTCAGTTACTCAAATGTAGTCTCTAAAAAATCAAGGTCAAAACCTCCAACAATTCATGCACCTAAGAGGCCAGGAACAAAACAACATAAAATAAGTAATCATACAAAACATTAGAAGAAGTTTCTATGTGCATGTTAATCAAATAGTTAGATTTTTGTAAAAGTAAGAAAAAAAATTAATGTAAGATATTAATGATCTCAAAGAAAGGAGAAAGATAGATGGACACCATATCACTGATATTAGGGGAATATAATATCGAGGTTAAAATATCCAACTGAGGTATATAATGGTTTTGAGGTGTAATATTCCTAACTTGGAATTTAAAATGATGAAATATATTTCAAAATATAATTTCCATGTTATAAATACAAATATGCCCAAAAAAATTAATGTTTGTATTACTATGGAATTCTAGGGAGTTTGTGTTAAGAAAAGAAGAGATAAATACAAGTATGGGTAGAAAATAGTGAACCTTAAGTGGAAGCTCTCTTTGAGACAAAAAATGAGAGGGGGAATAAACTAAGTGTTATCTGTTTATTTTCACAAGGATGGGTTAGTATTCCAAACACAAAAAAATCTAAAGTTGCTATAGATTGTGTGTCATGGAACCCAGACGTGTGGAATATGTCAATAATGAAGATGTCTATCCAAGTTGTAGCTATGGACTATACAAATAAAGTCAATCTACATATATGTATCACAACAATGTACGTCCATAATTTAGTTAGACTGAGGATGGGACTATGGACTGATCTCATTGGAAGCTCCAAGGATGTGGTGATACAATGGAAGGTGATAGGCAAATTCAACATTGATAGAATAGAATCTAAAAAATATGGAGCTATGGCTCTAGTATATGTGATTAATGATTTTATGGCTATTGATAGGGCATATTTATTTGAAGTCCCAATAATTGGTGGTAACTTGATGATAATACACCTAATTATCACACAAGAATAAAGATTGACATGGTTTTACTGAACCACAATTTTCTTTAAATATTTCCTAAAGCTTAGGTGAAGGCTAGGGGGTTAATATGATAAGTAATGCTCCTTTATTAAAGCAAATCACCAAAAATAAGCAAAAGAGGGAATGATTCAAATCAATAAATTATTGTGTTGACTTCATAGAATTAAAAAATTATTAACGAAAGATATCAAAGAAAATAATATGTATATATTTTTTGAAAATCTTATCAGTAGCAAAATTTCTTTGAAGAACTAGGAAAAATTTGTGGTCAAATTACAAACATGTTGGTTGAGACAGCGAAGGAGTGTATTGTTGTTATAGAAAAACTTCTATCTAATCCTTTGAAAATAATGTTGATCTTAGAGATAAAAAATTACACAGAATGCTTGCATATCTGAAGAAATCTTAAGCAATAATGGAAAAGAAGTAGGGAGATATGGATGGAATATGGAAACATAAACACAAAGTTATAACACTCAACTACCAAAAGAAGAGAAGCAACCAATATCATCCATGAATTTGTTGACAAGGAAGGAAGAGGGTGAGGATCTTGAAAAGAATGCCAATGGTTTTTAGAATACCCTCTATAACAAAGATTTTATAGGAAATATGAAAGAAGAAAATATGGAATGGAAATCAAAGATTAAATGAACTCACAACAATACTCTAACAAGAGTGGTAAATGAGAAAGGAAATAAATGTGGATTTGTGGAATGTTGGCACCAAAAAATCTTTAGGATATGATGGGTGCAATGTTTTTTTTCTTCTATAGGATGGTATGTCTTGTTAATATAGATGACCTGGTTAGATGTGTTGGTTGATTTATGGGTGGTGAAAATATTGTTAGACAAAGTAATCATGCTTTATTGATAACTAACCCAGGAAAAAAATTATTGTATCCGTTGTTGATTTTAGACCTATTACTTTCTATTCTATACAATATCAATTTATTGGGAAAGTTCTCATAGAAATATTAAAATTGATTCTTATCTATCTTATTACTAATAATCAAAGAGTTTTTGTTACTATAAATAGCATAATGATTGTGCATTGTTGGATGGTGAATTTTTGCTAGAATTCAATATTTAAAGAGGAATTAAGAAAGCTTGACTAAGTTGGATGTCTCCAAGGACTATATTAGTGTGAGACATGAGAAAATATGGTGGATTTCTTGAACAAATGGGCTTCAATGACATACAAATCAATTGTGCAAACACTACTAAATTGTCCATCTCAGTGAATGGAACCTCATTTGGCATGTTCAAGGGTGGAAATGGTCTATGAAAAGATAATCCTTTGCCCATACTCTTATTCACTAGTTTTATGGATTAATTTAAAAATATGATGATGAAGGATGAAAGTAAAAAGGAATTAAAAAAATCTATTCATGTGATGAATGTGGTGATCACCATCTATTTGTCGATGGTGTTTGGAATTCTTTTGGAAACAGAGATGGAGTCTTGACAAGACTGAAACATTTACTTCATGAGTTTAAAGGACAAGCCAAAATACATTCCAATAAGAGGGAAGTATAGTTTTTCCTATCAAAAAATTACTACTTAATGGAACAGAGGTTGGTCGATACAAATGGTGTGGAAGTAGAATAATTGCCTATATAAGAGAGGTTGGTTGTTACAAATGGTGTGGAAGTACGATAATTTACTAAAAGTATCTAAGATTTCCACTAGCATGCCACAATATTATGGTGAAGAAATATTTGGAATGCATTGATATATTGGATAATAGTTGAATACATGACACATTCAAAAGACTTCCATTGTAGACAGATCTACTTTGACTAATGTGGTAGTAGAGTGAGTTATTAATTTTTTGTTGCAAGAATATGATATTCCTAATTATGTTCTTGACCTTATGGAGATTAACATGACTAATTCTCTATGTACATGTGAGTAGCATCCTATGATATTTAATAAACTTTCTACTTCTAATGATGAAGGGAAATAAAATTATAAAAGCCCTAAAATTTGTAAATGAGTGACTTTCAAGAGGAACATAAACTTCCAAAATGTAAATGTGATATGAAGCAGATGGAAAAACATACTCACATGGACTCGATTCTAATCCTTACACCAAAGAGAGATATTCACATACAACCAAAGTATGACTAAATATGAAAGATTTATTTGACCATTATGAAGTGGGTGGCTAAAAACTCAAAGAAATAAATGAAAACCTTTGGGTTGTTGAGGACAACATCCGAGAGGAACTATGTCATGGAATATGTATGGTCAAAGAAGGAGGCGCCAAGGCTTCTACCTCAACAAGGTTGTATGTTATGTATTGGCTATATCAGTCATGGTACATGTGGGAATCCTAACATGGACATGATGTGCATTCTATATGACCGTAGGACAAAGACACACAATATTATATTGAGTGGATACAAGTTTATAAGTTTTGGACTTGATACAAGAAATTTAAAGTGAATATTGATGTTGACAACATATTGATGAAGATTCTAATTAACCACAGACAAAATGATAGAAGAAGATCATTGTTTGTTGTAATGTACTTCCACATATGGTCTAAAAGGAAAGTATAAATCACAATGAGAAGGTCATGAATGAAACTAGAATAGCTAAAAAATGTGTACATGTGTAAAATATTAAGTAAACAATAGATTGAGGAGTGTGTTTAAGTCGTTAATTATAAGAGTGTAATGTTGGGATACATATGTCACTTTGACCTTTTATATTACCTTATTCTGATATATATATATATATATATATATAGTGGGAGAGCAAGATTCAAGCTAGAATACACTCTAGTGCATACATTATACCATATACCCTAATGATGTTTACCTATAAAGACCAATTTATTCTAAAATACAAACCATTGGTATTCATTGTTATAATAAATATATGCTAATGAAACATATGAGCTCGTATGGATGCTTCTAATCACTCATTCAAGGACAATAAAATTGACATAGAACACCAATTTTCCAATGCATCATTTTTATGGTCTTCTTATGAATGACCTATAAGTGTGCAAACATACTCAAACTTTATATTAATTCTATTTATAAAATATTTAAAAAGATCAAGAGTTAGGATTTTCAAAATAATTTTTGTATAAAAAAAAACTAACTTGTATAGAATCTTTGAATGCATTCGAGTGTATCCATATATATATATATATATATATATATATATATATATATTCCAAAGAATCCCAACCAGAGTTAGGGGTAAAATATAATGTACCAGAGTTAGGGGTAAAATATAATGTAGTCCCACACTACAAAACTCACTCCATAGATATGTAAAAATCTATATAATTAATCTAGATTTGATAAATTTACAGATTTTCTTTACAATACTATCAATGTTTCTACTTTTTCCCTCATGCCTTAGACTGTTCCTCTCCTTCCAAGTGTAAAAGTAGATGACTGAAAGAGTTAGGAGAAGCTTTCTATTTTACCTCCCTATATCTTTCCCCAGGTTGGTGATTATCTCCCTCATGGAGGAGAGCCTGCATGGTTTGAGGTGAAGGTATGAGGAAGCTTGATTCCATGTGGAAGTAGTGGAGTTTCATCTATGAAAGAGATGTGCATGTGACTCTAGTTCATCCTCACAAAGATAGCATGTAGTTCTAGATTCATTAGTATCTCCATACCAACATAGAATCATATCTAGTGTGGGCAGTGACTCATTAGCAGCCTTGAACATGCATAGAGTCCATTTGGGTACCTCGTACTCATTCTAGAGATATCTAGTGCCATTGTTGCCGTGACCCCTAGGTTTGATCAACTCTCATTGATCTGATTTCAGAATATTAGATACTTAGTGACCATCTTCCATCCTGGTGCAAAGAGAAGCCATGTTTTATGCTCTTCCAAATGGTGGTCATTCTATTGATCACTCTGGAGCACCCTTCCCTAGTGTTAGGTACAAGGTCTAGTCCCTTAGGGTATCTCTTCCTCATCCATGAGCTGCAGATTGTGTTCCCATGCTGGTAGTTGAGGATCCTCCAAGCAGTACTCTAGTTGGCAATCTCCATTGAAGACTTCAGACCCACACCACCTTTGTCTTTGCTAAGAGTGAGTCTTGAATACTCCAGTGCATGAGATTTTCTTGCCCAAATGAAATTTGAGATCGTCATTTGCATGTATATATGTATATGGGATTAAGAGAGAAAGAATTCTCCCCACCCTCTCTCATTCCCGTGGTGGAGGCCGAATGCCCGGGAGGGTGGTAAATCAAGGCACCAACTGGGATTCGAACTCGGGTCCCTTCATGAGGAGACACCGCACTTGACCACTTGAGCCACTCCTTGTTGGCACATATATATATATATATATATATATATATATACATATATATATATATACATGTATGTATGCATATTTATATATACACACATATATATGCATATGTATATATATTTAAATGTGCTCATGTCATACAAAGATAAATGAAAATGGCCCCAAATTATTTTCTTCAAGATCACCAGACTTATAGTATCTTACTTGGGCATATTATCCTATCATTAATAAGAAAATGTTATCATGTACCTCAAATTAGTTATAATTGTAGAGTTGAGACAGTAGTAATAGGACATCAGTAGTATGTGTGATAACTGGTGTCAAATTCTCAAAGGTCATAGATACTTGACATCAAGTATTACAAGTAGATAGTTGTAAGATAATATGTTGACCATTTAGAATCTCCGTAAGAGTGATTTGGAGATGTTTATATGAATGTCAAAATGTATAATGTATGCCTCAATGATGAAGTGGTGAGAGTCCCAAAGTCACTGAACTATCACATGATATTTGATACACTTTGATGCCAATCTATGAAATTTTCAAGAAGGCTAATGCTAAAGTTGGTGATCATGTGTGTACATATATGAATGGGAGAATTGTGAGGATGTAGAAAGAAATTTGTCCCTCCTTTATAAAGGGATTCCCACCAAGGCATCTTAATGAGTGATACTAAAAAGTGCATTTTCATACTCATGTGAGTTAATATATCTAATATGTCGTTCATTAGTCTACTCATATATCAAGAAACTTCATTTGAATATGACAAGAATTAAAATGATAACATTATTTGTGGTAAGGTTGTACTCAGTGTATGAATAATATATAACTTTAATAGACATGATATATTGGTAAACATCATCCATTACTTATGTGTTTGCAACATGGTTTAGAAGACATAGTACCAATTTAGTATGGAGCATACATGGTAACATGAAAGCATGTATGTAATAGAAGTGGATGGGTGTATTGTTGCAAATATTTTACTTAGTAGTTTCTTTAAAACTATTTAAAAAAATAATGAGTCTGAGTGGACTAAATTGTTGTGCAATGATGTCACCATGGAAGTTTGAAATTCAACATTAGCCATTGACGTTACCACCAACAACCATATATATACTATAGGATATCCTATGTAAAGTCAAAGAATTGCATGGATATAAATACTGTTACATTGTTTTAGTATTTCTACCATTTCCATGAAAAATTTGGTCAAAAAATTCATCATTCCACTCTTTAGCAAATATGAATTTGAATGATCCCACACTGTGCATTAAGTCATACCACTCAGCATGAAAACAAAGTTCTAATATGAATCTTGACCAAGATATTGGTGCGACTAGTATTAGATTTGCACAACAAACAAGATCATCAATCCTTCACAATATGGGTACAACACAACAAGCACTTGATCAACCAAAAAAACCTAGAAATAAATATGGATTTGAAAACATTAAAACAAAATTTATGTGTGACCTTTGCTGAAATTTTTAGACAATGGAGATAACTTTTCGTACAACATGAGATCAAACCAATAGATAAGAAATCACTAGATATGGTAGAGGAAGCATCTTCCCTATCACTGTTAAATAAACTATACTCTAAAGTTTCAATACATACCTAGAGATCATCCATTAAAGGAAAAACATAAGGAACTCTATCAAACAAGGTGTTTCACATAACAAGGGGTTCAATTTTCATGCTCGTTCTACACAAAAGTCAAGTTGGATGAAAGAAGCTAAAAAATAAATGATATAATAGCATGAATAGTCGTCATCCCCATAACTAAGTGGAATGAAAAAAATCACACCAAAAAAGTAACAAGATAAAAAACATAGTCAACCAAATTAGGTTAATGGTATCTCACAAGAATCATGTAATGACTGCAAGTATAGTAGCTCCATGCTCAATCTGCTTACATGACTCCATGGTATCAATATATAGCAAACTAATACCAGAGCATGTCATTCATTGACCATTCAAAAGTCATTCCACCACAATCAGAAACACATATGGTGTGGCATCAGTCATAAGGCAATCCAATAGAAGCCTAAAAGAAAGTTTAAGCATGTTAGTCACTGACCACGCAAAAGTCATTCCACCACAATCAGAAACACATATGGTGTGGCATCAATCCTAAGGCAATCCAATAGAAGCTTAAAAGAAAGTTTACTCCTTTTTAAACCTCACTAAATGTGATTCTATCTACCATGCAACATTTTCCAAAGTGTCAAATATCCACATACCAGGTTAGCAAAGAATCATAGTCCAAATTCATATAATGACATCCATCAGACAAAGGAGAATAAGACCAATAGTTGCATTGCCCTGATTCCACTATAAGAGATCTTATAGAGGCAGGTGAGATCACACTAGTGTCACCATAAGAAACCCCATAAACTTCATATTACATTGAAACCATCATGGAGGAAGCTACACACACAGTCGGAAAAATTTTGTTACATCAATGGCTCATCAACAATCGGGACATCAAAACTACAATAATTAACATTATCCATTAGAATGAACATAAAGTATCTAAAATAAGTAAGCCACCAGTTACACAAATCTAGATTTAGAAAGGCTATCCATAATCTCACTATAGGAAACCATAACATTGATGATTGCCTGATATAGATTCCAAATCTAGCTCTTGCATAGACAATGGAAACATCAATAGAATTACAACTCCTTCCTACAAGCATTACAACATTAATCTTTCTTCCATGTGTGATCTAACTTAAGCAACATCCATTATTCTAATAGATAATATTAGGCTAGGATGATGTTAATGAATATGATTGAAATTATTGTTGTATACTTCTCAATTCCTTCTAAATCAAGGGATGTCCTAGTAATCAAAGGTTTTCACATCATATGCCCTAATGTAGGAAATAATAGTGGGATGTTCATACAAAAATCATTTCAATTTAGTACATAGTTCATGCTGATATCTTAAAAAACTCCTAAAGTACTATCAAGAAAATATCAAGTGATATTTTACTTTGCAACAATGTGCTCATTGTCGCTTACTAATGATGATACCATGTTAACTCATGGTTTTTTAATTCATAGGTACCCATATCAAAAAATATATGAACTAAAATTATGGAATTGAAGTATAACAAGGATAAAAGAGACTACTTGGCGGGGTCCCATAAACAATATGAATCATGGTTATTTATACTGGAAGTATGTTTAAATGTTTCATGTAGTATATTTTCCTCTTCAAAGAACATTATTAATGGAAATAAAATCCATTCTCCCTTTGCAAGGTTGTAATATCATTATTATATAGGACTTTATAAGACAATATTATAAACTATTCTTTTCTACAAAACATATGTCTAGGACATTTGTGTCTAGGGAGCACATCTCTGGAATATTCTTTTCTAAAGCATATGTATATAAATCTAGGATATCCTAGTAAGGAAGGGGTTTCACATCATACGCCCTAATATAGGCAATAATAGTGGGATGTTCATACTACAATTATTTCAATTCAGGGCATGATTCATGTTGATATGTTCAAAAACTCCTAAAGTAATGTAAAGAAAACTTTCAAGTGATATTTTACTTTGCAAAAATGTACTCATTATTGTGGACATAGATAGCTTATATATAGATGATGTCTTAGTTTCTTAGTCTTTTACGTGTTGATTAGATATATATTTTTAGACTCTTATGTACTAAGACATTTGGGCACATGTATCTGAGATGTACTATTTTATCTTTCCGCTGTTTTCTCGTTGGTTTATGGTTCCTATAGTGAGGACATAGTCTGATGTTGTAATCTTAATCATATGTACCCTAACTCTCTGGTTGACCATATCTTATGAGATGTGGTATGATAACCAATATCTTGATTATGACATTAGATCACTTGTTTCTCTTTACCTTGTATCTATTTGACATGTGCTATGTGGTTGATTGCTTTATCTTGTGTTTGTTGAGAAGACATGTGTTTTAGCTCTTTCTGCCTCCCTACCTTTTTGATATGTCAAAGGGGGAAGAAATGACTTCATCCATATAGTTTTATCACTTGTATGATCCTTTTCTTGTCTGTTAGCTCATATCATGTGACTTTCTAGAGGACCATATGGTATGTATATGTGCTTTGGGTATCTTGTGGAAAAGCTAACCATGCAGGTATATGTAAGCATGAATTGAGGGGGAGCAATTCACATTGTTCAATCAAGTATCCCCTTTCAATTCATAAGGTAAAGGATTAACATTCATATCCTTTTCAATATGTTTAGGAATGATTTGTCATCATCAAAAGGGGGGAGAATGTTGACCTCAGTGTTGAACATTGTCCATATTTTGATAATGACTTAAGCATTCCATTCATATGCATCTAATATATTTGTTTAAGATTGATTTCAGGCATTAGGTATGTGAAAGGGATCAAAACACTCAAGCCCTAACTTGGATTAGTTCAAGTCAAAAGAAATGCAAATGCACTTCTGTGGAAAACACTACAAACCACCTTCGAATATTTTTTTGTAATTATTAGTATTGATTTTTTTATCATTAAGAGTGCTTCTTCTATTACTTCAAAAACTGAGCAAACAACATATTACAAGTGGATATTTGTAGTCTGAAAAAGATTCAAAACTATCTATAAATAATTTATTATTCGAAAGCATATAAAATCTATATAGGCCCTTTGCCAGATTGCGTTAGGTTATAGCATGGCCTCTTCAAAAATCATGTTGTTCCTGGCCAACCATAGTTGATGCAAGGTAATGATACCCAACTATCTATCTTTCACATTTCTAAGATTCATAAGGTCATTCTATGAGCTGGGAGTAGAGCTTAAGACTTGGTCTTCTCTGTTCCAAACTTCTTTTGAATACCTGCAATCGCATAGAATATGCTCTGCATTTTCTACTGAATTTCTACACAAGGCACATTTTGATGCGAGCTGGATGCCCCTATCTTAGATGAACTCTTTAGTGATAAGCTTTCTATGGAACATCTTCCAACCAAAGACTTTAGTTCTATTTTAGACCTTTAGCCTCCACAACCATTTTGACCATGGGAGATGAGGACTATTTGTTCAACAAATATCCCATGCTCCTTTGAGACTGAATGACTCCAAGCCAATAAAGTAGCACTGATCTATCTCACCGAGGGCAGCAAAATTGCATAAGTCAGTAAGTTCTTTTGTATTGATGATATGACTTGTAACTAATATGAGAAAAAATTAGGGTCACTTTCCAACATTTAATCACTTAAAATTCATTTTGTAAAATTCATCACAACAACTTCATTAGTCGAGTTTGCAACTTGATCGATCCTTGATGGATTTTGAGAATGAATGTTGATCGGCCGAGTTTCATATTCATAGAACCCGACCGATCCCTCTGTAGAGCAAACATATTTAAGTGATTGGTCGAGTTGCCACCAGGGCAAACTCGACCGATGGTTTAAATTAGCTTTGCGCATTGTGTGATCGATCGAGTTATCATTACTGAAACTTGACCGAATGCACTGTACAAAAAACATAGAAAAAGTTGTTCTAATCATTGGAGAGGTGCAAAACTTGATGTTATATCTGTTGCATCCCTCTAAACGACTAATAAACGTGTATAAGTGATCCCACACTCTAGTGGACACCCCCATATACAAATAGGACCTCTTAGAGTTCATTCCTAGGTTGCTCATTCATGATATCCAAGGTCCTTGCTATATTTGAGAGTTATTAGTCCACTTGACCCCTTTCTCTCGTGTGATTACAACTCATTTCATTCATTATGAGTCAAATAGGATTCCTATGAGAGAGCCACATCATTGTACACTTGTGTGGCTCTCAAGATCTCTCTTTCTTCAATCCCCTTTCTTTAAGACTCCATTGGTGAGCTTATCTAAGAGAAGGCGAAGGAACAAGCTTCTTTAGATGGAGAAGATGGTGCTCAAGGCTACTCTGAGTGAAGGAGAATATCAAGGCAGAAGATCCAAGGAGATGGTGGGTAAAGCCTTAAGGCCAAAGACTCAGTGCATGAAGGGGAGGACCTTGGAGAAGGCATCCAGCTAATTGTAAGAGTGGGTAAGACCTTTGTGAGGTATTAGACTAGCTCTTGGATAGGTAAGCCCTTGATTTTAGGTTGTTGGCTCCCTTGGCCTAAAAGGGAAGATAGGTATCCTTGTCCCAAAAATGTAAAGCCATATGTTGTAACTCTTATAAGTGAATACAAGGAGTAGACATCGTAGAAATCCTAGAGCTTGACCTCTCTAGGTATTGGACTGAGTCTCTCCTAGTTTGGAGAATGGAACCATTTTAAAATAGCTTGTTATCTTGGTTGCTTCAATCTCTCTCATCACTACTTTGTATGTTTCAATTGCCATCAAAATCACTATTTGCAATTAAGCTTATTTGAAGTAACTTGAAGGTCTAACAAGTTTTGTGTAAATTTTGAAGCTCTATTCACCCCCTCTAGAGCCCCTAGATCCAACAAGATCAACAAATCTATGAACTAAAATAATGAAATTCAAGTATAATAAGGATAATAGACACTACTTGGTGGGGTTCCATGTACATTATGGATCATGGTTATTTATACTAGAAGTATGTTTAAATGTTTCATGTAGTAGATTTTCCTCTTTAAAGAAAATTATTAATGGAAATAAAATCCATTCTTCCTTTTCAAGGTTGTCATATCATTATTATGTATGACTTTACAAAAGAATATTATAGAATATTATTTTCTACAAAACATATGTGTAGAGCACTTTTTTTATGGAGGATATCTCTCGGGTATACCTTTCTAAAGAATATTTATATTTACTACAAATAATATACATTTTTGGTCACTTTTATACACCCCAAAAATTGGAATGGGAGGACTAGTACCCAGGATGGATCAGAAATATCAGAATGAGATGCAAGGCGGGCCTTCCATAAAAATGTCAGCATATTGAAATTCAGACATGCTACACACAAACATGATCATCTATACTTTCTCATGTACAAAATGAATGTCAAGCTCGACATGCTTGGTGTGTTGATGTTGTACTATGATATCAGATAAATAAACAAAACTAATATACTCACAACAAACCCTACTAACATGACACAAAGGGATGTGAAACTCAAGTAGAAGATTGTAGAGCTAGCATGACTCAACAACACTAGCAAAACCATGATACTTAGCTTCAGTGTTAGAACATGAGATAATAGCATGGAATTTAGAGGACCAAGAGACTAGATTATTGAATTGAAAGATACAATCATTAGTAGAGCGGTGAGAATTAGGACAACAAATCTGATTGGCATCATAATAAGTAGTAAGACCACTGATGGGAGTAGTATTTATGCATGATCCAAGGTTCCTTGAAGATAGAATAGGATATTCTTATGCGAATTAAATGGGACTCACACAAATCATGCATAAAAAGGTGCACTTTTTACATGGAACAAGAAATATCAGGCCTGGTAAATAATAGATACTATAGGGAATCTACTCGAATGTTATATAAAGTATGATCAGATACTGATGTTCTATAAGTGACACTATGTTTAGACTGGGTATCCATAGGAGTAGAAACTGGATTACATAAGTACATGTAAATATGTGCATAAATATCGCGGGTGTTATTATTCTGAGATAGAAAATACCATGATAATCATGAATAATAGAAATACCCCAAAATGATGTATAGTACCTTGATCTATCATGGAAAACTCATGTGTAAGAAGATCTATGGTACGATGCACAAAGATACCTGAAGAAGCATTTCAAATAATGCCATTTATATTTAATGAAAAATTAATTGTATCTTCACCATGACCATAAATGAAGAGGGACAAATCATGAATATTGCTTCTAAATCCCAACCACATAATATAGGTTGCAATTCATTGATACCATGCACAAGGTGATTTCTTCAGACCATATACCTATTTGCATAATAAGAAAACATGTCTAGGATCAGTTGGATCAGTAAACCAATGTGTCTCGTGCATGTAGATTGACTCATCTAAGTCACCATCTAGGAATGCATTCTGGCCATCAAATTGATGAATAGTCCAAGAACAAGAAACAACAATACAAAAGACATTTTAGATGGTAACAATCCTAACACTAAAAGTTTCATCACAATCCATCCTCACCTACATATATTTTCCATTGACAACCAAACATATTGTACAACATTGAAGATAACCATAGGAATTAAACTTGTTAAAAAAAGCCACATGTATCAAATAATATGAAGATCAGAAGGATGAGTAACTAAGTTCCATGTATTCTATTATAATAATGTACAATACTCATCATGCATATCCACATTCCCACTGGAATCAAAAAGGGTTGTGGTGTGGGTGGAGAGAGTGAATCGACTAGTGGAAATGGTGGTTGGTTGGGTGGGGATATGACTTTAGTGGTTGGGGGTTTGGTGGGATTTGTGTCTCAAGAAAGTCGTGGAGAATGGGTGTAGGTGTGAAAGCAGACTCAAGAAAACTGTATATGCACGTGTTGGATGTGACTGGATTAGAAAAGAGAAAGATGTTCTCAGAAAAAGTGACATGGGGTGAGATAATAACTTGTTTGTGGCTAATTATAACAAGTGGTATCCATGATGGTTAGCCTGGTACAAAAGAAAGAGGCATCATGTTAAGCAAGGATCCAACTTGTGAGGAGACTAACACTATTATTAGGATAGCAAAGACAACCAAAGACATGAAGGTGGTCATAATTGGATGATTGAGATATAGAGAAAAGTTGGTTGTACAAATGGCTAAGACTTTGGATGGAAGAATGTTGTGGAGATAGCAAGCCACACAAAGGGCCTCAAATCAATGGGATGGAAGGTGGGAGGCATGGGAAAGGAGTGCACAAACAATGTTGTTGTAAGGAGTGGCACTTGAGATGGAATCCATTCCTTATTTAATGAAATCATATTCATCATCCATAACAAACATATACTAAAAATTTTCAATGAATGAATGACTAATATTTAGTTTTTCAAAAATGGATATCATAAAGGCCAAAGTATAGAAGAAGAAATAAATGTAATGACTACATTTAATTTTACAAGATTACATGATAATATCCCATTCCGAGCTTACATGAAGGAAACAACTTTATATCTAATTAGAGGAAAGTCTTAGATACTTAAAATCTATCTCCTACAAAAGTCATCTCACCAGGCCAAGTCTAGGTCATCAAGTCAAGTCATGTCCTTCACCTAGAGGTTGGAAGTGTAGCCAATAAGATAAGACAAAGAAGAAGTTGTCAGTATACAATTTTGGTATGTACATATAAATATGGATTGAGAAATGTTAGGGAAAAACATCAATAAGCATTATTACGGCTTCCACAACGAGGGAAAGTGAACATCCAAGTGGATATCAAAGATTCAAACTTATAAGGCATACAAAATATGCCCTTGTCACTTGACAAAATAAATCAACATGTTCCACATAAGTACAATCAAATAAATTAGGGCAAATAAATGCAACACTAGTGAAAGAAGGCTCAATGAAACTATAGGATCAAAAAAGGGATAGAAGTTCTAGTCAAAAGTGACACAACATGAGATAATAACTTTCTTTGTGGCATATTCTAAAAAATAGTCCTTGATGGTTGGCATATTAACTAAGAAATGGAAATTTGTTAAGAAGGGAGCCATCTTGTGAGGAGACACAACACTAATAATAGGATAACAAAAAAAATTGAACACACGAAGGTTCTCGTAATTGGATGATTGAGATAAAGAGAAAAGGTGGGTGAATGAAAGGCTAAGACTTTGGGAGGAAGAATGTTGTGGAGGTAGCCATGTGAAGGGCCTCAACTAAGTGAACAAGAAGGAGGGAGGCATGGGTAAGGAGTGTATGGACAATATTTTTGTAAGGAAGGGGATCCATGAGGGAATTCACTCATTACTGAATCAAATAAGAGTCATCATCGATAACTAACATGTAACAAAATTTTGCAATTAATAAATAACTAATATTTAATCTTTTAGAAATGGATATCATAAAGACCAAGGTACAAAAGTAGAAATAAATGTAATGACTATATGCAATTTTATCAGTTTGCATAAAAATCTACCATTCGGGGCTTACATGAAGAAACAACTTCAATATCTAATTAGAGGGAAGTCTGAGCTACTTCAAGTCTATCTCCCATAAAAGTCATCTCCACCAAGCCAAGTCTAGGTCATCAAGTCAAGTCCTTTGTATCCTTCACCTAGGGGTTGGAAGAGTACCCCGCAAGAGAAGACATAGTGGAAGATGTCAACAAAAATTCAGATATGTGCATATAAATATGGATTGAGAAAAATTATGGAAAAAGGACATTAATAAACATTATCAAGGATTCTAACTAAGATAAATTAACATACAAATGGATATCAAAGAGAATATAAGGTATGTGTAAGGTACACTTCCCACTTAGAAAAATATATCAATTTGTGCCAAATAAGAACAATTAAATAAATTAGGGCAAACAAATGCAACAATAGTGAAATATAGATAAATAATGGTGGTTACAACACATAAACCAAAATAGATAGAGAATGACACATAATTGAACTCCCAAGTATATAAAGGTGTGGGGCACATAACCTCCATCCCAAAATATACAATGGGTACATAACCAAATAATCCCTAGAATTTATACAACTCTAAGGGTAGCAAATCAACAAGCCTGCAATAATGTAGAGGCAAGTGAAAGTTTGGTCATAATAAAGTTCTAAAGAAATTTCCATCACAAAAATGGATCATACAAGATATCCACCATAAAAGTGGGCAAAGTGCATCTCCACAAGTTAGATTCTTCATAAGACCACACAAAGGTCAACATGTGAAAATTAGGGTTTTTGTTAGTTCAATTTAAATTAGGGTTACCATATGTAATAAGATGGACAAGATACAAACCATAGTTCCATAAGCATACCATCAAATTAAGAATTTCACAAGATCAGAATCAACATAGAAGTACTCTCACGAATCAAATTATTAAAAGAGAGAGAAATTCTATGGGGTAGTATGTCTCAAAGAATAGAGAGAGGGAAAACATGTATATTTTTCTTAATACAATTAACATGAGATGCAACATAATTCTTATCAAGATTAGGTGTGTCCTACATCAATTCTAGTTCCACATCAGAATCACAAGCCACCTATTGAATGCATATATGAAGTTAGGGTTCAATTAACACTAATGACATAAACCTTAAAATCATATTTTTATTATTAATGAATTAGGGTTGTCAAAACAACATATCTTGTAGTCTATATTTTTGAATCCATTTCATATTTTCTTTGATTGTTTTTGATACATTTTATTATATAAAAATTTAATAAATTTTAACCAATTAGGAGAAATCCTTAAAAACAATATATTTATCATATTGAAATTAATTTATGAAAATATACCACCAGATGGAGAGTAAATCAACAATTTCAAAAAAAATCTTATATTTATTTGATCTATAAATAATTTACTATGAATTTTAGAAATATTGACCAATGGGAAAATCCCAATAAGCAGCGTATATAAGATTTATCCATTCTAAAAACACCAAATGAGATGTCCCTATCAGAAGTGATCACTTGGATGGGTTGTTCTATAGAGGATCCCATGATTCCAACTCCAAAAGCCGGGCAAAAAGTCAAAACTGACCATGCAGGCATGACAGAAAATAAAGGATTGGGCATGAGAAAATGTAGTATCTCTACTCCCTATTTATCTTTCCTCACTTACAATTAACTAGTGACAAAAGAGATAGATTCAAAGGATACAATCCTGCAAGTAGGAGCATCTTGTCATTATTACTCTACTTAGTGAAGTACTTCAGACTCAGGCAGTTCCAATGGGTCCTCAAGGGATTTGTGCAATGACTTGAAGCCCTCAAAGATTCTTCTGCCATTTCTAGCTTGAAGGAGAAACTCTAAATAAGGATTGAGACAAGAATTAAGGAGAAATGAGATCACAATTCATCTCCAAGGAGAGAAAACAAAAGACTCACCCAGGAAACATTGAGACCACTGTAAAATAAATAGAAACTACAAACAAAGGAAATGATTGAGAAAATGAGGAGGTTGGCAAACCAATTCGGAGGTGGGGAATTTGATTTGGGGAAATGAGGTATTACTAGAGATGAGGGAAAACCAATCAGCTGTCGATCTTTTTGGAGGTGTTAGGATATGTATATAGGAGTCCGTGGATGAAACGATATGAGGAGAAGAAAAGAAAATTATAACAAAGCGAGAGCAAGGGATGGAGGAAATTAGTTTGTGATAGAGGTGTGGATGCCACAAGACCCTAGTATTAATATGATCTTCTGAATAGAAAGAATAGAGGAAGGTATAAGAGAAATATTTAGAGTGTAAGGAGGTGAGCAGAAAGATATTGAGATGGAGACATGAAGTGGGTCCCTACGCACAAGAAAAGGAAAGGGGGGGATGGAAGAAGATGAGTCAAAAATTGGAAGATCCAAATTATATGGACCACAAGAGTTATGACAAAGCCAAACCAAGAACCTCGTATGAAAGAAAAATCCTTGAAACTGAGACAAATTGGCTGTATTAGACAAAAACTTAGTATTTTAATAGTTATTTATTTATTATGTTTTTCCTATTAAAATTAGAATAGTTAGGATTATCTGATTAGTCTCAAATTTCACATCCACACTAAATGGGACCTATGGAACACGGGTTTTCTATTGTATTTGGGTTTTGAAAGTTCTATTTTATGAGTTATAACACAATTAGGGTTTGGGCTATTTATCTTCACATATATATTATCATATGCCCTACTTTTCATCAATAATTATAACGAGAGTCCTATTAACTTTGCATTTCTATAAAAATGTTATATTGGACTTTCATGCATGAATCAATATGATTTATTCAATTATTCTTGAAGTTCATTAATGCCAACGTTAAATTCTATAGTATCAGGTTGTTCTAATACTTTTACATTAGTGCCCAATTAGTATTCCACTTCATATAATAAGAAGGAATTACCTCTACTTCGTCAGTATGTGTATTTGATCCAATACAATCACTCATTAAAGTCATTGAAGCCATTATATATGCAATAGTGAACCATGAATCATATTTGACATAATGAATGAATATCATTACATATCAATTATCACATAGGTTGGAAAATTAATTTTAATATTATTAAGGCATCTTATGTTATCATGACAACTAATGATGCTAATGCATCACATGAGATACCAAACATGGGTAGGTTAAATTGGTTAATAATTAAAAACTAGGGTTTTGGGAAACTAGAGCATCTTGCACAACATCTCTATATTGAAAGCTTAGGGTTATCTCACATATCCTTTTCAACATCATTAGATGGTTTATAGCTCTAGGGTATGATTATGGTTAATTATGACTTTAGTTATGATTCATACATGAGTTACATCATTACATGTGTATGTAATATTTATTAAGGTACATACAAGTGTATTTAGGTTTTATGTGTATTCTTCTTCGGTCAAAATACAAGCATCACATACAAGGGATTAGGGTTTCAAGATTCAAGATGCTAGGTTTCATTATGGTATAATACTTGACTGTTGAAAGGATTTCATCCTCAAAACCTAATCATCCATACACTATCAACTAAAAACTCTCCACCCTTAAAAAGATTCAACCTAATAAGGAAAAATACACTAAGCCAAAGGTACTAGGGTTTTAGATAACACATAGGGGTATGTTGATGGTATACATATACCATGCCACAAACTAAAAGGTCATAAACACCTAGCTAATATGTTACAAGGGACAACACTCCATATCCTAAAGGAGTAACTGAGGATAGGTCCACTAAACCTTTAATACAAGCCGCATCTAGCTAGTCATCACTCAATAGTCAAAACTAGGCTTTGAAATTTCTATTTGAACTAATTCTCAAATTTTAGTATCAATACTTTATACATCTCTTCATTGAGACTTAGTTCAAAAACCATCAATAATATCCAACTTTTTTGTATATGATATTATAAAGAAAATTAATTTGATGAAAATAACATGTACCATATTGTGAGGAGTTACATTAGAATTATTGATATGAATAATTTGATGTTCAGTCTCTCCATTTTTGGGGAATATTTGAGGGCAAGAGAAGTGAAAAGTTCATGGCATCAATAGAAGAGAAGTTTTGAAATTGATAAATATCAAATTCACGTCTAATGTCACATTGAAAGGGTTTTATTTAACCTCCTAATTGGGTAACAATAAATTAAAGGAATTCAAGGAACTTGAATAAAACTTCATATTTATATTTAATATAAACAACCACAAAAGTGAGTATCATCTAAAAGCACAAGCTAATACTAGTAGAAAGTTTACTTTCAACATAGGAGGTCCACAAATCACTGTGAATAATATCAAATGGAACATTTGTAACAATGCAAGAATCATAAAATGGAACATGGATATGTTTTCCAACTTCACATCAGTGACATAAGTAAGATCGAAGTTCCTTGTTACAAAAAATATGGTGGTTAGATTGAAGGTGGTCTATGATATATCCATTAGAAGTAGAAGTGGTATGTGTGGAGGTTGTGGTCTAGGAAGAGGTCACTCGATAAATATCTCCTAAATTATTACATCTCATAATAGGCATCCCCCTAAAAACCAATTGGGTTGAATTCCACAAAAAACATTATTATAAATGGTATATTTTTGCACATAAATGATTTTTTTATTTTGGACAAGGAGGGTGTTTTAAAGGTAAAGAGTCTTGTTAGGTGTTTGTATTTGTCGGTGGGCAGTTTCTAAAAGTACTAGATTGTGGTGACCATTTCTAACTAAAATATGATGAGGAGTGAAAGAATTGATATTTATATATTAATGGTACATAGATTTGGTGTCAAGTGAGAGTGGCCGCATTGTCCATATACCAATTTTCATTGGGTTCTTGAAGGGTCATAGTGTTGAAAGTACTTACAATATTTTTCAGTTGTAGGGACTGCTAGGTCAGATGAAGAAATGGTTATGTTGTCGTTGATTGTGGAGAGGGTCCTAATATGCCTGGTGTAGAAGGAGCACATATTAGAGTTCCAATTCATGGAGTTGTAGGATAGAGACAAGGAGGGGCTTACCAAGGTGGGCCAAACCATAATTTTAGTTGTTTTGGGTACCTTTGTGGGCCATAGAGTCGACCATCCCAATGGTTGTTGTGGTCTCTGCAATCAGAACAAGAATAAATGTGACACCCATCTACTCAGGATGCACCACTCTAGGAAGATCGCCAAGAGTTTGTCGTTTTTGGTTGGGCTAGTAGAGGAGACAAAGGAAGTTCCCCACTTGAGGCGCAAGAAGGTGTGACAATAACATTGGCACGACATTGTTGTTCAAGGTGCAATATGAACTATGTAGCAGTAAAAATTTGAAGTTGTGTGCTTTGTAGAATGATTGATGCTATAGTATCAATTAATAGGAGAGACTATTAATAAGTTGCAATACAAGTCATTTCTCACTAATAGTGTTATCGACATCATGAATTTGGTTTGCAAAATGTTTCAATTGATGTGAATAATCACCAAGGGAGGGAAACTTGGCGAGCTTGAGGTTGGTGAACTCATTTTCACACTGAGCATCTTGGGCACCTTTGTTATTGAGAAATTTATTTTCTAGGTGAATACATATAGTATGCCCGTGAATCTGGTTCAAGGATTTAATATCATCTGCAGAAAGATGAATAAATACATTGTAAAATGAGGGCATTGAACTACTTTCATATATTTGTACCGGAACCTTCAAGAGGATACGAACAATTGATATGTTTTTGCACTTTGTATGAAGTAACATGATGTTTGAAGAGGGATCACCATGAAGAATAGAGAATTTTGTCAGATTCTAGGATGATTCGAACATGTTTAAAAATGTTAGAAATGGTGAAGGTAAGGTACAATGCTTTGTGAGAGAGAGGACACAAAATTGGTCTACAATAAGCTTTAATTATTTACAGTGACCATAGGGGGTAAGGACACTTGGCGATCTTGAGGTTGATGAAATCATTCTCAAGTTTAGCAGGATGCCACTGATAGAATTGAGGAGGTGATTGGGGACATGGGGCAGTAGTGCAATTTGCTTGGAGGAAGGGTTGGTGGTGTGCTCTTCCTTGAAAGGAGGGGTCAACAAAGAAGATTGGACCATAGAGAGGAAACTACGACCATATTGAAAATAAAATGTCATCTCTCTTTGGATGGTTGTTGTAACATTATTATATATGAGTTTTACAAAAAGGATATTTACATAGTAGTCTTTTCTACAAAATATCTCTCTCAAATATTTTTGTCTACATATGATATATCTAGAATATTCTTTTCTACAAAGCATATTTACATTTCTTGCAAGTAATATTCATTTACACACTCTTATAATTAAGTATACTCATTTACTTTACTTCCATTATATTAATTGTATGTGTCATTCTTCCAAGTTCCAATTCATGTTAGGGAAAACATGAGAATCGGTTTGGGTTTGAGTAGGTTCTTGAATGGTGCTACATAAATGGTATCAAATCAATGAACAAGAAACCATCAGTCTTGATTCACTTGATTTTTTTCCCACTAGAATGAAGAGATGCCATCAATATATGTCAACGAATAGTCTTGTTATTTGAGTGATAGTTGGAGTTATGAATCATGAGAAGGATGCAAGGTTTAAGTACTAAAACATGCATAGTAGGGTTAAGTGCTTATTATCCAGGGGCAGAGCCATATCTCACCATTGAGCGGGCCAAATAATCTTTAGAGGCATTACACTAAAAGATACAATAGAAACTATGCTAAGTTATCGTTTGATGTTGATAGGTCTTTCTATGTTAAAGTATATGACTAAACAATATGTGATCTATCATTATAAATAGGAAAGTAATAAAAACTCCTAGTACCGTTGAGACTGGAATAATGTACATCCTATTAGATCAAAATGAGATATAGCATGTATCTTTTCTACATTATCAAATAAATAAAGATGCAAATGTAAATATAGATACATTTTTTTGTACATAAATAGTATAACAAATAATTATATACATTTATTTATACATATAGAATAATATGTAAGATTAAGTTTTACAAATGCTTTATCTAGATCAGGAAATTTTATATAAGAAGTCCCACATGAGTGTAAATACTTTAATACCTTTGGGACATTATTAACTACAATCACATATATAAAAATTGTGACATAAAATGTATATTGAACTGTAAGTTTAAAAATATTAAAGAAAATTTCCAAAAAATAGATATTTCTAAAATATATAAATCATTACATCTTCTAGTACATGAAGAAATAGATCAAAAAACATGAACAAAAAAGGACTCATAAATATATTTGAATATGTTGTCCAATTGTTATTTATTTGAATTATAAATCAATAAATCAATAATAATTGTATCAACCTAACAAATAAAATAGGCATTTGATGACATAGATAATGTTGTCTAGAAAATATGACGTCTTAATAATTGAAAGGTTTCTTGATTGGCTACTAACTTGAAGACTAAAGAGTGATAGTAACAATTCTACGGCTTAATAGTTTAAATGTTTAGTGATTGGCTACTAACTAGAAGACTACAAAGAGTGAAAATATCAATGCTACAAAAAATCCCCCCAAAACTTACTGGGTTTGCCATTATAGTTTTTTATTTGGTTTCCTTTCGGTTCATGTTTGATTGTTGTAGACAATATTGGGTAAAAATTATGACAACATAATAATTTAAACGTTTAGTGATATGCTACTAACTAGAAGACTACAAAGAGTGACCAAAACAATGCTACAGATCAAAAATTTAAATGTTTAAAAATTGGATACAAACTAAAAGATTACAAGGAGTGACAATAACAATGTTACAAAACATGTTTCCACAAACACTTATTTTGCGATAATTTTATAAACATTTTGGTTTCGTTTAGGTCCATGTTTGATTGTTATAATTTGAAATGTGAGAACTACATAAATTTGTGTTGGTGTCAATGTTGAAGTAGCTAGCGATGGATGTGGTATGTAAGTTGAGGTAGGTGCACATTATTTGATATCTAACTAGTTTTGACAAATTGATGTCAACAATTATACAACATTATTAAATATGTACTAGTAGTCAATATTGTTAGATATAATTAGAAAAGAAACTATATATTGATAATACATTAAAAAAACTACCTCAAAGTTGAATGACATTCAAATAAGAACTCCATATTATAAAAAATAATAATTACAATTTCTTATAATAAAATAGTTACACACATTCTAAAAAATCAACTACATAATTTTTATGAGAGATGTCATGAGTTGTATATACTTACAACTTAAATAAAAAGATAATGTAGTGTACTAATGTTCTCTATAGATAAGTAACATAACATATTATCAATTAAGGAGTTCAATCATTGACTTTTATACTAAATGCTAAAAAAATTATCCGCGCGCTTATTTTATTTACCAATATATTAAAACATATCTTTTATGGGTTGTAAATTTTTAAAACTTATTATGAATAAAATATATATATATATATATTATATTATTAGATGTTCTTATATATTATTTTTAATAATCAAAGCAACATATTTTAAATATGCAAGGAAACGTGAGAAAAAAGAAATTTGGTTGAGAATGAGATTTGAACCTGAAACCAAAAATAAATGTGGCTCCCCATAAACCACTTCACCATATTTAGAACCTTATTAGATTGTGATGAAGTTTATCTATATAGCAACTCTATAAATACATAGATGTATATATATACATGTATACATAATTTTGAAAGTATTTGGGGTGGGGCCACGACCTCCTCTTGCCCCTGTCTAGCTCCAACCCTTTGCTTATCTAATTTGGATCCTATATATCAATTGCTCTTACCATGTGACATGTGATTTCACTTTCTCAGTAGCTTGTACACAACCAACCAAGGTAATTGAAGAGGAAATTTCATGAACATCAAAGATTTCTTATATATTTCTGCCTCTTACTAGTATATGAAGTATGTGGCATATGTGCTAGCTAGTAGGATCCTGCTACATATGTTGTGTTATCATGCACTAGTTTGTTTTATATTTGTAAAATAGTTATTATAAGAGTACTGATATACAACACACTAGTCACCCAGCCTTCACACCCCAGGCTCGGGACCATGCCACAAGCAGTCAACACGCATGTATCATTTATTTTTCATATATTACCGATGCTCTGTCCGCACAGTGCTAGTTTCGAATTAGAACAATGCTAGAAGTAGAACAAACAACCACTATAAAAAGCAACCCACCCCCACTATCTCCCTCTTTTTAACGTGATCCTCTCCAGCCACAATCTTGACTAAGCTCGGCCTGCTACCGCGCTTCTGGCCTACTGTTGCGTGCCGCAACGGTGACCAAGAAGTCGTCGGTCCCCGTTTACCGTCATGTCTAGGCGGAAGCCACACCCAACCTGCCACCATGCCCAGGTTGCTCTCGTCCATCGTCGCGTCCAGGATGAAGCCGCACTCATGCCCAAGTTGCTTTGCGTTCGCCGTAGCGTCTAGGCTGAAGATGCACTCTACTAGCCGCGCTGCCATGCCCGTCGTCATGCTTAGGCCAAATCCACACCCTGTCATCCCACGCTATCGAGCCCATGCAACTAAGCTCATGGAACCTACATCTCTATTGTTCTCATGCTCTTACTGCCTCTGTACCGCCGTACATATGCCCACACCTCCACTCTATGCATGTCGACAGTCGACGCACCTGCGCACACTCCGTCGTTGCATCAGTGTCCATGCTGCCACCCCGCCTTCACAATGAGGAGGAAGATCAGGGCCAAGAGGATTTATTCTTCGGTGATGTCTTTTTTATTTTAGTTGTCGGTCCTAAGTTTGGTATTATAATGTATAAAAATTAGACCTTTACAGAAGAAATTGTGATACTATGACATTTATAATGGAGTTTTCATTTTGTTCCAAATGGAAAATGTGTTATTTATGTGTCATATGCAATAAAAAAGAGTTATGCATATAAAATGTAAAATTTTGGAAATAATTATAAATGGTTGTTGTGCTTCGTATTATATTTTTCTGATCACAAAATTCTCCTGATTGTAAGTATTGTACAAATTTATTTTTGATCTTATTTAGAACATTTTTTGTAGTGCACTGACGATCAATCAGTATTGTATTATAATTGCAGCACAATGTGATAATGTCGCATAGAAGTGGAGGGAAAATGAAAAACAAAATTTTGAGTTTAAATGCAAGTGGAGGGAAAATAAAAAAATCTGAATTATAAGTAGAAATGAGATAAATGCAAATGGTTGGATGGTGAGTGGTTGAATGATATTATTGTCTTTGTTGCATGCATGCAACCATACAGCCACATTCATAATTGTTTTAGCTTGACGACTATGTCACATTGTTGTATACAATTTTTTAGCATATTGTCTTTGTATAGTTAGCACTGTAATGGGTACATTTAATATTAGTTTTTGGCAGAAAAATATATAGAAACATAATATTGGTCGAGTCAGACATTATGTTGATTCCCAAAGTAGAATAAAAATATTTTTATACTTGGATTATATTTTTTTGATCTCCAAAATTCTCTTGATTGTAAGCATTGTTCTAATTTATTTGAGTTATTGTTTAGAATATTTTATAGTAGTACAATGACTATTAATTAATACTTATTATATTTACAGTAAAATGTGACAATGTCACATAGAAGTGGAGGGAAAATGAAAAAAACTGAATCTAAATTCAAGTGGAGGGAAAATGAAAAAAAATTGTATGTGACAAAGGGATAAATACAAGTGGTTGGGTGGTTGAATGATATTATTGACTTTGTTGGAGCAATTGCATGCATGCAACCGTGCAACTGTATTAGCAGACTTTTTGCGTTGATGACTATGTCGCACTATGCTATACATTTTTCAGTATATTGGCGTTGCATTTTAACACTGTAATGGGTACATTTAAGTACTGGTTTTTGAGTTTGCAGAAAAATGTATAGAAAATTTAGTCGAGTTAGACATCATGTCCAGTTGCACGTGGAACAAAAATATTTTTATACTTTTTTAAAATGAGACACACTGTGCTAGTTTATATCTCGTACATTTGTTGTGACTTTTGACATTGTCGGAAATGGGTACAAACTTATACATAGTTGGATCAGTCACTATATTACTTATACGTGGAAAGAATTCAATTTTTTTTTTAAATTTATTGTTTTGTTTCCAAAATGAGTAATTATTACATGTAGTTGGGTTGGAGTTGCTTTATTGCAGCGGCTACTTTATTACAGTGATTGCATGTATGCAAAAAAGATTTACAATAATATTGCGTGAGTTGTTTTGTTTTCAAGATGAGTAATTATTGCATGTAGTTGGGTTCGGGTTGCTTTATTGCAGTGGCTGTTTTATTACAGTGGTCGCATGTATATAAAAGAGATTGACAATAATGTTACATGAGCAGCAGACACATTATCAGTTTTACGTTCTCAATGTCCGCGTCGCACAATGCGAATAGTTGCTACCGCATATTCCGGATGTAGAGGTGTGGATTTTGGTGGAAAGAGTGTGTTGTAAATAATTTTCCTTATTATAATGCAAGCAAACGTGTCCCAGTCCTTTTCAGCCACTAGTTAAACTACTACTTAATGCTTCATGTTGTGATCATCCCGTTTTAGCTTGCTCACCTTTGCTGATACATTATTGTAGTCTTCTCTAATCGTTGGTAGAGTGGTCGAACCCATGGGGGAACCGTTGAAGGGATCGTTAATTTCATAAAACAAGTATTGTTTGTTATTATAGTTTCATTGAGGACTCGAAGATGGCATGCTCAGTCAGATGTAGTTGAGTTATAGTGTTAACATCGAAAAAATGAACACGCTTCCACTTTCCAGCCTCGCTATATTTAGAGGCCAGATGGCATGCTCAGTCAGATGTAGTTGAGTTATAGTGTTAACATCGAAAAAATGAACACGCTTCCACTTTCCAGCCTCGCTATATTTAGAGGCCAGATTATAGATCAGTTCACTCGACGACCAAGTACAGTTTCAAGAATGTTGCTAAAGTCCTTACAGAAACGCATGCCTCACTTGTGTCAAAAGTCAAGCTGTCGCGTGTCGTTTGCTTGGTCAAGTGTCTCCATACGCAATGTCAAAAGGATATCTACTCTCGTCTTGCAGCAGTTATAACAAAGCACATTCTACCTCAAACAAGGCACTGCTAGTCTGTTAAGACTTAAGACAAAGGATAACAAAGGGTGATTAAGGATAACCAACATGATTATTTTGATTAGTGAATAATGATGAGTGGGAGTTAGGTAATTTACCAACAAGATTTTTTCCTCGACATATAGAAATCCAGATAATTAAAAATATAACTGAACCTAATCATATCCATCTTGATGTAATATATAAACTAATATAAAGTCAGCGGTCACGTGTTGGCTGCTTGATCAAAGTACTACTACAATCGATACTGTAGTATTTCTATTGGTTCCTTTTTCTTGCGACGATTACAAAGAATACGCGTTTTATGACATATGAAGCACTATGTTGTTCCCACTATAATTTCCTTTTTTACTTCAAATAACATCTTTCATAGTCCCCGAATTATGAGCATGCTACGGCACGTCTAGAAATTAAAGCGAGGAGGGATGGCTCCAATTCCTTCGAAACCTGTTGTTGTGATGATGGTGTTGCACTTCGTGGCGCTCCTCATCCTCAGCACTTTAATGGTCCAGGTCCGAGCTGAGGCTGCAACATCTCACACGGACCAAGAAGTACAGGCCCTAGGTAATTAACTAAACAGCCCACTTGTGTGCATATATATCTATCTGTCTGCAGCTCATGAAAAATATATGCAGGAGGTGACAGAATTCCAGCTTGCTCGCTTACGTATTCATGGCGCTGCCGCCGGAGGCAACCCAGCTCCAGCCTTCCCTGGTATCTCGCCGCCTCCAGGACTGAAGCCACCTTTCACGCTGCCGTGCGTTTGTTGTGCTAGAGGTTTGAACCGTTCCACGTGCATCAGATGGTGCAGCCTGTCTGGGAACCGCTGCTAGTAGACGAAAATGCTGAAGGCTTGGCTGCAAGTCTGCAACTTGCGCATGTATCTGTTTTGTTTCTTTGAAAGATGTATGGATTGCTATATATCATGGCACCTATGGCCCCTATACCGCTACGAATATATACAGCTATGCTCTTATGTGATGTAATTGCAATTCGCATCTCTGTTGCATTGAGATTGCACTTTCCAAAATCAAGTCACAAAACTAGGCAAAACCGAGACAGCACTATGTTAGAGTCTAGGTTAATTGACGCACATACTTGTCAGATCTAATATAACCTCTGAAAGGACGCCAATATAAGTAGATAAATGACAGACATATTAAAAGCAAGTAGTCCGAATCTCTACTCATAGGAGGCCTCCCACAATTATTCTAAGAAAATACCGTTAGAACTGTTGCGTGTGCCATGCAAAACCCACGACCAAGATTTTATTATATGAAGGAAAGTCGCATCTCATGGTTACATAATTTGATTGACCTCTTACATATTGAGTATACGAGGCATCATATAATAGAGATTTTCCTATCAAGAAACAATGTAAAGTTAGGTCAATGCCAATTAACTCCAAGTCTTTCCACTAAACGACTTCTATGTCAGTTTACAAAACATCGAACACCCACCTAACACCAAATCCATATAGAATCTCATCCACCAGCATAATAATGTAAATGTCCAATGCTTCACCAGTAATAGGTATGTTTCTAGTAGGAAGATGATCTTACCCAAGTACCAAAAAAACCATGTATCTTGTCATACTAAATTGACTATTATTATCAAATAAAATTAAAAGAAATGAACTCATATCCATTGATGGTGAGTGTATTTCAAAAACATATACGAATTACTCGGAGAGGATATGCTTAAACATGCCCCTTAAATAGTAAAAATATCTCAAGTGAATGTAGTGATTCCACATGACGCAAGCACAATTATTATGTGTGTGTGTGTGTGTGTATTATTGGATCTAGAATATCCACATTACTATCACTTGGGTTTTCATTGGTATAATTCTTTCATATTGCATGATCTATTACATATATGACCAAACCACAAATCATTCCTTCCACTCTTCCCATGTTATGCAAACGAACACCAACTAGAAATAACCTACATCATTCATTAGAGACAAAAAACCTACATCATCTATTGTAGATCTATCTGAGCATATCACCACTCAAATTTGAGAAAAATATTATAAGCATGTCAAGTGACCGAATATTTTCAATAAATAAGTAATGTATTAATCAAAATTTTAAGTGCTAATACTATGATACTCAAGCTTATGAAATTTGAAAAGATACTCTCTTTTCACAGTTACAAATAAAATTTTGAGCTAAGGTGAATGATGACTATAATACTTTCCAATAAGTTTCCACTCTTGACTTCATATTAGCATATAAAATATATTTATTAGAAAATATTAAACTAATAGACTAGTAAGAAAATCAAGACAATGCTCCTATATGACATTTGTAGTATAGGTCTAATTGGAAGGGTATTTTCATATAAATTACATTATCACAAACAAAATTGAATTTCTTCCACCAAAAGAAGTTAGTTAGGCTACATATTCCAATATTTTGAGGAAGGAGAATATATGTGCATGGAAATGATATCATGTGATGGATTTGATCTTTTCTATATGATACTAGAGTAGTGCCCCTAGCTTATTTTATGGCTCTATCATCTCAATTTGTGATCCTATGGAAACTTTTTGTATATAAAATTATGAAACATTGAGATATATGCCACTACAACCTTCTGAATACAAAACAACCTTGGATTACTTACATAAAATTCACTCTCCATCTCAAAATTCAATAGGATGTTGGGGTTCAAGAATCTCCAATCCCACAATCTTACATTTGATGGTGCTATCATTTTTGGCAGTATTACTATTACATATAATAAACCCATATATACTGGGAAAATCCAATTTCTTTCCCTATGGAACAACTAACTCATGTACGGTTAATAATAACTAGATCCTAGGACCTCAGTTATAGGGTTGAATATTGTCGGTATTTTTGGACCCATTTAGATATTAAAATGGAAATATATCTCCCAAACACTCTTACTATGTTGTGAAGACATTTTGTTGTGATAGGATATCATCAGAGCATGCACTTGTTAAAAAGGGTAATGTTACTAATTTCTATAAAAAATGAAGGTTAGGGACATATTTGTAATTTTTCAATTTAGTAGATTTTGTTATGTAAATTATAATAATGATATACCTAATTCTTTTATGTTTATTAGTCAAGAGAAGAGTGGAACTATCTAAGTTTGGTACTTAGACTTTCTATGCTAAAGAGGTTACAAGTGATGTAATGTGAACTTGATTAGGAAATCAATGAATTCATGGCATAGTGGAAAGTGTTGTATTATGAGATATTTCAAAATTCAGATATTACTTTGAGTCAAAACTTGTTGAGACAACAAATTGATGTTTTACTAATCCTAGAGTTTTGTTATCATTAAGGTGCTCTAGTACACAAAGAGGTTGTAGTATCAATTTTTTACTTCCTCCAGTGTTGGTTAAAAAGTAAACCAGAGATGAGTGACACCATAGTAACAAATGTACAACTTTGGTTTTAACAATACAAGGAAACCAACACAATGTTTACAACACAAGTTGTAAGAAGATAAATAAATTGAGGGTAGAAACTAAAGGTCACATCAGTTTCCTATAAAAATTGACACAATATACTCTAGAGAGTTGTCACCTTTTTCATTTTTGATGAGGTCTTTCGCCTACATTTTTTTGAAAAATTGATGCCTCATATTACATTTTATGAGTAGATTCATGTATAAGACTATACTTTCAGTTTGCTTAAGAAAAACTAAGTCTATCGATTTGTCACCTCAGTTTCTTAGCCAAGATTATGTCTCAAACTAAATCTTGTTAGTAGATTTAAGATTGTAGCGTCAACTTTCTTAAGAAAAAAATGATATTGTGATGTTGTAGCCTCAATTTTGGTATTTTCAACTTACGCTTCATATATGGTTTTTTTTAATCAGAATAGTGGGTTAAAGGCCTACTATTCCGCACACATAAACTGCAATACAATTTTCTTACACACAAAGTAAAACTATTGCAACTTTGATCCTCTTTCCTTTACATTAATTGACCACATCATACACTTTTGTGTTAGTTAACATGATTCATTTATAATCAAATTATACATGTATTTACTTCCATTCTCATGATCCGTTCGTTACCAAATCATTTATATATTCACACATCTATATCATTCATAGAAATTTAGAGCACATAAAAGATTTTGTTCACTTGACATAAAATAGTGAATTAAAATATTAATCAGATAAAAAGGTCATTTGTTACTTGAACTGCATGATTAGTCCTACAGAAAATTCACTAACTTTAGAAAAGAATCTATCTTCTCCTCCTTGATGGAATCTTAGCTCGCATGCATAATATGAGTGTTAAATATCTAGGAAAGTACACTAATTAGACTAATTGATTGGGGTTTTCTCTTCATGCATTAAGAATCATTGTGTTACCGCATGAATTACGTCTACCAACCACTCACAAACTCATATATAATATTCTATATGTTGTTATTAATACATCATAAATGTGTCATCATTTATTGATCAATTATGCATTTTCTACATTTTTAATATAATTAGTCATGATTAGTACATCAAGAAAATTACATTATTTATTCAATACTATGTCATACCTAAGATATAGTAAATACATGATAGTGAAGTTCATGATGTATTTACATAAATTTTTTACAATTATTGATTATTTATTAGACATGGGTGAGCATTACAAATATTGCATGAATATTGATGATTAACTATCAAAATTCTAACAAATGATTCCACGTTGGTGTACTCATTTTTATTTTTTATTTGGGTAGATTTTGTGTAATTTTATGACAATAAGGTTAGTTTCTATGAGTTATAGAAGAATACAAACTTTTTGGTATTTACCTAACCGAGGTAACTAAATATCATAAGATCCAATATTAGGCAACTTGGATAGCTTCCACACCCTACCCAAGGAGCGCACCTCCCCTCTGCTAGCTGAATGGTTAGCATCATGAACCAATCAATGTAGATGGGTTTTGCTGGTGAACCCATCCACAATACTTTTCCTTTTTCACCATCTTTTTTCTTTACTTTTGACGAGCTTGTTCATCTTATATGTGATTCCCATGTTATGACGTCAGGTTGGACCATGAGAAGCACTAGCCAAAGTTCTATTATTTCTTCATCCTCTCCTAAATCTTTTATGAACCTTAGGGGTCATCTTCTATGCATGCAACTTCATGGATCGCTTATGGAGGATGATTATTGTGGTCCCACTGACCTCAAAGCTATTGATTCTGAGGTAAAATTGATAAATCCCTCCACATGTTATGGATGGAAGCTAAACCATACAAGAGGTTGGTGCAACCTTTAGGAACTTGGTTATACCCTCAATTTGCATTGAGGAAACCCTGCAGTCTGCTTCCAAGATGCATTGTATCCTCGAGAAGCATGGGGTATAATGAACAACCAAAACACCACATAAAAGGTAACATATGGGTTTAACTTCCCCTTGAATAAATATTGCTTTGATCCTCCTTACTCTATTCTAATGTCATCCCTACCCCCAAAATCTTCTTTCTACAATATCTATATGATCTGAAGGAGAAGTGATGGGGCAAAGGAGGTGTATATCCTTTTTTTCCTCATGAGATATTGTGTGTGAGGGTTTGAATGATTCATAATTAGGTGGTGAGAGCAACTTCTCATTTATTCTAACCTCTCAACCCATGATCTCAAAGAGTGAAGGCATGCAAGGACACTACTAAACTGCTATATTGCCTTGTTCCAACCTCCACAAAGGAGATAGCTTGGTAGCTATTGATCTTTATTCAATCCAACAGCTAGGAAGGTAACCACATTTTGGATCTATCCCTCTCTAAGACACAAGGGTTTTGCTTATGTAGAATTGGTCGCCAACTTAGGGTAAATCACATGTTATTCATAAACTTTGTTCCAAAAATACTCAAATATATACATTATTTTGTGAATATTAAACCTAAATGACTTTCTCTAGAAACATTTAAATATGTGAATCTTAAAGCAATTCTATATCATAACCAAGATATATCTAATAATTTTTCTAGTCATAATTTTGATGAGTGTGTGTCAAATATATAGGATCCCATATTATATGGTATTTTGAACTAAATTAACAATTGGTCGGTATACATGGTACTAGACATTTAGTCCCCATAAGTAAGGGACAACTAGGTTAAAGTCAGGTGAATTTCTGATCCTAAGTGTGGTACTAACTAATATCTAATATATCTTTGGTCAGGTGGACATTCTATCCTAAAGTTAATGATAAAATTTGATTGCTTCCTCTTACATATTTGAGGAGAAATAGGAGAAGAAATATCAATCATGTGCTAGTATTTCCACAAGCAGTAAGAATTGAGATGTCAAACATTTGTACTTCCAAAAAGATATCATTTTCTATGGTAGAAGCTTCATATTGAGGAATATGTGTGCCATAAATCTATTTGTAGTTGTAGAGGCAAAGGTTAGGTGGGGGATGAAAACCCCCCAAAAAGATAAAGTTTTCATATATAATACATATATATCATATATGGTAGATTGATATATTATTAATACATGTATAATCAAGAATAAAATGTGAATGTGGTGTTAGTTTGATGGTTAGGATTTACATGTGTGACATCTAGGAAGGTTGAATAAACATTTCTAGTCCACTATTATCTGAATTATAATTAAACCCCTTAAATATTAAAAAAATGATGGAAACTCTACACATAGAGAACTATAATTGTTTGTTACACATATGTTTGACATTTATAGTACATTTTATAAGGATTCCAATCAAAATCCTATAAATAAAAGAAATGAGTGCAAACTACATATGGAACACATTGCACTAATATATGTTATCCACCTAGAACAACACTCCTAATTTATTGAGTCAAGCGACGGTGGGGTGATCGGGAGGGGAAACTGGTACGGAGACTAGAGATGCAGTAGAAGGGATTCCACTTGAGTTGGCTCTACCAATGGCTTCACACCAATAGGGTAACCCAGTCGTTTGAAGCATCATTGTCGATCGACACAATGAGGCTAACCTTTTGGAGAATGAGTTAGTGCTTCTAGAGATTGGTTTGATTCTAGATAATGGGGCACCCGTGATGAAGGAGGGTTCTTTGAAGATAATGGTGTTTGACTCTTTCAGTGGGATCGATACTAAAGAGAATGATGGCTTCACTACTCTTAAAAATGCAAAAGTTGCCAAACTTGCTTATCGAGGAAGGATCCCCAACCTAAGGCACCTCACTTTAATGTACCATGATACATTTGATTTAGATGCCTCTATTGAGAAAATTGGTAGAGGGAGTTTAGGTCATTGGAGGTGTGATACTGGTGCTTCTCCAGGAATCATCTGATAGGTCCATGCCCTCTTCTCATGTAGGTATATCTCCAAATCTTGATGATCATGCTTCATTCTGCCCCCTAAAGATGACTAGTTAT